>OY757921.1:400495-900495 GCA_963585895.1 Sepioteuthis lessoniana | reverse complement strand
CATATCCATTTGTAAACATTGTATGTGCAAGCAACACATGTTCAATATCGTGAAATGAATTGCTTGCACGTTTCTGTTTTAACTAACAATCGTTATTCTGTTTTTACTTTTTCAAAGCACTTTTCTCGAAGTAAGGAAATAAACATGTAAATCAATATTGCTAAAACCAATCATCAATAAAGCTTTTTTAACTTCCTACTTTGCGTATTCAGTGTTATCACAAGTATTTTTAATGAAATAAATGTATTAAAAAAATGTTATTCCTTTTCCAGGTTACATCTATAGGGACACAAAAGTTGTTGCCAGTCGTGGCAAAAATAAATGATATATAAACCCACTGGCTTTATCCGTACTCCAGTATTCATACTTTACTTTCTTTCGGTCTGAAAAAAGATCTTTCAGTCAATTGTAAGGTTGTTCATAATCAGTCACCAGAATATTCAATGTTTTAATGAATTTTACTGCTTCAGAATTCAAGTATCATTAATATTATAGGTATGGTTTTAATTGCGTCATGGCTTGACTTCGTGAACAAGGATTAAGAAAGGGTTGTCCATGTTGAGTGCATAAACGCTTGTGGCTGACAAGGTCAATGTAGAACAGACAGGTAGGCGGGGCCACAGCATATGCAACTGAAAATCTGTTTCCGGTTTGATGACGTAGTATTGCGATTCTTCTTCAAGTGCCTTTTTCCTTTGAGAGTGGCCCTTTCGAGGGATGTGTTGTTGATGAGATGCGAGGCATCACGGTAGACCAATGGCGACGGTCGATGTGACAGGAAACCAAGGGATATTTTCAGACAGTTCTTTTAGCGCTTCCATGGTGTCCCTCTATTTACGATGACCAGTGGAGAGTTCATCGTACGGTGTGTTCTTTTGCTGCGGATTTGCCCTCGTCCTGGAAATGTGACATTTGCTTGTTTAATGTCAATCCAGTAAACGTTGAGGATGGTAAGGCGGCAACGTTGTTGGAAGTGCTTTTGTCGTAGGTGGAGAGGACGTGACCTACGACTCTGAGCCATATTCGAGGCTGGTAAACTTTATATCTCTATACACGTTGATATACTTTGAGGTAGAAGTACATATTTACCCAACCCCTCCGATCGGGCAGGATATGACACAAGGTCAATTTTTAAGCGGAGTTTACTGGTTTGAATTCAGAGTTTTCCATCTCCTAGACTAGTTGCCTCACCAAGGCTGAAGAACCTTCTGCCCTACTATTTACCCATAGCTGGAGGGAGAATTATTGGATTCATGCTTTTCCCAAGGGTATTAGTGTTATGTGAAATGCAAATCGTGGACGAGACGTCCAGGATTTGAACTAATGTCGCCGTGTCCATTTCCTACGACGATAACTATTACACCACGGGCACCTCCTTATTGGTAGAAGTAATATTTTTAAAAGAATGCACAATTCTTTTTACTGAACCATGTGGGAAATTTACCTGACCTCCCCACCTCTCTCTCTCTCTCTCTCTCTCTCTTTCTCTCTCTTTTCCTGTGTTCATGAGAGTGAAGGTCTGTAGCAGTTTAATATATTTAGGAGAGGTAGCTGCTACCTGGTCATATATACCAAATGGTACTTTGAGGTGTTTGTGGTGTATTGGTGACCGCCGTAAGAAGTGGATTCGGCGACACAAGTCCAAATGTTGGCTGAGGCTGTTTGCTTTTAACATAGTGCTAATACAAAGGGGGGAAATAAGAATCCAATTATTCTCCGTCTAGCTATAAGTAAATACTAGAACGGACCGTAATTTCAGTTTTGGTATGGTCACCGGGGTACGAAAGGGAAAACTCTGAATTCGAACCTGTTAAACTCTGCTGTAAATAAAATCTCTGATGCTAGCATTTATAGCGACCGTATTTTCTTCAATGCATAGCTCAAATGCGTCAATAGTAGTCGATAGCGATCTCCCCTGATGGTGATGGTTTTGGTTGGTTTGAGCAGCTCATAATAAACTACACCCAGATGAACCGATCAGAAGCTGAGAACCATGGATATTCAGTTTTGCCGCAGATTTTGACAATTTGCCGGCCTTACCCCCACGATCTTCAGCGGTCAATGTTATCGTTGTGTATTCACTTTTCATCAGTAGTCACGGTACGATGCAAAGAAAAAATTTCCTTTTCTGCCGTTGAAGCAGCTAATCACACGTAACATACGCCGTTCGACGTCTTTCGCCTTCAACTAGAACGGCATCCAATGTCCTTGGTTTTGAATCATTCCTAATTCTTTCAAATGTTTCGAAATTGTTATTTGATCAACTCCTAATGATTCTGCTCGTTTACCTTGCACTTGACATGAGTCTTCATGAATTAATACCTCCAATTCTTCATCTTTAAACTTTTTGGGGGCGCCAGAGCGTTCTTTATCTTATGCATCAAAATCATTATTTTGGAAGCGTCTAAACCAATCTCTTCATGTTGTTTCCAACAGATCATGGTCAACGTAAGTCTGAAGTATCAGCTTCAGATTTCTTTTGAATAAAGTAAAGCAATACAATTCCCCTGCTTTTCTTAACACGAAATCCGACATGTTTAATGCTATGAAAAACAAAATCCTTTACACTTCAGCGAATTTATTTACTGTTAAATCTTTTCTGAGAAATCTAATTTTCTTCCAAGAGTTTATTATTTTTAACATGCAAGGATCTAAAAATAGATGTTATAAGTTATTATTTGTTATCATCCAAACTTATATATATATATATATATATATATATATGTGTGTGTGTGTGTGTGTGTGTGTGTGTGTGTGTGTGTGTGCCCTATCACCGATATTTAGCATTCTTTATTTTTAGATATAGCAAACTGCATTATTCATATTATCCACACTCACACTCACACACACACAGACACATAAAACGCACACACACACACAAACACACACACACACAAACACACACACACACACAAACACACACACATATATATATATATATATATATATATATATATATATAGAGAGAGAGAGAGAGAGAGAGAGAGAAAGATAGAGAGATGTAGAAGGACATGATTAAATGTTGCTGGCTTCTCGACTGACTCCGTCAAGTTCTGAGCCGTGAATAAATATATTTTAAAACAGTCTATTTTGTAATATCGTGGTTTTTGCACTCTACTTTTGTGTTTCTTCTTCTTCTTCTTCTTCTTCTTCTTCTTCTTCTTCTTGAACACTGTTATAGTTTTACCGGCGGTGAGTGTATTAATTATATATATATATATATATATATATATATGTGTGTGTGCGTGTGTGTGTGTGTGTGTGTGTGCGAAACAATCAATCAATCAATGAGATTTTGCTTGAAGAAAAACTGACTTTTAGAATTGTGTCAATCAGGCATTTTCGTATATTGTGTAGCTGCAGCCTTCATGTTTTTTTTTTAAATCTGCAACAGGTTACTTTAGTATTGAACTAAACCCGTTAGTGTAATTACTGATATGGTAGACTTGGTTTATTCATCTTTTTTGTTGTAGTTGTTGTTTTTGTGGGGTTTTTTTTATCTAAGGTGAACAATGATGTGTCAGCACGGAAGTCATTCTTTATTCATGAATATTTGGCGAAGCACGAGACAACTCTTGTCATTCAGCCACTCTACTCTACGCATTTGGCACCTGCAGATATTTTGGTTGCCAAAGTTGAAATCCACCCTTGGAATTCGGTCGATTTCAGGTGATAGAGTCAAATGTGCCACGAGACCTGCACACTTACTCTCAAAACGGTTCCTCGGAACTTTAATTTCTTACTGGACACATAGAGATTTTGTGCATACTCACCTTACACACACACGCACCGACACACACATGTACGTATGTATGTATGTATCCCTGAGTAGCTTTAGGAGTGGTGTAGTGGCCAACATTCTGGACTCCGACATCGCAGTAAGCGGCTTCGAAATCCACTGACAGTAATACTTTTAGTTTCAGATTAAAACCCTTGGGATACGTAGCAATCCTCTTATCCCTTCAGTTATGCGTAAACTAGTATCACTAAAGTTCTTTTCAATGATGATTTGGGCGTTAAATAAATAACCCACGAAGATTGATATGCCATTAAATAAAAAACAACAAAAAACAACTAAACCTTTCGTTTAAAACGCGATTTTTATGGGACATTGAAAAATATATATGTATGTACACACATACACACATAATTATTTGATAGATAGATTGATAGATGCAGACTGAGATAGATAGATAGATAGATAGATAGATAGATAGATATCGCACAAATTCACACGTACATTAACACGACCTACCGCATACAGGATTTGATTTCCTATGACAATGATTGCAATGTACTCTTCTTAAGATATCTTTGAGTTTTGTAGTTGTTATCAACTCGAATTATATATATATATATATATATATATATATATATGTGTGTGTGTGTGTGTGTGTGTGTGTGTGTGTGTGTGTGTGTGTGTGTGTGTGTGTGTGTGTGTGTGTGTTCTTCAGTCCAGTCAGTCCGGAGTCGGGAATAATTCCGTCAGGACAATTAAATAATCTGAACTTCGAATATCTAAATATTCCTGGTAAATAGCTCAATGTAAATGACATCACAGAGCAATAATTCCTTTACCTCTCTTCACCCACCTTCACACCTTTCCCTCCTGCGTCCATTCTGGTTGTATTCATTATATCCATTTGAATCTGAGGAAGTCTTGTTAAATTTGGAGTTATTGATTCATATCAATACTCATAGCAGGATGGAAATAAATTTATAATCCTAAAGTGACCGGATTCTAGTTTTTCTTAAAGATAAATTATATATGTATATATATATATATATATATATATAAAATCAACTCCTACTCAGAGTTCAGCAAGAAGAGGATTGCATCACAGACATAGTGGAGATCGTGTGATCCGTGGTAAAGGTGATGTCTTTAAAGAACAATTTTGTGGGGACTGAGGTGACGGGAAACCACAACTGGATATCCGGCAGCGACTTCTGACATTTCTAGTACAGTTAGTAGACATTCTCTTGGTTTCAAAGCATTTACATTTCACATCTCTATCTTACTATTGCTTTCTCTTTCTCTCTCTCTCTCTCTCTCTCTCTCTCTATATATATATATATATATATATGTGTGTGTGTGTATATATATATATATGTATATATATGTGTGTGTGTGTGTGTGTGTGTGTGAACATTTTCAGTATTCTTTTTCTGTGAGTGTTTGTCTCCTTTTGTCGAGCCTTTCTTCAGATTTTGTTTCTTCTTTCTTATTTAAACCTTATTTTTCTCTATCTATTTCTCTTGTTTTCTAATTTTTTTTCAACCGCTCTCTCCATTCCCCTTTCTTTCTTTTTGCCATTTAGCAATTTACCACTTTTAGAAATTTTATTGTAGTACCCTATCTCTTTCAATCACACACTCATTTTCTCTCCATCATTTTTCTCTTTAAACTCTATGAACTTTTATAATCGTCCTATTTATCCTCCAGACCCATGAATGCTGTTCTGTTTCCACTGATACGCTTGTCTTTCTTACTTTTTATTTATCCATTATCTGTCTTCACGTCGAGGCTCATTTCCTTTCTACTTTGTAAGGTTCTTATCGTCCCCTTCAGTCAATTGCGAGCGTTTTTATTGCATTTTCTTACAATTTCTTACAATTTTGCCCCCTGTTCCCTTTTCTACTCCAACCTGATCCCAATTCACCCCTCACAATGCGGCGTCTTTCTTCCTCATCGGCCTTTTCTTTCCGCTTCCCTCTGCGCAAAATTTCCTTCTATTACGCTTTCTTCATCACCCACGAGATCAAAGAGGTTATACCTAGGCCGACGTAGATGTGAAAAAAAAAGTCCATTTCCGGTAGACGTACCACTGACTCGTTCTCTTCATTACCAAATTTCCGATCGATCATGTAACACTAAGATACAAGACGGCTAAAGCCAGATTTACGTCCACGATACACATGCATGCACACACTCACATGGGTATACATACATAGCACACACACACACACACACACACACACACACATACACGCACACAGCCCTTGATAACTTAAACAATGAATAGCTAACCTCATCCACGACAACCAAACAACTTTCTTGTCAACTTTTCTTATTTGGCGCGTGATCTCGTCTTCTCCTTCGGCTTTAACACATTGTTAACACTGTTTGCAATAGAGAAATTCTTGTAAGAGAAACATTCCCACACTATTTTCCGTGAGACCATGTACACGTAGGTACATCTCAAACGTTTTATGAAGATAACGATATCAGTTTCTTCGTGTAATATGACGCAAAATCAGTTGACCAGACTAAGGCTGATATTAACCGACCATTTACATTTTTATAAAAGAGCAGTGGTTTAAAAAGCGAAGTCAAAGACTTGAATATTCACATACACACGTAAATATATATATATACATATAGGAGGGTCATTCAGTAAATAAGGGGAATTTATTTAAATATGTCAATATTTTTTCTGTATTTTTTCCATCTGTAGTGTTTGACATTGCTTTCTTGCAAAAATTATTTTGATTCTGCAAAAATATTTCTTTTGAGGTTATTCGAAGTAGAGGAAAATGAAAAGAGTGAGCATGGCTTGAACAGAAATCTATCAACAGATTTTTGTTTGCAGAGAAGTAAAACCATGTGAAAATTGCTAAAGAGTGTTTGATGCGTATCAATGGCCTAAACATGGATTTGCCACTACATACCTGAGTCGAAACGATAGTCTATGGAATGGAAGTATTCTAATTCCTTCGTAAAAAAGTATTGGGTTCAGCTGTCAATAAAAAAAGATCATACTGACAGTCTTCTGATGCATTAAAGGACCCATCATTACAGATTTCTTTGAGAGAAACTGTAACTGCGATTTATGCTTTTAATTTCCAAATATGCAAATGAAAATCACCTTGTATATTGAATGGTTCTTGTGTACTGATAAACGATCAGATTATATTTATTTGTTTGGTTATTGTTTAATGGCTTATCAACCTTCTTGGGTTATTTAATGCCAAATCCGTCCTTCTAGAAGGACAGTAGTGGCACTATTTAACCCATAGCTGGGAGGATAAGAGTGTTCATACTTTTCCCAAGGATATTTGTCAAAAAGTGAACGTTATAGGGTGATTGGAGTTCGAACTCACTTACAACGATTCCGTAGTCCAGGTTTGATCATTACACTCCGAGGATTCCACCCGATCAGAGCTTACACCGAAATGTAAGCATGAAAATAAATTCCTACATAGCATCCTCGAAACTATCAACTCCAATGATTAATAGAAATAATAGATACAAATAAAACAATGCGTAATTTTTATTAATGGAAACATAAAATAATGTACGCGGTGCCTTCAATAGGTCTCCAGCCTTTTTTTTTTTTTTTGTACAGGCATTTAAAATTGTTGTAAACTCTTGAAAATTCAGTATGTTATTGCTATACATATTATGAGATGGCTGATCAATTTTTATGATCTCAATTTCAAATGAACAGCTACAGCAGGAATTGGAATAGACCATACTAAAGCCAGATTGTCACAGCTGTTGAATTTCAAAAATTCAATCTTGACGTAAGGACACTTTAGAAGAATGATATGCAATAAAATTCTGTTTTAAACATGGAAAAAATGCCACAGAAATGTATGGAATGTTTCGGACGGCTTTTGGAGCTTCTTGCATGAGTCGAGCATCAGTTTTTGAGTGGCATAAGTGATTCAAGGAAGACAGGGAGTCTTCGAGAGATGGTGAGAGGTGTGGGAGTAGTAAGGAAGTCAATACGCCGGAGTTGATTGGCCAAAGGGTTAGGGTTAGGATTACTATGTTGAGGTTTTAAGGGAGTTCAGGAAGAGATTCCGTCGGAAGAGGCCAACACTCTTCAAATCGGCTCAGTGGCATTTCCACCTGGACAATACACAAGTCCACAACTCCAACCTTATCCCAGACTATTTGACCAAGATGGGCATCAAGACACATCCTCAGCCTCCCTGTAGTCCAGACCTTGCTCCCTGTGACTTTTGCTCATTCCCTAAGCTCACAGGCTGTCGTTATGAGACACTTGAGGAGATGAAAGAGGTCCTGACGAAGGTCATTTACACCCTCACACAAAAGAATTTCCATGGAGCCTTCCAGAAGTTGTTGGAGCGTTACAACAAGTGCATTGCAGCTGGAGGAGATAGATTACTTCGAAGGGGACTAGAGTTTCATTTGTGTACTATCAATAAAAGTGCCCATACGAAAAAAGTCTGGAAACTCATATAATTATCCTCGTAATAAGTATATCAAAACAAAAATTAATAATACGCAACAGATAAGCAAGAGTAGGTTATGTAATGACATAGAAATAAAGGCATGAATCCATCTGTTCTGTCTCACTTCTAGTTGATAATATAAAATGCTTCGTTCTTTAATCTTGGAAAAGCAACCAGTCTAGGAGAAGGAAAACTCCAAATTCAAAGCAGCATTTTTGCGTTTAAAAATGACCTTGTGTCACATCCTGCTCGAGACGGTGGAGAGGTAAATACACACTCTTATATATTAAAGTAAGAAAATTTGCAGTGACGTAATGAAAAAATGAAAGAGACAAAAATGGCTTCGTCGGGATACTTTCTCTTGCAATTGATATTGTATAGAGCTCGAATATGGCGTGCAAAGAGATCTGCATCAAAGTTTAACAACCCTGAAATTGTGTTAAGGGATGACTCTGTAAGGATATCAGATAACAGCCCTAAAGACGGATCTAATCATACAGTAAGGAAAACAACAAAGATACCGTGAACAAATACTTGAAAGAGTATATGTAATTAACCAACTTCCCAACATGTCGATAAATTACACAGGGTCGTTTTATAGTGGGGAGCCACGCACAAATCGAAACTTGCGCAGTTAGACCAATAAATTATTAGTCCCATCGGCATTCCTCTATTAAGGCACCTCAGGCACCGAGCAATAAAATTAAGACTGAAAAGTTGAGGGAAGTTTTCCTGTGACCAGGTGATCAATCTTCAACCATCCGCCCGGCACGAATGCCAGAAGAGCTTGCCTGGAAGCAAGTGCAAACCTCATTTTAATGACTACTCACTAACATAACATCTTATCTTTATGAATAGCAATGTCTGACCCCATTGAACGCGTACAGTTTGGGAATATCTGCAATGAAACGCCATTAACACCCTTTCGTGGCTGGCAAGAATGCCTGTGCTGAACACTCTACAAAATTTGTTGGACATTTTAGGGCGTAAATTGCGATCAAAGGTCCTCCAGAACTTCGACATGCATTCCATAGATTGGTACTGTATTCCTAAGATTTAAATCAAAAGAGTAATAAGCAGTATAAAAGGCGTTTGAAAAAGGCCATTCGTGCGAGTGATATCTTCACAAATTATCGATATTTTCTTCCTTTACGACACAGCCAATATGTCTTAATAAAAATACAAAGTATCTACAAAAGAAATTGGTAATTCGAAAAAGTTTTGACAAATCTGCTTTGAAATATTGGCACTCATAATTCCTTTTTGTGCTGAAAAAAATAAAGTTCTTTTTAAGGCTTTGAGCAACAACAATTGCTCCATTGTTATTCTGGGTAGCAAGTCTATCTGTCGGAAAGGCTAATAATACACTGAAAGAATCCCCAGCCGAATGGTAAGACGCCTACAACAAAGCGATGTCCTGGGTACCAAACTGAATCGTATTTGAATTTAAGGCTCCAGTACAGGAAATCTGCGGTGTGGGAAGTATTTCTTCATTCCCATTAATTCGATGTCCTCTCTGACCTTGAGGGATGTTACCTATTAAGTGTCCATCGAGAGAAAGTTCATTCGTTGTTCGTCTCTTTTTTGGTAAATGTGTCCACAGCATCTTTTTAACGCCTCTTATCTTACAAAAATACTCACACAACGCCTTGTTCACCATCATCATCATCATCATGTTGTGCCGCAAGCACGGATATCCCAGACCCTCTCTCGCCACTTCTCCCTATCGTTCATCGCCTCCGGCGTGTCTTTAGGGTTACTTCCCATATCTTCACATAGCTGCTGTATGTACGTTCGAGCTGGTCGTCCGTCTTTTGCACGGCCATATGTGGAGGTCCATAGGAGTACATCACTTATGAGCTCGTCCCTGCTTCTCCAACAGTGTCGTGCCTTTGGGAAAATTGCCAAAAAAATACTTCTTCTGGTTCAACTAATGTAAGGATAACACTTAATTATTTCCCTTTGGTATACCCAACGTACCATCATTAATACACTTGTGCGAGGTGAGCTTCTCATAAAGTAATGTCTGATAAACTGGGCTAAAAGCTTATTGCAATTGAGTTTGATCTTCACTGAGTTTCCAAAAATTCTAGCCTTGTCCTAAACCAAGCTAATCACGATAAAAGCAGGTGTAATCCTGCCAGGTCATTAGTTATTTGGCTCAGCTTCAGACTGGTATTTTCCCCGGTAGCATCTATGCCATATTAGTAAAAGAGAAGAATTAATATCATGATGGACAGCTGTTAACAATAAAATATTAATTTGGATCTTCATTTCTTACAAAATAGAAGCAGTTGTTACTAATGAAATACTAATTAGAAGCCTTCCAACTTCCTAAACTAAAATATTACTAACATAATGGATCACTGTTAGGTATGAAAAATTAGAATCATTCATCTCTTTAAATAGAAGCATAAAGACTTTCATTGACCGCTTTTAACTATTATGTCGATTAAAATACTTCCCTACTTACTGAATAGGAACATTAATATCATAATGGACAACTGTTAAGTATGTAATATAAATTAGAATCTTTCATTCCTTCTTAAACAGGAACCTTAATATGATCATGGACAAGTGTTAAGAATCAAACTATAAGAATCTTCTCACGTTTCAAATAGAAGAATCAATATCATTTCCCTTCAAAAGTGGTTATGAAACCCGCAAGAAGGGGTATTTCGGTCTGACACTAAACTGTCATCATCATCATGACGTGTGGCTAGCACGGATATCCCTGACCCTCTGATTTGAGTGTGGGTCACGGTTATCTTTCGATGGCTGTTTTTATTCTCATCTATAGAAGCCACTCTTATAGTATTTTTATTCTCATCTATAGAAGCCACTCTTACTTGATGGTAAATGTCTAGTTCTGTTGCTGTGGATATTTTGGAGTATTAGAATTCCCAGGCCTGCTGTGACCCTGAGTGTAGAACCAATTTGTGTCCCGTGTATGGGTCAAATATATATGTTTAAAACTCACTAAAACATCAATAATATTAGATAATAATACTTGATTGCATATAACTAAATAGTTTGTATTAAAATAGTTACTAAAAGCAATAATTATTTACCTAGAACTATTTACAACTTGAAACCATAACTGTGTGCGAAGAAATGGTTATTAAGTAGAAATACGTACTTGAAAACACATAATACTTATTTATAAATTATTATTATAAGTTGGTTGGCGATCGTAGTCGAGGGCGACCACAAACCTCCCTTTTCAATAGCTACTACACCGAGGTATAGGGGGCACTACTCCTTTCCCTGAATTGCGTCACTTTACTCTTGATACGTACCTTATATTGCTGAGTATTAAGCAAGGAGCAATCAAGTACCATTTTTAAAGTCTTTGGTATAATTGAACCCAGGTCTCCCGGTCTATTAGCGAACACTCTACCCACTAGGCCAATGAGTGGAATAATTGATAGCATCCAACTTTTTCCAAATTATTTTCATAAGTTAGGTATATTCAGTATCATATAACTGTAAAACCTCTTAAGAAACAACGAAACAAAAATCAAAATATAAACGTACAATATTCACAGTTACCTAACTTCTAGGCATAAAATAACTTATTGAAATGTCATCAAAATTATTCACTCAATAAATCACGGATCGGTTTTAACTACGAAATATGTATTATAGTGTGTATGGACAGATAATTAGGATACTTCATTCCTTCTTAAACAGAAGCATTAGTATCATCATGGCAGTTGTTAACGATGAAATAATGAATAGAATCCCTCATACCTTTCTAAATAGAAGCACTAATTTCATAAGGGATAGCTGTTATCTATGAGATCTTAATTAGGGTCAAACACTCATTAAATAGAAGCAGTAATATTATCATGAATAGCTATTAACTATGAAATGCTAATTGATATCGTTCACTCTTTCCTAATAAGAAACATCAATATCATCATGAACAGCTGTTACTTTTAAAGTGATAATCAGAATGCTTCATGCCTTCCTTAATTGAAGTATCGATATCTTCACGGACAGCTGTTAACTATGAAATGCTAATTTCAATCATTTACTCCTTCCTTAATAGAATCATCAATATCATCATGGAACACTGCAACGGCAGGCACCCAATGGCCTTACGACAATTGGATATCTCTTCTTCTCCCACGATTTCTACTTCTTTTATTTCTAAATAGCTTCATGGTTTCCGGTTGCTAAACCCTAGGAAATTCATTCTGCCCGACATTATTCTCTTATCTTTCTCTTACAAAAGAAAGACTTTCAAGAATAGCCCGGATATTGAAGTATATGGAGATGTTGATGAAGACAGAAAAGTATATAAGCGACGTAAAGTTGTATCTTCTTTTCCTTGATCTCAGGTAGTCCCGACCCCGATCAAATATAATACCAGTGAGATCTTTTACCCACGGTAAGTCATTAACTAGATTACAATCTTGCAATTATCGTCCAGAGGTTCATTCATTCACCTATCCCTATGTGCTCACTTCCGCTTCGTTGCCCTAACCGCTTTTCTTATATTAATGGAAGATTTCTCTCGTGCTTTCTCAAAAAGAAAACCAGAAAGAAAAAAAAAGAACACACTCACTGAACTGGAAACGGAATGGGTCTTTTAGATATGGCTTGCCAATTGCCAATTATGATTGGAAATTCACACAAGGCGTAGAAAAACGATCTAAGACCAAGAAATCGATTTCGATATCGATTTTTTTCAGTTTCATTTCGAAATTCTTTTCTCGATCCGAATCTTTGACAAACCTCTTTTTTTTTGCTTTTTTTATTACTTTTGATTTTTTTAACCATTTTTTCTTCAATAATTCGCTTTCTTCTTTTCTTTTCTTCTTTTCTTTTCTTCTTTTCAGTTCCTGTCTCAGTTGCTCATTTTTTTGTTTTGGTTTGGTTTGTTTTTTATATAATTTTCTTTAAAAATTCTACTCACTTCATTGGTATTTTTCTTTTTATATATTACTTACAAAACCCAGATTATTGCTTGGTTCAAGGCTACAAATATCTTTGATTGACTGATTTAAACGGCATATCAACTCGTTTAGGTTTATGCTAATGGGTTAGGGAATCACGTTCATTGTATGGTCATGTTTACTATTTTTCTATTGTTGTTTCTTAAGTTTGTTTTGAACGGGGATCTATTTGATCTATTGACGGAGGTCTTATTCCTCTACAGCGAAGACAGTGTATTCTAACCCCCGCTGCCCGGGTGGTAAGATGTCGTGTACCATACAAAAATCACTCTTTTTTTGTAAGTATATAATTCCTAGGTTTTATTACATATCTATACCCGGGTGTTTTCCACGTGGAAGAGTGGCAGGAAGTCAATGTCTAAAGTGCTGTACAGCAACATTATAGTAAGTGGGTACGATCTTTCCAATCATGCTATAACGTTTATTTTCGAATTAATATTTTTGGGAAAGGTATGGACCTCCTTTTCCCCTAGGGCACTACTGTTCCGCAAGGACGGCTTTGGTATAAAAATAACCCACGAAGGTTGATATGCCATGAAATAAAGAAAGGAAAACAGCCATAGTTTAAACTGTGTCAGAATCATTTCCTTCCTAATTTTTAGTCGGGGATAGGATTGTTTGTTGCGGTTCCCTTGCTGTTTGTGCTGAACCTTTTCTTTCATTTGGTAAATACAAAATTCCTTTAAAAACTATCCAAATTAAAGCTGTATTTAGAAGGAGAAAGGAACAATGGATGAATTACGTTAATAAATTAGTAAATTATTTTCTTGAAAATGGAATTTGTATATATTTCTGGAGAATCAATACGCATCTGAAACTGTTTATTGATGCAATATGAAGTTAAGCCATCGTATTTCATTTAATGTCCTCTGCATCCTCATATTTTACGCTTCAGATAATATTTTCAGTTAAGAAAAAAAGAAAGAAAACCGCACGGAGCAAGGTCTGATAAGTATCGGGAATATTGTGCTTACACAAGCCTGTGTTTAGAAAAAATATTTGCTTAGAAAATGTCAAACCGTATCGAGAATTAGCGCTGACTTATCCTGACTGAAGTCTAGACGTATTAACATCAGAAATTCAGTTCCTCGGTTCTGCAACTATATTCAGAAAATCCATGTCCTAGGATATTTTTGGATCTCACCAAGGGTTTTTCATTGATTATATATATATATATATATATATATATATATATATAAAGAGTGTTGCCTGTCAAACTAATGAAACGTAAATACTTTAAATGAATAGGTCCAAAACGATTTCCAAATGTATTATTTAAGTTTTTATTATTTCATGTACTTATGCTGTATTTGCATTTCACTCTTTTTCAGGAGATTATGAATAGCTAAGTTAAGTTCAGGCTTTTCATTGTAAAGTTTGTTTTGATATGTTTTTTATGATTTTGTCTAATTCTGGTATGTGTATGTGAAAGTTCCATTGAGGTTAATTGTCCATGAAGATTTAACTCGTACAAACATATATTTTCAAAGATATTAAGTTAATTTTTTAAGAATCTCTCTCTCTCTCTCTCTCTCTCTCTCTCTCTCTCTCTTTCCGTATACACACGTATGTTTGCATGTACACGTATGTATAGATACACATGTATGTTTTTGCCAGGGCATTGTGTGGGTTCAATAGGTTTGACAAAAGATTTAACACAATGATAGGTGTATTTTAAGCTTGTCTGTGTGTATGTTTGCGCGCGCGCGTGTATATATGTGTGTGTGGTTAAGCTCTGCTTAATGTTGTTTTAAATCTAAGAATTCGTTTCTTTTATTTTGAGTAACGAGTGCTCATCAGTCTGATCTATTAATATTTGTTAAAAGTCTCCACTGCTGCATTTTTAAAGGTATTTTCATATATAACATTTTCTATTTTCTGGTAATTTAATGTTGTTTTTACATAAAGAGACTCTATTGTTCTGTAAATGAGTGCTGCCATTGTATATATCTATGTAGTTAGTGTTTTTGATTATGTAGACTACAATTTTGGATTATAGCTTAATGAATGTTTTTTTCCGGTCTTTGAAGGAATTGGACTTTCTTTCTATGATTATATTATATACTCCACATCTTTTATTTTTATGTTTTTGAGATTTCCTGAATTGTGTGTTCCCAAACATAGCTAAGGATTGTGTGCGTGTTTTAAAATTCTGTTTATCGTTTCAGTTACTGATTTTAGTTGTGTTTAGTATGTTTTTAGTTTCAGGCATTGGCCTCCACGTCAATGCACACAAAACGGAATATATGTGCTTTAATCAAACAGGCCACATTTCCGCACTAGGCGGTAGCTCTCTGAAACTAGTTGACAAGTTCACCTACCTTGAAAGCATTGTATCGTCAACCGAAAAAGACATCGACACGCGGCTAACAAAGTCATGGACAGCTATCGATATGCTATCGGTCATATGGAACTCAGACCTGACTCACAAAATGAAATACAGTTTCTTCCAAGCAGTGGTCGTCTCGATAATACTATATGGATGCACTACATGGACGCTAACTAAACGGCTGGAGAAAAAGTTAGACAGCCACTACACAAGAATGCTGCGAGCAATATTTAACAAGTCCTTGAGGCAACACCTTACAAAAAACCAACAGTACTGCCACCTACTTCCCATTACGAAAACTATCCAAGTTAGACGAACCAGACATCCAGGACACTGCTGGAGAAGCAGGAACGAGCTCATAAGTGATGTACTCCCATGGAACGCCTCATATGGCCGAGCAAAAGCAGGACGACCAGCTTGAACCTACATTCAGCAGCTATGTGAGGATACGGGATGTAGCCCTGAGGACCTGCCAGGAGCGATGAACGATAGGGATAGGTGGCGCAAGAGAGAGAGTGATTCAGGGATATCCGTGCTGGCGGCACGACATGATGATGATGATGGTGGTTTTTAACTTTACTGTGAATAGGTACGAGTTGTTCATTGCTATGTTTTAGAGGCGTTCGTAGTTGTTTTAATTATGTTCTATAGCCATAATACATCTAACATATACAAATATATGCGGATCATAATCTAGCATAATGACGGATTTCAATGAACGAACGAACGCACTTCTTTATAAAGATATATCTCTCACACTTAATTCTCGAAAGGGTTTATGTTGGTTGTGGGCGAGAGATGAGTTGGAGACGGGGACAGACTGCTACATATTGGCCCAAGTTCTTCTGACCATAGCAGCACTTCTTTCGCATTCTGGCTGGGCTGCTCAACCGTGAGTCACTGAGGGCCCAAAGCCTTCTGTCTGCAGCTGGTCTCAATTCGTCATCTTGTCTACAACTGGCTCCAACTTCAACTGACTCAAGCCGTCTGTGTCCTGGTTATATTTTTGTTTGACATCAATCTGCTTCCGCTTATTTACACAGGTGCATCTCTTGAGTGACGGCTCGGTCAAGAATGTTAGAATTATATGCTTTCTTCTAATCCAAATCAATTATCAATTATTTTTGTGGTATATTCACTTTGGTGGAGGGTTACGTGTAACTTTTTCGGTGTTTTTTTTTTTAATTTTTATTCGTGACCGTGGTGCAATTCCACCGTGCTAGAGTGTGTAAAGATGCACTTGAAAAAACATATGTGCATGTATGCATAAGTGTCCATACAGACATACATGTGTATACAGAGAGAGAGAGAGAGAGAGAGAGAGAGAGAGAGAGAGAGAGAGAGAGAGTGAGTGAGAGAGAACAAAGAAAGAACAAAAAAGGACAAAAATCCATTCAACTCCTTTGAAAATATAGGTGTGTATGAGTGTGTGCACATATGATTTTATATACATGTATATGTGTCCACACACACACACAGAGATTACATACTTACAAATGCTCAAAAAGTATTTAAATAGACCAGAGTTCTTCACAGACAAAAATTCCAATGGGATATTCATTGACAAATCTAGAATTAAACAAAATCATAACCTATCTAAACAATATTTATTACATAAAGCCTGAATTTTACTTCGTCATTTAAACTTCTGGAAAAAGACGTTAAGTCCGAAACCACTGTACAGCATAAGTATACGAATAATATTTAAATACCAAATTTGAAATCATTTGTGGACGCATACATTTTAATATATATATATATATATATATATATATATATATATCATGTCGTGCCGCTTGCACGAATATCCCTGACCCTCTCACGCCACTTCTCCCTATCATTCATTGCCTCTGGCAGTTCTTCAAGGCTACATCCCGTATCTTCACATAGCTGCTGTATGTATGTTCGAGGAGATCTTTCTCTCTCTCTCTCTCTCTCTCTCTCTCTCTCTCTCTGTCACTCTGTCTCTCTCACCAACTGTTCCTATCGACTATAATCCCTGGCAGGTCCAGTAAACTGCTACTAGTGTCTGTAGAGACTTGACGTAGATTAACCTTTGCCAGACGGCCAACACCCGAGTGTCCAAGTATGGGATTCCATTGGAGAACGTTTCAGCAGTGTTCATCCTTAATTACCCAGCAACTTACAGCATCTATGCTTTTTTTGTGGCGAGTATCTTCTAGGATGTGTTTAAAACAGAGCCTAGAGTTCTTGTATCACTCCCATCTAGCTTTTTCTGCAAACATTTTGTAAGAATATACGTGGAGCAACCATGTAGTAGTACTGGCATGGACACAGCTAAGAAGCAATCTCATTTTGATTTATCAACGAGATCAGATTTCCATATAAGGGACAACCTGCCTTCCCAATGCGTATGTTGACGTTAATGTAAGTAAATGATATACTGCAACCGCGATGAGTGAACGAGTCTATTAATTTCAGTGGAAATCTTATTTAAAACGCTTGAACTACATTTTATCTGCGTTCACATAGAGAGCATTACTTCTTACTGCTTACTTGCGGTTATACAGCAGGGATTCGGCTTAGACTGGTGTATTTGTGGAGGATGCTAGATCGTCTATGTAGTCCGTATCTGCCATAGTTTCCTTGTGATAATGTCTGTTTCTTGTGTTTGTTTTTTATTTGAATAGTTTTGTTCATAGGATCTATAGACCCCCGTAGTATAAAATCTTGGCAGGTTGTAAACAATTATGGCACTAAAATATGTCTTTTCAAGATTCCAGCAATGGCAAAAAGTCAAGATCATCATCAGGAGAGCGAACCATTGCTTTGATATTTGTGCTACGCATCATTATAGTGGGAATAGGTTTGGGGGGAGAACACGTATGCAAAGACTTTGCCCAATCTTTTCTTTTGTGTATCGAATTAAATCCTTCAGAGAAACCTTTGAACAATAGCGTTATCTCTAGATGTTTCACCTTTGCTCTTTCAACTATTCAATGGATAATCAGAATCTCTGAAATTGGGTATTGATTTCTCTGAAATCTGTTCGGTTTTTTCCTAAGAATTTTCTCAACTTCCGGTCGGATACGATTCAGAAGCAGGAATTTATAAACCTTTGCACTTATAGCACTAAGTGTTATGCTTACATAGTTTTAAGTTAATCCGACCTTTCTTAGGGGACGATGCAGCCTTTCATCTATTTCTATATTGTGTTTTGTTTATACACAGCGTTGGATAATCGAAGAAGTATGGTATCAAATTCCTTTCTTTTGTATATTTCAAGAGGTCTTTGGTTGAGGCCAGCAGGTTTTCCACTTTTGTTTTTTTCCAATTCTGCGTCAAGTTCATCCTCCGTAAAATGTTCTAGTTTGATATCAAGATGGCTAATAATGACTTCTGTAGGTTCATCCGTAATTTCAGGAGGCTTTCCAAGAAAATTCTTGACAAGCTCCTTACCAATTTTGAAGTCTTCTAGGCTAGCAACTTTTAGCTTTCCTTTCGTGGTGCTTTTCCTTCCGCTCACTTCATTTACTGTCTGCCGTAGTTATCAAGATTTTCTATCTTCCAGTGAATTTCTGATTTTATTGATTAGTTTTTCGATTTACGCAAATTGTTAAATTTATTATGTTCGATTAGTTCTTTCTGGGCTTTCTCAAGTTTTTGCGCATGGGCTTTTATTGGGAATCTTTTATTCTTTCAGGTGCTACCCCTTCGGGCTAGAGTGGACCTGAAAGCGATGGCAGTAAAGGGGTAATCTGCATTACTCAAAGCTCCAGCATTGCTGGAACCTCACCATCAGATTGTTTAATGCAATATTCAGGACACACCTTTAAGGGGGTATTACCCCTCTGCAGATATACAGTCTGTGTATTTTACAGCCTCTGCCGACTGGGCTTTGTAGTCTCGTTTAGGGTCCCGAATTCGATTAGAAACACCTGAAGGGTACATTGTATATAAAAAATAAAGATGAAGACAAAAGTCATTATTCTCTTGGAGTTCTGTCCCCGACATTGACACCTGTTTCGACCAACTGGTTTTGTTGTACATTTTATGCTTTCAAGCTATATAACTGCGTTTTATGTCCAAACATTTGATATCATTCGAGATAAACCAGTATGTTTTATATTTGTACCATAGTATTGACACATCTGCCTTAGAGCAACCAACGTGTTTGACCAAAGCCCACTGTGGATTGCCTTCTGGTATAAGGTTTTCTTTTTTTTTGGTGGGGGCAAAGTTTCATTTCAATTAAGTATTCCCAAATAGTTTTTTGCCCAACAATAGCTCTTCTTCAACTCTAAACCGATTTATATATTTAGACTTCAGCTGTTATTTGTGTTAGGAATGCAAATGAAAAGACTATTTCATAATTATTCCCTGAACATTAAATGATTCCATATTTTCCTCTCCGTGGATTCGAAAATGTTATACCATTAATTTGAATGATTTAATTTATTTTGTTTAAGGAATATTTTATGAAGTCAGAATGTTCAGTTATCAAAGAAAAAATGTTTTCCGTCGCATCTGTTATTAGTTTATTTACAACTAAATATAAAATTAACCTAAGTGAACATCTTCTAAGAGTGCTAATTCCCTAATTATTGCCAGAGGTTGTAGAATGTTTGTAAATAAAATGCCATTTAATAGTCAGGTTTTATTCATTGGTTCTTTTAGACGTAAACCAGTTAGCACATTACCTTTGAAGTTGGTCTCTTATCGAGAAAGACATCAGGAGGTAGAATCTCTAACCAAGATTTTTATCAAAGGTAATGAATTTTATTCTGTTTACAGTAATCACCATTTCGAAGAACTTTTAGTGGTGCATGATTTATCTTGACAAATCTCTTTGACACTTTGCTTTAAAAAAACACGTTTCATTCTTAGAAAAGCCAAATTGGCAACTACTCAGCAAAGGGTTATAAATGATATTGTGATTAAATATAGTGAATAGAAAGAATCATCGGATTAATGTATTGATTGATTCATTCACTTAACGGCATGGCAACCGATCTAGGCTTATTATATGCCTAGTGATTAGGTAGTAGCTTGATTGTAGATTTATTGCAATTTTTTGGGATAGATGTTAGTTTCTGAACAGTTAGAGGATGTCAATTATTCTTATTATAATACTTTGCAAATATTTGTTAGATTTCAAGTATTCCTAACTAATACTAATAATTTTAAAGTTTCAAGTAACTACTTTTATTTGATAATAGTTATTTTTTTAAACAATTATTTGGTCCCAAATAACAAATGGTAATCCTTAGTAAATAATTATAACTTTAAATAACTATTCTTAATTCAAATAATTTTCAATTATATGATATCAAGCATTCTTGTCAAATAGAAATAATTTACGGTTATATATCAAGTCTTCAAATCGCATATAAATAATTTGTTCCTTGTTGTATGGCTTCATGTATACCTAAAAATATTAATAATTACATGGTTTCAGTTGATTATTTCATTTTAACAAGTTTCATTTATTTTCACATATTTATATTATTTCAAGTAATTAATGCTAATTTTTAGTAAACAATTATAGCTTCAAATAACTATTTTAATACAAATAATTCATAGTTTTATTCCATTGAGTATTGTTAACAAACATGACTAACTTTTTTACTTTTTTGATCAATAGATTGGACTCTAATTGGTACAACCACTCCAAGTCAAAGTGGAACTGGGAGTTTTAGCAATAAAAGTATACTCTATATTCCCCACATCATCAGTTAAGAACTAGAACTTCACCATCAGATCAATTTTCGATCCATACACCGGAAACCCCTCTGCAGTAGATACAATCACTGTATTCTTAGCCCCCATGCATATCAATGTTAATGGATAATGAATGATTGTAGGGCGTAAGTACCATAATCTATTTATTGACATAAGACTTAAAGACCTCAATTTCAAACGTTGTTGAGTGTTGTTGCATGTTTTAGCTGTTCTAGAGTTGAAGCTTTTTGTGTGAATCTTGCGTTAAGAACGTTGCATGTCAAGAAACCATTGATGAGATTGTACAAGTTTGGATAAACCAAGTTTCGATGAAAAATTCTGTATGTTTGGTACAAGATACAAACTTACCACGGGGAGAGCTGGTGTGCTAAGGATTTATTTCATGACTGGATTTACCTGCTGAATCGTTTGAGAAACATATACGTTCGTAGGCACGGAAGAAGCGGGATTTATTTGGCAATTTCTATCAATAACTTCTCACTAGATCATGATGAACGCCAAATTCTGAGGAGGAACGTATATAGAAAGTTCAAATGGCTTCAACATATACATCTTTTACAATGAAATCTAGAGGGGAATCTTAGAGAAGAATAGATTAACTGAGAAAAGATTTACTTTGTGAAGACGTTGCAATCCAAACGTGTATCTGTATCTTTTATTAGTCCGGAGAATGATGAGATAGCAAGTAAAATAAATTCATCTCTTCTTTTTTTTTTCATTATCAATGGGAAGTGATTAGTCTGTATGTCATCTGGTTGCCTTATATTCTTGCCGACACAAATGTCAGTTAGAAAAACATATTACATTTCTTCTACAAGGCCAGTGAAATAAGAACCCTGGCATTGAAGCTGCGACCTCTTTCCTTTTTTAATCGGCAGCAAAACGAAACTTTCTCTTCACGGAAAGAGAACTTAACCGAGAACGAAGAATAATAAAAGTAAATTTAGAGAAGATTAAATGTCTGAATAACATGAGTAAGTTTGCCTTTATGAAGAAAGAGGGGGAAAAAAATCTTAACGCCTTCGTAGAAAATTAAACCGGTCTGTCAATTCCTTTTCATATGAGCTGTAAATACATGCCCCAACTCAATCTCCGAGGTGACTTTGCGAGTAGCTATGCTGGCTACAGCTTTCCCCGGCTAGAATGTTTAGAAAGCTGAAAAATACGTAACCAAAAAGTAATAATACTCTACACGCGTACATCTTGTGATCAATAGATCGATTCAAAGAACAAAATTACACTGTTGAAACATTTAATACAAGAATCTTATGAAAAACGTGTTGATTTTGAAATGCTTTTTCAAAGGTAGAAATGTTGGTCGACTATTTCTTTCTAAATTCTTTGTTCTTAAAACACAATAATCTATAGGACAGATTTTGCCTGAGAAAATACTTTTTGAACGCGAAAGTAAAAGTTTATTTCCCATATAGCACCAGAAAAATGCAAGTATATATCTTAAAATTCATCATTATTTTGTGGAATTGACATCAATTATCTAACAGATGCCACCGCTCCGGCTGTAAGTGAACCTGGAAATAATATCAGTGAAGGGGTATTCTACACTTCCCAGATATCCAAATCTCGAGTCTCACCAACGGATTTAGTTCATTTTCCTATCCTAAACATATGTTCTTTTGAAAGGGGTTTTACTCCGTCTGCAAGAGATACAGTCATCATATTGCCGACTGAATGAGGATTTTTCATTGAAAGAAGTAAATGATTATTTCTTTTAAAAACTCAGTAAAAGAACTTAAGTTTCTATTCATTGCGAAGGAATGGAAGAACACTAGTCAGGGACGTCTGACTACAAAGCACCGTCGGCTACATTGGCACGAGGTATGTAAATAGGTCTCAACGGTGGTTGTGTAAGACACATATAAGCTGTCCAAATTGATCTGCTGCTATTCGAGACGGGTTGCAGATATTACCAACCGTATATTTATATTCTTTTTAAGGAAGTTTTTTTATCGTCTTTCTACAAACACGGTTTTATGTACTGTTCTGAAATGTGTAATTTTTTTGTTATAGTAATGGCATTTCGAATGTATTTTTTATCGTAAAATCTTTAGCGGTGAATATATGTTAATGGGTGATTCATTGATTAATTTTAACGGGATGTCAAGCCGTCTATGACTTTTTTATATCCAAGTGTTGGGCAACTGTATACATTTACATTAACTGTTTTAGTGTATTTTCTCGAGATTTTCCTCGCGTTTATATCATATAACGTATTCCTATCAAATTCTTAAACAGATCTATTTGACCCATAGGTAACGCCCAAACAGGTTTTAGTGCTTCGGGTAGGAGTGGGCCTGGGAGTAATGACAATAACAGTGTACTTCACATACCCAAGATCTCAAGAATTAGAACCTCGTGACCGGAAGAAGTTTAGTGTCATAACCAGGACACCAATTTTTGAGAGAATCTTAGCAGCAGATACAGTCAGTGTATTCTAATCTTCATTGACAGATTATATATATATATATATATATATATATATATATATATATATATATATAAAAATGGAAAGTGTTTTTCACTATCTTCAAGAGAAAGTCAAATGTTTTGATAGAGAGCTTTCAAATGTGCAATGCAGTTTTATTATAAAATCATTTACATTGTATTTTATAGCAAAAATATTCTGCAGTATATCATCATTTAAATGAGAGAAATTTTCTACTTTGGAGCCATTGAAAGGTTTTATGTTGGGCTATTAAGATTTAATGCTTTTTATAATAAAATATTCTCATATATATATATATATATATATATATATATATATATATATATATATATATATATATATATATATATATGAATTAAAAGATAAAATGAGTCTGATTGTGCTCTATAAACGATTAATAATAATCTAACAAATTTTTTGTGTTTTTTTTTGTAAAGTCATTTTTTATGTATTTCAAAATAAAATATATCTAATTCATTTAATAATAATATCATTTCCAGTTCATCTTTTTGTAAAATCATTTCAATATATTTCCAAAATTAAAATCTTTCAAACTGCGTTTTATAGTAAAATCATTTCAATGTATTTTTAAAAGAAAATTACTTCCAATGCATTTTATTGTAAAATCATTTCCATCACGTTTTAATATAAACTCATTTTAATGTATTTTCATAGTAAAATCACTCCTATACAATTTATAGTAAACTCATTTCTAATATATCTTATAGTAAAATCATTTTGATATGATTTTTTATGATAATTTCAAATGCATTTTTTAAATAGGAGTAATACAATTTTTTTCATTGTAAAGTTAAGTCCAATGTACTTTGTAAGAAAAGTATTTCTCATAGATTTTCAGAGAAAAAATATTTTCGTTTAATTATATCGTAAATTTATTCCGAAACATTTTTATTGCAAAATCGTTTACTCTGAATGATTTGGCTTTGTTTTAATGTTTAAGGACATACCAACTTTCCTGGGTTATTTTATTCCAAAACGACCCTTCGTTTAGAAATAAGTGGTTCTATCTAAGTTATAGCAGTGGGAGATAAGGATGATTTGGTTTAGTATTTTTTGTTTAATGGCATATCAACCTTCGTAGGTTATTTAATGCCAAAGCCATTCTCATAGAAGAACAGTGGTGGTGCTATTCAACCCATACCTGGGATGATAAGGGGGTTCATACTTTTCCCAAGGGTATTTGTCCGAAAGTGAATGTAATAGCGCGACTGGATTTCGAACTCGCGTGCTACGATTTCGCAGACCATCGCTTTAACCATTATACCACGGGGACACCCCCGGGAGATAAGGAGTTTCATACCTGTCCTATACATATTAGAGTGAAATTGGACGTTATTGCATGAGTGAAGTTCGAACTCACTACGATGTATCAGTTCAGTACGTTACCCCGCAACATTTATGATAGAATTTTATCGTAGAATATTTAACAATGCATCTATATCAATATTTGGAAAGATTGTGTCCACATTCTGTAAAGATGCAAATGTTACTGAAACAAATATTTCCCAACAATTAAATGTAATTTATGGATATTAATAATTAGGTCTGTGTTTCATCGTTATCAGGGACAGGTTGCATGGTTCAAAGACAGTATTTAGATCCATGCTGTTTTCGAGTGGTATCCTAGAGATTCGAAACCACTACGCAAAAATCTTCACGACGATAGGAAGATGGAATTATCAAGCAATCCAGACCAATACAAAGAAGTTAGCCAAGTATGAGTGAGAAAGAAAAGGAACGACAAAGAATCTATGGTTAGCTTAACGCCGAAACCAAACCAAACTTTCTTTGCTTACCGTACACAAAGCAAAAACATTTTTTTACACAAAAGGGGAATTTTGAACAAAAAACAAAAAAAGGCTTTTCAATTGTCTGACTATGACTATTAATAAAGACCCCGTAACTTCAATAAGAAAGCATGCTAATGAATTGAAAGTCCACGAGGACATCAAATAAAGTAGATTTGAGCCCAGTTAATCGCCTTAAATACGTCAATTGGGGCGTTTTAGAAAACAAAAGAAATGCAACTTCCCATCCAAATATTGGTTCACTTGGGACTGCTACTGAAAAGGAATGGTATAAAATGTCCGAAGAATTTATTTTGAAGACAAGCAAATCGTTTCGAAAGTGTGTTAATACAATAATTGAAAAAGTGGTGGCCGTATTGAGTAAATTTACTGTTTTGGGTCAATCTTCTTATTTTGTTGTTTTTTAATTAAAGTTACTTTTTGTTTTATAATAGAGTCATTTATCATTATACTATAATATTCCTTATTTTGCTTCCGCGACTTGCAGTGCTTTTATATATGAAGTTATTACATCCTTCATTTCTGAGTGAGGATTAGCAATTCTGGCAAAACAAAAAATGTGTAAATGGTCTGACAGTCATTAAAACAAGAAGGGTATTGAATAGACACGGGTATTTTAGTAAGCTACTAATAAAACAGAAAGTTCATATCATCTGAAATCATAGTCAGTAAAAGGATAATAAAAATCGGCCAAACTTAATTTTACCAAATATAACATATTAAGAAATCAAAAGCCTTCGATGATAGGAATAAAAATTTAAGATTGAATGCCTTACAAATCAATATTCGAGATTAAAGCCTTTATCTGCCCTTGGTAAAATAATTTTTATACTAGAAGCAAATATACATGGATCATTAAATAAGTTTCCAGACTTTTTTCGTATGGACACTTTTATTGATAGTACACAAATGAAACTCTAGTCCCATTCGAAGTAATCTCCTCTGGCTGCAATGCACTTGTTGTACCATTCCAACAACTTCTGGAAGGCACCATTGAAGTCCTTTTTCGTGAGTTTGTCGATTACCTTCGTCACAGCCTCTTTCATATCCTCAATTGTCTCATAACGACAGCCTGTGAGCTGAGGGAATGACCAAAAGTCACAGGAAACAAGGTCTGGACTATAGGGACGGTGACGAACTGTCTTGATGCCCATCTTGGTCAAATAGTCTGTGAAAAGGATGGAGTTGTGGACTGGTGTATTGTCCTGATAGAAATGCCACTGACCTGATTTGAAGAGTGCTGGCCTCTTCCGACGGAATCTCTTCCTGAACTTCCTTAAAACCTCAGCATAGTAACCCTAACTCTTTGATCAATCAACTCTGGTGTATTGACTTCCTTTCTCCTCCCACACCTCTCATCATCCCTGACAGACTCCCTGGTTTCCTTGAATTTCTTATGCCACTGAAAAACTGAAGCTCGATTCATGCAACATGGTCCAAAAGGATTCTGAAGTATTCCATGCGTTTCTGTGGCATGATTTCCAAGTGTAAAACAGAGTTTTATTGCATATCCTTCTTCTAAAGTGTCATCATGTCAAGATTGCATTTTTGAAATTCATCAGCTGTGACAATCAGGCTTTAGTAGGTTGTATTCCAATTGCTGCTGTTGCTGTTCATTTGAACCTGAAAACATAAAAATTGAAATAGAAGATGCATAGCAATAACATAGTGAATTTTCAAGAATCAACGACAATTTGAAATGCCTGTACAGAAAAGTCTGGAAACTTATTGAAGGCACCACGTAGATAGGCAAGTGCAAAAATCGGACATATTATTGAGATCTTCAGCAGTTTAGATGTTTTGCCTTAACACAGTCCTCCTCTTAGCCCAATATAGCCCATTTATTTGTCAGTGAAGATGTGGAAAAATTCACCTTTGATTCGTTTATCAACCATCTTGAAAAAGAATCGCTTTGGAAAAGAATATACCAAATAAAATCAATTTAGTTGCAAAATATGCTGACTATAGGGTTTTCACATGATTAACACGGCTTCAAATTTGAGTGGTGTACGAATTCTGTTCCATCATCCTGTGAAAAAAACCGTATAATTTCACTACTAATCAGTATTCTGTAGCGTTTTATCAATTATAGCTTTTGCTTAATTAATTTTAACCCAAAATTGCTTTAAAATCTATTTAAGCTATGTCCAGGTCAATGTCCAAAGTTTGTCATCTGAAGTTTTTCTAGAGTCATTTTTCTTCCAATTTTTGTTTTCTCGATTTAATAATTCCGTTTCCTTTTCTTAACTTGAGTCATTTTTGTTTGCTACTGTGGCACAATAATGAGCCTTTATATATATATATATATATATATATTGTGTGTGTGTGTGTTCGTGGACAGCCGTCAGAATCAAAAGAATTTATATCGTCAGCATCTTTGAACGGCGTCAGATTGTCTGGAAGATCTTTCTCTATCTGGATGGTCTTTGCGCCAAAATAAAAAAAAAAGAGCTATGCCCATGTGAACCTTTACTAAGATCCGAGACCGGAACCAGGGGTGGAAAAGTTCCAAGGCGCGTTGGTCAGTCTGGAGTTAGCAGTCAAGAGAGTTGGGCAACTTGAAGGCAGCATGAGGTGAGTGAAAATGATAGCCAGTAGTTGACCGGATGCCGAGCGGCGAAGACAAAGACCAGCATGAGTCAGCAATTTTGGTCGCGGTTTAGGATAGCCAATATAAACATATACAGAGTGACAAAATGCCAGACCTTCTTTTTCTTATGGTGTTGCTATATCTAAACCGTGTCTTGATCTTTTCCTTCCTTTCTCTTTTACTGGTAAACTCTTTTTCTAATGTTCTCGGGTTTATGATTATCATTATTTTATTCATTTGAGAGTTTTTCACACAAGCGTTAACTGATGGTTTTCCACTGGAGTCTGAGTGATAGAAAATCTCATCGTCTCTAGGACTTTTCTCAGTATTCTGACTGACCTTTATAATGCAGTTATTTGAATAGTCTACACTTGTCCTCTTATTTCCAAGTCCTCCACTACCTGTATCAATCCTTTGGTGACTGTACCGAGCGCGTCAATTACAATTGGTATTACCGTCACTTTGATATCCTATAATTTTCCAGTTATCTAGCAAGGTCTAGGTACTTTTTTCTCTTTTCACTTTTTTCAAATTTATCAGGTGGTCAACCAGGACGGCAAAGTCCACTATCCGGCAGGTTCTCTTTATTATTTTTGTTACCATCACAAGGTCTGGTCGTCGGGCCGAGATTAGGTTATCCATTTGTATTGTCAAAATCCCAGAGAAGTCTGTGTATCTTATTTTCTAGGACAGAATCTGGGTGGTGCATATAGCATTTGTTCGTATGTACAAATTTAAACTTCTTGCAGAATTCCCAATGGATTGCCTTCCCCATTCAATTGTGTCTAATCTTATACTCTTTTTATGCTAATTTATCGCATTCGCTTATTATATTATTGATCGTTTCTCTGTCACCACATCATCTATATCTGATATTTTTTGCGGCTTTTCTATTCTTGCTTTTGCAAGTTATTTTTTTCTTTTTTGCAAGTTGTTACTGGTAGCCGTCACTGAGATTCGAGTGATATTAAGTCTCTTCGTCTTCTTTGGATTTTTGCCAGTATTTGTATAAATTCTACTTTGAATTTCTCGTACCGCCATTCCCTTCTAGGTGATCTGAGAAGGTTACAAATGTTCCAAAATGAATAATATCATTGTTATCTTCATGTTCAGTATTTTTTACACTTAGGTCAAGGTATTTATCTAGTCTAAATTCTTTCTAGGAATTTTTGTCACCTAAATCTGTTTTCCACCCTCTTGGGTATTTGATACAACTAGCAAAACTACAAACACCGTCGTACTAATTATATTGTTGCTACAATTTGGTTTTGTGTTTTTCTCTATTTCTGTAAAAAAAAAAAAAATCAACCTTTATTTTGTATCATTTTACTCTTTTTTTAACATTTTTCTTCACTTTCTTTCAAGGTTTTTTTTTTACTTCAGATATTCTTAATCCAGCACCAGTATTTTGTTTCAATAATAACAAGAAGAATCGAAAAGAGAAATTTCATGTTTATTGCTCTAGTGTAAGATGAACTGCTAACGTCTTAGTAGAGACAAAAGTCCCTTTGGGTAGAAGGCTGAGACATAGACTAATATTGTTTTCATAGCGATATAAACAATTTACTCTCTGCCTGAATTGCAATAAAAAAAACAGTCTTTTTTTCTCGTTTTGTAATTGGAATAAACTTCATAAAAAAGACAAACTTTTAAAAAGGTGTAATGCCCTGGACACCTCTTAACTTGAAACATAAACTCCTGTGTATTACTTTCTTTTCAGTTTCCATTATAGTTGTCAGTTAAAATGTATTACCCATCGCCTAACTGTGTTCCTATCGACATTTTGGTCCACATAAGAATTCACTTATCATTGATGAATCTCAAAAAGTTCATTCTTTCTGCATCTAAACATGACAATAATCATTTTGCCTATTTCTGTGAAGGTACACACTCGATTAACCTACAACTAACATCCAACTATGATCTTGTCGGTCAATATAATAAATTTGAAGGGTAAGTAAGGAAATTAACGCCTGCTAACACCAAAGGATGAGGTGACCAACAATGTGACGAACAAAATGTTTTAACCACGACACGTCTCGCAGCAGGTGTGAAAAACGGTTCCACGCTAGAGTTTAGGGAGACATTAAACGACAGAGGACAAGAAATTAAATTAACTTAGGGGTTAACAAAACCACCGACCCCATTTGGTTGGGCTATAGTTTAAAAATCTTTCAACCACACAAAAATACCAATTCTCGTCTTTCGGATGTTTGACTGATTCGAGGAATGTTGTGATTCAGTGATAAAATGAATTGTATTTTTATGACCACGTGTCTGACTTTTTTCTCTTATTTGTCTCTGGCAACTTTTGTCGGGTATCAACAAAGTCACACATGACTTCTACATCGACCATTTTTCACTGGTGCTATTCAGCCTATTAATTTTACCAGTAATACATTATTTAATGTTAGTAGCTCTGTGATGAGCTAATATGTATATATTGAATTATATGCAAATTAGACAACAAACATAAATATTCTAAATACCCGATTTTTATCAGTAGATATGAAAGTCTGGCAAACATTAATTTTCAATTTAAAGAATGTGTGTGCATGGAATGTTAAATGATAATTTACCAACATGTTATATTGAAACATTCTCACAGAATTGAATGTGAAAGTTTCCCACATTTACACCAAGCAATGTTAAATTAGTTTCTCTGTCTGTCAGTCTTTTTGTCTGTCTCTACCTTTCTCTGTTCCTATTATGAGTAGACCAAACAGTCTTTCAATCTCCTAACAGTTTTGGTTTAGTTTGGTTTGGTTTGGTTTGGTTTCTTTGTTTGATGGCATATCAATATTTTTTGGTATTGAATCGCAAAGCCATCCTTGAAGATTCTATTTCACATATAGCTTTGGGAATAAGAGTGTTCCAGCCTTCCTCGACAGTATTTGTCTGTAAATAGACAAAATGGAGCCACTTTAATTAGAACTCGTTGACTTTGAGGCCACAGTTCAGCATATAAGACAATAGGTCAATGGGAATTTCCGGTATAAGAGTGGTTGGTTGGTTGGTTTATGGTTGGGTTTTATGGCATAACAACCTTTGTAGGTTACTTAACACAAAATAAATTTCAATAGCTAAATTAGAAATGTTTTCAGTTTAGTATAGGTACAGATTTTGTTTAGACACAGTTAAATGTCAAAACAGTTCTATATTAAACCATACAATTTCGTGTAAGTACAGTTTCAATGTCGAAAAAGGGTTCCATTTTGAACAATTCAGTTTAACATAAGGATGCTTTTAAAATGTAAGTACAGTTTAATTGTTAAAATATTTCCATTTCAAGCTATTCAGATTAGTCAAAGACTTCTAATTCAAACAATTTAGTTTAGTATAAGTATGCAGTTTAGTTTAATTCAACCCATCGATAGAACCCCATCAAGTACAACCATTCCGGACCAGATTGAACCTGAGAGCAATGGCAATGAAGATGTGCTCCGCATTACCGAAATCTCCAGATTCACAGGAACCTTACCATCAGATTGTTTGGTGTCATATCCAGGACACTCCTTGGTGGAAGTCTTACCCCTCTGCAGAGGTGCTGTCGGTGTATTATACTATCCCTGCCCACTGAGCAATCCCACTATAAATGTTTAGTTTCACACTACGAGTTTGTCCGCAGCCACAAGTCTAAACTAATATCACGTGACTTAATCCTGGTGAACTTGGTATAAATAGGTAAATAAATATTGTAATTTCATTTGAGGTAAATCTCTAAGACTTACCTGACGATCAATACCGTGAAATGTTAATTTGTGAGATATTTATATAAAATATCAAACTGAAAAAATTATCCTACTAATAAGAAATTCATGACTTAATACATATATATATATATATATATATATATATATATATATATATATATATATATAATATAATATAATATAATATAATATATATATAATGCCGTCAAATTTTTGCTAGTTTGATATATATATATATATATATATATATATATATATATATATATATATATATATATATGAGTAGAAAATCATTACACAATTTAGAGTCTCATGTCGCCAATAGTCAAGCAACTATCACTCACACACGCATACACACACATACACACACACATATATATAAAATAAAATGAAATAAAATAAAGGACCGCTTACAGCTGGCACTTTTTCAATAATCACCACGAGTAGCAGGCATATATCTAAAGGAACAGACAGAATACGTACGAAATCAGATTGATATGATTAGAGACTAAGTGGAAGATAGGCAATCTAGGATAGCCTGGCAAACAATAAACGAATTATGGTTCAATCGATGGGTTGAATTAAACTAAACTTCATACTTATACTAAACTAAATTGTTTGAATTAGAAGTCTTTGACTAAACTGAATAGCTTGAAATAGAAATATTTTAACAATTAAAGAGCACAGCCAAAGCAAAATTGAAAGCTGCAAACCAACAGGGAATATTAAAACAGTGGAAACAGCATTTCGAAAATCTACTTGGAAACCCACTGAAAGTAACGCATGAACCATTCACCAGAATTATTAGTAAGCAAAAACTAGGACCGTTCACTCAAGAAGAACTCGACTCGGTTCTTAGAAAAATTAAGAATAGGAAAGCTGCAGGGCTAGACGAGATTCCCCCAGAAGTATGGAAGAGCAGACAATTCGACGACATACTGCTCCGACACTGCAACGCAGTCTATAATCAAAATCCGATAGACAGATGGATGAAGGGATGCATCCTCCCCTTCCCAAAAAAGGTGACCTCGGATTAGTCAAGAACTACCGAGGTATAAAAAATACATCCATAGTAGCTAAACTTTACAATGCCCGACTACGAAACCGCATAGAACCCAAAATCGACAACATCCTTAGGAAAAACCAAAATGGCTTCCGAAGAAATAGATCCATAACCTCACAAATATTGACCATCCGTAGAATCCTTGAAGGCATACGAGCAAAAAACCTACAGGTGACATTAATATTTGTCAACTTTACCAAGGCCTTCCATTCCATTCACAGAGGGATTTTGGAACAAATCCTGCTAGCATACGGCCTACCAAAATAAACCGTAGCAGCAATAACGATTCTCTGTAGAAACACCAAAGTGAAAGTACGATCACCAGATGGAGACACAGAATACTTCGACATTGTAGCAGGAGTACTACAAGGGGAAACGCTAACCCCATACCTCTTTATCATCTGTCTAAACTAGGTGCTTAGAACATCGATCGATAAAATCAGAGAGAACGGCTTCGAGCTGTCAAAGAAAAGAAGCAGAAAGTGCCCCGCAAAAACAATTACCGACGCCGATTACGCCGATGACATAGCGAAACTGGCAAATATACCCAACCAAGCGGAAACACTACTGCATAGTTGGGAACGAGCCGTTGTAGGCATTAGCCTCCATGTCACTGCACACAAAACGGAATATATGTGCTATAATCAAACAGGCGACATCTCCACACTTGACGGAACCTTTCTGAAACTTGTAGACAAATTCACCTACCTAGGAAGTGTCTCATCAACCAAAAAAGACATCGACACACGGCTAACGAAGGCATGGACAGCTATCGATCATATGGAAATCAGTCCTGACCGATAAAATGATACTGCTGTATGGATGCACCACTTGGACGCTAACAAGACGGCTGGAGAAGAAGCTAGACGGCAATTACACAAGAATGTTGCGAGCAATATTGAACAAGTCCTGGCGGCAACACCCAACGAGGCACTAACTCTACGGCCACCTTCCTCCCATCACGAAAACTATCCAATTCAGACGAACCAGAGATACAGGACACTGCTGGAGAAGCAGGGATGAGCTCATAAGTGATGTACTCCTATGGGCCCCCACATATGACCGAGAAAAAGCAGGACGACCAGCTAGAACATACACACAGCAGCTACGTGAGGATACGGGATGTAGCCCTGAAGACTTGCCAGAGGCGATGAACGATAGGGAGAAGTGGCGAGAGAGGGTCAGAGATATCCGTGCCTGTGGCACGACATGATGATGATGATTTTAAACTGATTCCATAAAATGTATCCCCTGATTCAAGTAATTATGAAAATGTTGCTGTACAAAACATTTGTTTATATATATATATATATATATATATATATATACCGACCAAATAAACAATTGTTTTCTTAACACCTCATGACTATGACTTCCCGGAATTTATAAATAAATTACAATCTTTCGATGAAGGAAGAAACTACATGAAATGTTTTGTCATGAAGAGATGAGAAAGCAATTATATATTTTAGGTATAATCTTGGTTTACTGGGTTGTATTTGAGGATGTTTCTAATTCAAAGTGAATATTTTCATTAAGATTTGTTCCTATATTTAAATTTATATATAGTGAGATGAGTAAATAGGCGTCTAAATTACGCAAAAAATAAATAATAACATTGATATCAGAGTTTATCAGATATATCAACCAAAATTAAAAAAACAGTCTTGAAATTGTAAGGATTGAATTTATTCCAAAAAATCGCCATCGGCTTCAACTACAGTTTGCCGATGACTTTGAAATCTCTTGCAAGCCTTTCCGATGGTCTCCTTGTTTAAATTGATTAACTCTGTCGTCATCTTTGGTGTTGCATGAAGTTTTTCTGGTTTCTGGCTCAAACGCTTCCTACATATAATTATGTAGGGAATTGCTGAGAGGTTACTGCTATCAAGGGTAGGGATGGAAATGCAGGGCCGCCGTGGAGATGCCTCTTGTTTTTTTTTTCTTGCTACTTGACGCTTTTCGAATTCAGCGAGTTAAAATCATAACCCTGACGCTTGGGTTAAGGATTACTATACTCTTCCGGCCGGAAGCTTCACTCTCTTTCTCTCATTGTTCTCCGATGGACTTGGCTGGAAATATTTTCTAGAATCTCTACAACAATACTACACCATCCGAGAAACACAAAGTGAATTGTCATTTTCTGTTTCTTTTTTCTCTTTACCCGAGTTGCGTTATGTTTACTTAAGAACACGTGGTTGTTTCATTTAACCCTTCAAACCCACGCTAACATGACTTGACCATTATACATTACACCGATCCCATCTCTGCTCTATGAAGGGAATTCCGTTTTTATTGCATTAGAACGAACCCGAGCCCACGAGAAAAAATTCCCAATAAACATTTTTCTGTAAAAATAAAGCATATATATATATATATATATATATATATTTCAAAGTGAATGAGTCCACTGAAAGATTTGTATTTTTAAAGAATTTTTAATTTCCTTCAAACATACATACATACATTCATGTATGTTTTAACCTTGTCACTTTCATCAGAGAATATGTGGCACCAGGTCATGTAAATGGGGCATCTCATCAGACTTGATCTCACTCGATTAGGTCTGTTAGTAGAATTGGTAGGCATAAACGAATGATTTCCAGTCTCATCGGGTGCCCCATTTAAATGGCCTTGTGCCACATATGTTCTCCGACAAAGGCAACAAACTGAAAACATATACGTATGCAAGAAGGAAATAAATGATTCTTAAAAAATACAAATCTCTTAATGTATCTATTCATTTTGATATATTTACTTTTTTCTCTGTTTGGGGTACAATGAAAAAATTTACATTTATATATATATATATATATATATATATATATATATTTATATATAATGGTTAGTGTATTCCCCAATGGCCTGGGAGACCTGGGTTCAATCCCAGGTCGAGTCATACCAAAGACTTTAAAAATGGTACTTGATACCTCCTTGCTTAACTCTCAGCATTATAAGGTACGTATCAAGGGTAAAGTAGAGAAATCCAGGGAAAGGAGTAGCGCCCTCCCCTACACCTTGGTGTAGTAGCTATCGAAAAGGGAGCTTTCAGGTCACACTCGACTATGGTCGCCAACTTTACTTTTATTTATTTATATATTTGCTAACATTTTCTTGAGCAATGATCCAAACTAATGCCATATTGTGATACATTCCAATCTAAATAGACAGATTTTTATAGTGATGTGGACGCAGAAATTATTTTGCTGCCAACCCTCGGTTTTGCTTGTGTAGCATGGCTCAAGGTCATGCTACCAAACGCGGGGCTTCCAGCAAGCACTTTTTCTCTCTAGCACAGCGCTAATGTCTCCAGATAATTGATGTAAGCTTCCGTCTCGAGTCTGAAGCAATGTGGGAAGCTGAATTGAAGTATAATCCACCATCACTACTTACCACCCTAAACACCATGATGTAGATTAGGATTTTTGCTTGTCATCACATCGGTATTTCTCGTAGGGAAAGTGCTTGACAATTGTTGTTCAGTGAGTTCCCCATTTGATTTCGACGTAAAATTTCCCCATACAAGAAAAACCAAAGCATGTTCTCCTGAATTTTATGTAAATGATTTGCAGCGCTGACTTTCCAATTGTCCTTCATGCCATGTGATAAATATTTTCCCTTTCTCGTCTGGTATGGGAAATACTAAATATCATCATGTGTTACCTCCCTCATAAGATACTCTTACACTTCCATTTTCTTTTCTATGGACTGGATGGAATTGCTGGGATCATTTATCAATCATGACCAGAATTTCAGAAAGAAATTTTAGAATTATTTTCTTTTAAGATTGAGGTTTCCAAGCTGTCATACCTTTATAATCACTACTGAACTCATCCAACTCTTTTTGGAGCTGTTTAAATCTCCTCAGACTGACATCCAAACCCTCGGAAATTTTCCTATTATGCTTTGGGGTGAAGACTTACAGTATAGTCTGCTGTTTCCGAATTTCTAGGGGAGTTAATTCCGATATGGTGTTGCATTGCACGCAAACATCACCCGATTTCTTCTAGTTTACTACAAAATGGACAAAACTTGAAACAAAATAAATTGTATGTATGAAAGTATCAATTTAAAATGGCGATGATTCACACATTGCATCCTCTGTGTGTGTGTGTGTGTGTGTGTGTGTGTGTGTGTGTGTGTGTGTGTGAGAGAGAGAGAGAGAAAGTATTTGTAAAAGTATCAAGGCAATGAGCTATGTCTTGCAACCCTATAAAAACAGATGCCCGTGATAATCCTTATGTCACATAGCCCAGTAGGCTTGGGCTGGAGAATACACCGATTGTATCTTTGCAGAGGGCTAAAACCTCCGACCAATGAGTGTCCCTAGATATGATATTAAACTATCTAATGGTGAGTCTCCAGCCTTGGAGCTTTGGGAAATGGGGAGATCCTCATCATTGCCATTGGTCCCAGGTCTACTCTGATCCGCAGTGGTAGCGCCTGATAGTGTCCTATCTATGGGTTAAATAGAACATACTACGTGTGCAAACACGTGGCTGTAGTTAAATTGTGACTTTCATATAGCAATACTTAAAACTATTTAGCTGTGTACAAAAAAAGAACTTATTCCTGTTTAAGAATGTTATCTACTACATGTGTTTAGAAATATATATATATAAATATATATATATGTGTGTGTGTGTGTGTATAAATAAGATTTGCCATTGAATAATCTACAATGATTGATATGCCATACAACCATAGCAAACTAAACCAAACTTAATTTTATAGCCAGTTAGAAAATACCATATTGGGATACACGTAGGCTTTTATATGACCTAGATAAGCAAATTATTTTCAACCATCTAGTAGAAAAGGAATCATATATTTTCAAAAATTAAATCAAGTTTAGTTCTAAGTGTCAACTGAATAAACCTCTTTGTTTTAGCGAATAGAAGATTAGAATGTGTTTGATGAAAGACAGACAACACTGGATTTGGGGGAAAATATCGATATTATACAGAAATAACATATGAAAATAAAAGAAAAGGAAGTGAGGAAAATCCAAAGAACACCAAAAAAAAAAAAAAAAAGAGTAAGAATTAATAACAATCAAAATGGCATAAGTATTTGAGAATAAAGTCTAAAAGAGAGAAATATCTGAAGAGATAGGAATGGGAAGGAAAATTGTTCCAGGGAAAATGAAGATATGGAATGATGGAAATGACATAGGACATTGAGAGAAAAGAGGGTGGTGGATGCAAATGTATAAAAACAAACCGAGTAAGTTGGATTTTGTGTCTTTGATGATCAAACAGAAAACCAATCAGTCATCACCTTTTTATTTTATCAAAGACAATTCATGGTGAAGCGTTTGCTGAATCCAATATTTTTCAAATATGTTATAACGTTTTGTATGAATGTCTACTTTGCCTATAAATCAGTTTTCAAACTTTCCTCTGTCTTTACTAGATATTAAGTTATACACCCCTCACTGGGCACAGATATCTTACTGTTAGTGTAGAAAACAGTTTTGTCTGTCTAGCTCAGTGCTATATATAATCATTTTATCATCCGGTGGTGTTTATAGCAAGAAAAAACATGCCATAGCTGCTTGATAGATAAGAGACAGAGTAAAGAGGAGTGTTTATATTTAGAAGTAATTTTGTAATATAAATATCCTGACGCTGCGTGTGTCAGTGTCAAGTAAAATGTGTGAGAGAGGAAGCCAGCGCTAGATATTTACATATGAACACTGATGGATTTAGTACAAAAGAAAAGCAAACAAGAAGAAAATGCAATTGACTGTGAAGACAGAGGCGAAGTTGTTCCGTTACAAGAAGAAGAAGAAGAAGAAGAAGAAGAAGAAGAAGAAGAAGAAGAAGAAGAAGAAGAAGAAGAAGATACCATAAACAGAATCACATTATCAAATAGAGCAATATTTCGGCTACTACACTAGAATATTATACTTTTTCCTACATTGCCGCAACCATTACTTAAGCGTTTTTACCAACAACCAAAATTGCCCAGTAGGCTGGGGTTGTAGAATACACCGACTGCGGCTCTTTAGAGAGGTAAGACTTCTAGCAACGAGCACACTGGATATAACACTAAACAATCTGATGGGGAGGTTCCAGTTATGCAGGGGTTTTGGGGAATGCAGAGCACCCTTTCATTGCCATTATTCTCAGGTCCACTCTAGCGCAGGGTGGTAGCACCTGATAAGGTGCTTTCCATAGATTAAATATAACTAAACTGCATACTTATGCTAAACTGATTGGTTTGAAATGGAACTGTTGTTGACATTGAAACTGTACTTATGCTAAACTATTTTTTAATATAGAATTGTTTTGACATTAAACTGTGTGTAAACAAAATCTATACTTATACTAAACTGAATTGGCCAAATTAGAACTGTTTGACTAAACTGAATAGCTTGAAATAAAAATGTTTTTGAAAATTAAATTGTGTACTCATGATAAAATGAATTGTTTGAAATAGAACTGTTTCTTTGTATGAAAATGGATTTGGCATTAAATAACCTACAAAGGTTGAAATGCAATAAAAACTAAACACCAACCAACCAACCAACACCAAATATGTTAAACTGAATTGTTTGAAATAGAACTGAATTTTTACATAAAAACGGATTTGGCGTTAAGTAACCTACAAATGTTGATATCCCATAAAACTCAACCAACCACTAAAAAAAAACTTCCTTCTCCGATTATAAAAATAGAATTGCAATTAATTAGGTCGCATATTTTTCAGTGGAGGTATGATGACGATTTTCCCAGGTAAATGTTTTTAGTGTGATCTATTTCTTTATCGTGTTGTGTTGTTGGGTCTTGAAGAATCTTACCGAAGATGAAGATGATATCATTGGAACATTAAAAGTCAGATTCTTTGTCGAAGAAAAAATAAAGACATAATTTTTTGTATCAAAACCTCCCTCCAGACAAGTCTCAAAAACAGGAAGACATGAAGTGTTATTTTCAACTCGATAAAGGAATCGGTCAATCGTGGCCCAGCATCAGTGCAGAGTGAGCTGTTCTGCTAACTCTAAATATTATGACGTCCTTATCGTCTGCTAGATAATAACTGACTGTATAGCTTAAAAACCAACCCTTGCATGAAACCGATCTTCCTATCCATCAAGTGGGTTCCCGTAATTGACCCTTGTTGTCGGTCACACAGCCGAGCACCAGGTTTATTGATGGCGAGAAGCACTGCTATATTACACTCAATTTGTTCAAGAGGATTAGATGATTATGGTAATCTTCATTTTATGAATTGACATATTGTTGGATAGCGACAGGAAGATTCATATAAGTTGCATGAAGTGCCACGTGGGTTGTGTGGGTGGAATGCAAGGCAGAAAACATGTCTATGCACAGTGTGAGGGTGGCATTTGCGACCAAGGAGATTGCGTTGTTTTCCGGGAAAATTTATAAACCCGGAAAGAATTTCGACCCAGTCAGAACGAAGTAGAAAGCCAGAGAAGTTTCACAGAAGACCGTACCGTCGGCCCTGTGTGTGTGTACATTTCAGCCATCTCCAAATCGCTCTTACTGCTTATCTTTCGGGTAATAAGGAAACGCAAGAAAAGAGGCAGATTATATCTTTATACATCAGCGATGTTTTTTGTTCTCCCCCGAATATAACAATATAGCTTGTCAAACCATACCCCTTTCAACATTGTTAAAATACTCTAACCATTGCTGGTGTTCACATTGACTGTTTGGTCCTCATTAAGCTTCACTTGAAATCTTAAAATCTCAAATAGGGCCTTTTTCCCGCGTTAGGGGATTCATTGACCTACGGTGACTTTAATATATGATGTTAACATGACACATCGCTGCTCAGCTGTTATATGTAACATGGCAATAATTTTTTGATTTTTGGTGTGTTGGTTCAGTCTCTGCTGTCATACAATGAGCATCAGCTCTGATATTAGGGGACAATAAGATAAATTTGGTGGCATTAGTGATAAAATGGACGCTTCCCATCACCAGAGAACCTGCTGACTGTGTATTTGATCGATAACAAATTTCAGCCACTACAACTCTCGTTTGGTTTGGTTTGGTTTGATTTCTTTGTTTAATGGCATATCAACCTGTGTACGTTATTTAATGCCAAAGCCATTCTCCTAGAAGAACAGTAGTTGTACTATTGAACCCATAGCTGCGAGGATAACGGGGTTCATACCTTTCCCAAGGGTATGAACCAAGCGTAATAGCGCGACTGGAGTACGAACTCGCGTTCTACGATTCTGCAGTCCATCGCTTTGTGCAATACCCCACGAGGACACTCCCACAACTCTCGTGGTTGGAGTGACAAACAATCACACGTGAGAGTTGGGTGTCTTTTAAGTGGGTCAGTAAGTTAGTAACAAACGGAAGAAAAGAAATTACTTAAATTTCGGCGCTAACGAACCTGCCCACCCACGTTGGGTTAGGCTGCATTTGAAAAGTTCTTTCATCAACTAAAAAATACAATTTCACGTCTTCCTGGTTCAAGAGTGGTTTAGAGGGTGGTTGAATCACAATAATAAAGTGAGTTATATTTTTGTGACCACCTGTCTGACTTTTTAACCTTCTATGAACTCGTCGCTCTCACTTCTCATTTTTGTCTCTGACAACTTTCGGCAAAACTCAGCGACGTGACATATTTTCTTTTTTCTTTTGGGCTTATTTCTTTAACTTGTGTCATTCAGCTTATTTTTTTATACCTGATAAAATGATTAGCTAATGTGGAAAAATATTTTTTCAAGCTGAAAACTGGTTTTATCTTACGTTGTTCTGATGCTACTTGTACCTGCTGTAGTTTTGGTTGTAAAATCTTGGTCACTTTATTTTCGGAATGTCTTTCAGACAATGATAGTTTAATTGAAGACAAACCACTTCAGAACTTATTTTCCCTTAAGCCTAAAAATGAATATACGCGGCAAAGGAAGTTGAGAGTCTCTGGAAAGGCTCTCCCACCCGTACGCGATACACAAGAGCAAGGTGTATGTTTTTTTTTCTCTATTTCATTAAGTGATTTTTTTTTCTTTGGATTGTTTTGTCGAGATATTTTCCCAGGAATATTGATACTTTCATACTTATTATGTTGCTGTCAGCTGATAAAAGTCCAATATTTCTTGTAAATGCGTTGAAGCAGCAATATATTCTTTCTTCATGTTGACTAAACGTGGTAATATCGTCACGTGTAAAGGACAGGTGCTTTTAGCTTCGTGCCCAAATTTCGTTATCAAAAATAAAGATAATAACAGAAAAAAAGAAGAAAAAAGAAAAGAAAAATCAGATTTATTATTCAGCTTATTTTTTTGTTATTAATCCCATTTAGATTATTGACATTAATGATAAATACCAGTTTCATAAATAAACTGTCAATAATTCCCCGAAAATGAAACCTGTTGAGGAAAACCTGCAAGTTTATAAATGTCTGATTTTAAGTTTATAGGGAAGCATAAGACACAGGAAATGTACATTATGACATAAGATAGCGGGTGAATATATATATATATATATATATATATATATATATATATATATGTTTATTCTTTGGGGAAAAAAGAGACATCGCATGAAAATAAAAAGAAAGCAAGGGGATTTAACTCTCTGAAAGAAACTAGAACTATGATAAAGAACATGAATTGGATTGATTGATTGATTTTAATAGGATGTGACCATCTAGGTTTACTACGTGGCTAGAAATTTATGATCACGTTAATTACACATCTATTTTTCCATTTTTGTTAGGTGTTTCTTAATAGGTTTTTCAACACATTTATTTAATTAGAATTATTACCATCTAATACAAATACAACTCATCTTGTGCTAATTTATTTTTTTGCTATCTACTTTCGTTTTTTGTTCAGTCATATTTGTATTTTTCGTATACCTGATTTTTAAAACATGTTTCTTTTCCCACAACCCTATTGAATACGCATTTTGATCCATATACTGAACCCAAACTATGCCCAATTGCATTTGAGAGTAGTGGCAATTATGAGATACTCAAAACTCCCCAAATATTCTGAACTAGAGCCAGATCATAAAATGCTGTTTAGTGCCATATCCAAGACCACCCCACTTTTTTAGGAGGGAGCCCAACAACTGTTCGGGTGCATTCAGCCTATTCTAAGCCCCACAAACAGGACAAAAGTACAAGAAAAGAAGCTAATAAGATAGAAAACAGGAAAAAAGAGGGAAAAAAAACTTAAAGTAGACTGTAATCTCTCTCTCTCTCTCTTTCCTCTCTTTCTCTTCTCTCTTTCTTCTCTTCCTCTCCTCTCTCTCTCTATCTCTCTCTCTATTGGATGTATTGGTCATGCAATGTGTTTTGCCACTGAATAATAAAAAAAATCAGTTGTAATAATGATATTTCACAAGGAAACTGCAGGAAATAGACATATTAAAGAGGAACGAGACGAGATAAATCTGAGGTATGTAAGAAATAATTAAAGACAAGAGAAAGGAAACAAAATATTGTCAAGAAAGTAAAAGACTCAAATATAAAAAGGTACAATGAGAGAGAGAGAGAGAGAGAGAGAGAGAGAGAGAGAGAGAGAGAGAACAACAAGAAAGTGAAAAAGTAAGAAAAAGATTAAGTGACATTTCTTAGGTAAATAATCCTCTTACATTTAATAGGTAATTTGCCAGTTGTCATTCAATAAGCTCAGTTTAATCTAACACAAAGTCAGAAGTATGGACACCCAGTGAAAATCGAATTCACACAGGAGGGTCCACAAGCTTAGCTTATTAACCAGTACACCACATAATAGTCCATAGAAACGATACGTTTATTCAAATATCCGGGTTCTGCGAGGATCATTTTCTGAATCCATGATTCCTCCTCATCTTCATCATCGTCATTATCAAGACTTGCTGACAGCATGAATTCTTTTGACTCACTTTCACCATGCGACTCAATCGGCCATCTCACTTGTAAAGTTCTCTTGACAGCACTGAGTGTCCGCACAGTGCTAACGGATGTAAATCTTTGCTTATTAGCCACCACCAACGTGTCTATTGAAGAACGTCGCTAATGCATTCGGTTTTATTTCCACAGGAGTAACCATCATGTCTTGCTCGTCTTTCTTTGGTGGTTTGCGAGATGAGGGAGTAGTCCAAGTAGTGCAACCGATACTGCTCTAGCTTGTAAGAATTCCCGTTTTATTTAATCCAAGATATTATATCCCAGAAATTTATTTCGTAAAACACGTGATTATCTGATTATCTGTGTTCTTTTTGCTGTCAGCTTAACATACACACACAAATCAGATCAGAATTATATTAAAGCTTTTAGAATATATACATAGACGATACACGCTTACACAATAACATGGTACGTTAAATACACATCCCTTATTTCAAATTGTCATCTGTGTGATTAAAGTAAAATGAGGACAGACACTATATTATGATCATGATTTTGACCGGTACTCACCATGCATTTGCAGTTTAATTTTTTTTTAAGGTTGGTGAATTTGTAATTGCTACACAGCGAGATTTTCATGCTTATTGTATTCATGCAATATCGTAATGATACCGTTGCGGATAGAAAATCCATATTGCAATGGGTTGAAAATACTTTGAATAAGCACTAAAGCTATTTATATTTGTATTTTTATACTTATTTGCACAAGCAGGATGTGACACACGATTTTTTAAACAGAGTTTTAACAGGTTTGAATTCAGACTTTTCCTTCTCCTAGATTGGTTGTCATACGAAGGTTAAAAAGCCCAGTCAGCCTGGGGATTTATTTATACCTGAAGGGGAAATATTTGGATTCTTCCTATTGCCAGGTGTATTAGCACTATGTGAAATGAAAACAGCCTCGTCCAGGATTTAACTCGGGTCGTCGTGTCCATTTCCAGCGACGATAATCATCACAACACGAAATGCTTTCTACGTAGCAATTACAGATTCACTAGTTAAAAAATATTTTCAGAGAAAACTCACCAATCTAAAACAGGATCATAACTGATCGTATCTGGAAAAATTGTAAAGCATGAAATAGCTGGAGCTAGCATTACCACTTGCCTAACTTCACTTGCACCACAGAGTTGACAGTTTAAATATGTCGCGGGCGTATTTCTACTGTACGCTGTAGATGGGATAATTCTCATGGTAAGACATGAGCTAGATGGAGCTACCTTTAACACTTGCCGAAGTTCACTTGCACCACAGAGTTGGTAGTTTAAAATGGAGGGATATTTTTTGCTCCACCCTGTATACACATTTCTCAATAATCGAGTTCTGATGAAATAACATTTTTTTTTTTTTACTTTTTTTCTAATTTCATAACAAAATTACCTCGTCACTGTTTATCTGTAGCTAATCGGGGCCTAAAAATGACATCGTCTGCATCTTTAATAATAAGAGACGAGAAGAAATAAATAATTTGCAACTTATTATGGAAACTGTTTTTAAAGGATTGGTTTTATTTTAAGCAGATTATTGTCAGGCTTTATTCGATGTTTCTAGACGTATATGTGTCGATGTTTTTGCTGTGTTAAATATCGAAAACTTTTAGTTGTTTTTGGAGGAGTTTTTTTTAATTATTTTTTTTATTTCCTTTCATCTTCCTTATATCTACATTATTTTTAAAACTTTTATTTTTCTCTCCTAAAATCTCTTTCATTGTTCATATTCATATTTTAAACCGATATATATTCGTCTTTATTTTTTCCAAATACACAGTCCTGCGTTTTCGTATTTTTCCTCAATGGCATCATTAATATCATTACTAATATTATTACTAATACTCCCAGCCTCAGTGTATCAGGTATTATTCCAGATAATGTGTTAAATAGATTTTTACACATACGAGAACTGTTTTTAAAATTGAATATTATGATTACTCGCATTTCGTTTTGTTTCTGATAGGTGTATTCAGGTAAGGATAGGCACTCCTTTCTTAGAACACTGTGTAGTATCAGTTCACTCTTCCTCTCAAGATGGTTCATCATTCAATACAACTGGTATTGTAAGCAGGCTACTGACATGTCAATAGTACTTGGAGTTTAACAAAACACACGGAAAAAATCTAATTCGGAACTACACAATAATGCTGAATGCTGTTTTCAGTAAATCATGGAAGCAGCATTACAAAAAAAAAACGGCAGCTGTATAACCACTTACCTCTGATCACACAGAACCCTCAATTAAGCCGTGCCTGACATGCCAGGCACTGATGAAGAAGTAAGGACTTACTCATCAGCGACGTTCTTTTATGAACATCTACACAGAGACAAACCAGTATTGGCTGACAAAAAAAAAAACTTACATACCTCAGGTCAGTGCGGATATTAGATGCCGTGTTGAGGACCTGGAAGAAGCCATTACCTATAGGGACGGATGGCAAGGGATTGCCAAAGGAATGCTTCCAGTCGGCAGGCCTAGTTGAAATTGCTTGTTAGAAAGCCATAGTCTACGTTCAAGACTATGTAAAGCTGGGTTATTAACTAGTTGAGTAATGAGCCTACTTAGCACTGTGATGGGTGACCATGTTGAAATATCAGGTAGTATAAGCGAACTGAGGACAGAGTCACAGACTTAACAAAGCTAAGTAAATAATAACAAACGCAGAACATGTTACGATACAAAACGAGATTTCTTGTTACGTAGTTTTGTGGCGAGATTTATTGTTACTTCCTAAAACTCTTTATATGGGGTTGGGAAGCGAAATACCGAATAATTTTTAAAGGATTTTTTTAGTCTGATTAGGCCAATTAAAAAAAAATGCGATGAATCGAAATTTTCATGATTAGATCTATTATTCAAGCACATAAAAAAAAAATTTAGCCTAATACGAGTGAACAAGAAAAGAAACGACAAAGAATCTACGATTTGATTTACATCGAAATCAATACAACGTTTCTTTATCTTCCTAAAAAGCAAAGAACATTATTAAAAGAAAAAGATATTTTTAAGAAAAACTGAGAGGGGAGAATTGAACAAAAAACAGAAAGAAGGCTTTTTAACTGTTCTCGCTACGGCGATTAAGACAGACCCCTCAACGTCCATAGGAAAGCCCGTTAATGAGAAAATTGTGAGGACATAAATTAAGCAAGATTTAAGCCAAAACCTTTACCCCCTTGAGTACGTACTATGGGGCGTGAGAAAACAAAACAAACGCAACTTCCCATCGAAATATTGTTACTGTGGATGAATGGATAAAATGAATAAAAGAATGGATAAAAGAATTCATTTTGAATGCACTCAAATCGTTTCGAATTCATGTTGATACAATAAAGGAACAAACGGTGGGCATATTGAGCAAATTTACCGTTTTGTATCTATCTCCTTATTTTGTTGCTTTCTTTTCCAATTAGAATTAATCTATAAAAGAGTCGTTTATTATTACATTAGAATATTCCTAATTTTGCTGTAAGTTGGCCAAGTGTAGTCGATGGCTACACGAAGGTTACCTTTTCAATAGTTACAACTCCAAAGTGTTGGGGAGGGTGCTACTTCTTTCTCTGTATTATTCCACTTACCTTGGATCCGTACCTTATATTCTGAGTTTTTAACAAGAAAGCATCAAGTATCATTTTTTGAGCCTTTGGTATGACTCGAGCCGGAATTAAACCTTAGTCTCCCGAACCATTGGCGAAAACTCTAAACATTATGCTAATTGGCTAGTATATATATATATATATATAGAGAGAGAGAGAGAGAGAGAGTGGTGGGGACAGTTGTGTACACACAAAGTCAACCGTCCTGTAAAATTGACAGTTTTGATGATCACATAGGTGAGAAACTGACAGTCTCTAAGCGCCGTTAATTATGTCTACTCTATCCTGGCTTAGATCTATATGCTCTATATCCGTGTATTTAACACTCTATCTTTACAATATATCAAAATACATGACAAAGACACACACACACACACACATATATATAAATATATATATATATATATATATATGGATCATCCAGTACCTAAAGAAATTTTTGTGTAAAAGATTAGCAGTTGGAAACATTGTTTACAGTTATACCTTTTATAAGGAAATCATTTGAAATCTATCCTTTCATGTCCTTCTCCACAGACCGCCTTACCCTGAACTTTTTTTTTTACCGGAAGATCAGACTGTTTTCACTCCATAGACTGTCTTTTGGACTCGGGCTCAAAGTGGCCAATCCATATTTAGCCCATCTGTAAACATTCTTTGACTAAAACAACATTTTCCATACATATGAAATATTCCTCTGTAAACTTCACATAGTTTGTTCTTCCTTACCACCAAAATTTTGATGATAGACTTCTGTTCAAGCATAGAGTACTCTATGTGCTTTGCCTTCATTTTGAATTGACACAAATGATTACTTTTGCATGATTGAAATAATGTTTGCTATAAAGAAATCTCAAATAATGAAAAGTTTACATTAGCAGAAAGAAATTCTGAAAATTAAAAATATTTTGAAAAAAAAAGCCAAGCAGCGTTCTTTAAAGGATTCCTACAACTGGACACACCTGTGTTAGCCAATCAGATATGGTCGATAGGAACAGATAGCGAGATAGAGTCAACTGGATATATATATATATATATATATATATATATATATATATATATATATATATATATATATATATATATATATATATATAAATTGAGGTCTCGGTAGCCATTGAACGGATGTATGTAAACAATAGTAATTGTGATTCATAACCGTTTAAAATTTACTTCGCAGCTAATGGCTTCTCGTGGCTGATTGGTTAGAAGTTTGGCTTGACGTTTGAGTCAACCGGGTTTCGATCCCAGCTACGGGAAGCTAATGTGTAGCCACACTGATGAGTTCTGATAGAACGAAACAGATCTGTCTGTGGATGACTATATATATATATAATTCATCACTTTGCTTCACAACGGCTTTTCAGCTCTTTGGGCTAGAAGGCAGCAATAAGAGGACGGATGTACACATCCAGCCAGAACCTCAATAAGAATACTGCGCTCCCCACATCCCCATTAGCATGACTGAGTTGAAGAAGTGCATAAGCAAACCTGCCTGGGTCGCACCATCACATCAAATGCAAAGATCAACGAATAAGTCGACAACAGTCTGGCAAAGGTGAACAGTGTATTGAGCTGACTGCCTAAACTCGTGCTATAAAATCGACATCTGAATACGGTCACAAATACCATATAAATGACCCATGATTCTAACCCATGTGGCAATGATTATAGTTCTATAGTCCTTGCCACATGGCTTGCAATCATGGGTCATTTATCTTCAACCCCTACCGCTCCAGTGCTGCCTCCATACCATCCTTTAACATACAGTAGAGTAATTTCGTCTCCAATATTGAGGTCCTTGAGCAAGCGAATATCACCGGCATCAAGGTCATGCTTCTAAAGTCCTAGTTGTTGAGGAATCATTGCTTGCCAAACATCACACAGTATGGTGAAGTCTCAATAATTTATCTTGACAGAAGAGTACTAAAAAGGGATAAAAGAACTGCTTGAAAAGTTCCCTTGGTGCTTTTCACGTAAACTATTGCTTATGTGGTTATGGGGTTTCTCAATGATAACAGTAACACTTGGAAACACAAGCAGAACAACTTCTAAGGACAAAATGCCCGGTAGAAAATCTGCAATATATGCAATCAAACCCTGACCAGATCTTCTGCTTATTACGCTTCGACCGTGACTGTTAGTTCATCGGAATTGTCACCCGAGAACATGACTGCATTCATTGTTAACCACGCTCTTTTTGATACCCGTTTTTGAGGCCAATCCATGATATTGTATCAAAAGACAATTATTATTATTATTATTATTAATATTATTATTATTATTATTCCTTGAGAATTTTTCACAGTGTTATCTGATGGTATTTTACTGGAGTTTGAGCGACAGCAAGTCTCCTCAAGTCTCCAAGAATCTTCTCAGTAGTCTAGCCATTCTCAACAATGCTGTAGTTTGGATGGTCTCCACTCGACATCCAACTTCCAAGTACTCCAGTTCCTTTAATAGTCCTTTAGTTACTAGAACGAATGCACCAATCACAATTGGTATAATCGTCACCTTCATGTTCCATAGTTTTTTTTAGTTCCCTAGCAAGGTTGAGGTCCCATTATTATTATTATTAGTGAAGAAAGCATTGTTGGTATTAGTGATAATATTGTTTCTCCCGGTCTTTACTCTTCTTGCTCTCATTACGGTTGTTAGAAATCCATCGAGTTTACTTTTCCCAAAAGATTTCACCACATCCGAAGTGAAAAAGTTGTAACAAAAGCTAATTCTTTTTATATACGCCTCAAGAGTAACTTTTGTATTATTCTGTAATTGTTATCTCCCTTTGCTTTCTACCACACTCCATTATTCTTCCATTCAGCGATCAAAAATAACGTTTGTCCTCTCAAAGCACGCATTTTTGACCTCATTGGATTCTATATTTCTTATTTGATTCCAATATTTGATCTGTTTATAAATGTATGGAATATAAATAGATGATTGGATTATGCTATTGCATGTATCCATTAAAAATTGATAGAATATATACATTCTCAAATATACGAGTAGACTTAAGAAACTGTATATATATATATATATGTGTGTGTGTGTGTGTGTGTGTGTAAGTGTTTTCATGTTATTGGCATCAACGTGAATATATATATATTTACAGAGAGACCGAAAAACGTATAGACAGAGTGAATGAAAGAGAGATTACACAACTGCATATAAAATGCGTTTGATCAATCATTCTATATATAGTCAATATATATATATGTATATGTGTGTGTGTGTGTGTGTGTGTGTGTGTGTGTGTGTGTGTGTGTGTATGTGTGTGTGTGAATGAGAAAAGTGGAAATAAATTCGACGGTATATAAATATAAAATTCAAAAGAGGAAGATTTTCAGAGGATGGATTTTTGTTACATAATATCAGTGGGGTTGATAATACTGTTTGGTTTAAGCTTGTTTGAAATCAGTTCAAGTGGAGAAATAGATAAAGAAAGACGTGAAATAATGTCCCTCTCAACCAAAAAACGAATTAGGAATCTTAAGTTTATGTCAATAAATAAATAAATAAATAAATCACCGGTCAGTCCACACACAGATAAAATAAATAACTAAAAATCCTAGAAATATTGGCGGATATCCGTTATGCCTGGTAATATAGATTGATGTAGACGGTCTGGTTAAATTAAATAGTAGAGCAGACATATTATTAAAATTCCAGAGAATGAAGTTTTAAAATAATGATATATCTAGGTTTTGACAACAAACAAAAAAAAAACGGCCAGTGTCCAACTGGAATTGGATTGTAAGAATTAGGATATGTGAAAGAGAAAAGAAGAAGGGATAATTAAGAAGAACAAATCTATGGTTCACGTCTTTGTAATTACTTTTTTAGCTTTTTATACTGGATCCCATCCGGGTGTTGAAAGAGAGCAGTTGACCGTCAAGTGAGAGAGTATTCGACAGTCAAACCTGATAGAGTGAGTTTTAGCGACAAGTAGGGTCAAGTAGGTGGAGAAGGTGATCCAATTGAAATTGTGCAAGAAATTGAAATTCAATCATACGAATAAGTGGTATATGCACAACCGAAAACCCAGAATGAGACGCACAAAATTTCTGGGATTTTGAGATACAAACAGATCACCTAATCCCGACTAGACAAACAGACCTAGAGATGGTCAGTAAAACAAAAAAACAAAAAAAACGTGAACCTGCTGATTTTGCCGTACTAGGGGAACACAGAGTTGAATTAAAAGAAAGCGAAAAGAGAGATAAGTACATGGACCTCTCCAGAGAACTAAGAATAATTATGGAAGATGATCGTAATACTAATTGCAATTGGTGCGCTTGAAAAAAATCCCTTAAGACTTAGTAAAGGGCCTGGAAGACTTAGAAATCAGAGGACAAGTGAAGACCATCCAGACGACAGCATTATTAATACTGGCTAAAATACAGAGAAGAGTCCTAGAGACTTGATGTCACTTAAATTACAATGAAAGACCCTCAGCTAACTTTGGGTTAAAAACTCTCAAAGGGTATAATAATAATGATAATTATAAAGGATCACATAATCTCGGCCAGAAGACCAGACCTTATAATAATCAACAAAAAACGGAGATTCGTAAAATTGTCGACTTTGCTGTCCCAGCTGACCACAGAATAAAACTAAAGAATGTGAAAAGATGGAGAAGTACCTCGACCTTGCAAGAGAATTGAAAAAACTATGGAACATGAAAGTGACGATTGTACCGATTATGATTAGTGCTTTTGGTACAGTAACTAAAAGATTTTTATAGGGCCTGGAGGACTTGGAACTTGGCGGACGAGTGGAGACCATCCAAACGACAGCATTATTGAAGACGGCCAGAATACTGAGAAGAGTATTGGAGACTTGAGGAGACTTGCTGTCACTCAAACTCCAGTGAAAAACCATCAGCTAACTCCGATGTGAAAAACTCTAAAAGAATATATAATAATAATAATAATAATAATAATAATAATAATAATAATAATAATAAAATAATTTCTTAAAAAGCTGAAATGTTGGCATATTTTCATATCTCATAAATATATTCGCTGGGGGTTTTATTCTTATATATATATATATATATATAAGGTGTGCTTAGCGTAACGTTTATTGCCATTGAAAAAAGAATAGTTTGTCCAAGTTCAAATACTGGATGTTATTGTTTGTGTTTTACTTTAGACGAATATACTTGAGAAAAACGAACATCTATCCGTTCTTCTCTGAGCTAGTAAATAGTAGACAGATTGAGTAATTTAATCTTAGTATTGTAATTGGTCTAAGAGAAGGAAAATTCTTAATTGTCTCATTGTATCACATCTTGCCTTGATAATTATGCCCAAATATCTCTTAGATACACGTCAATGCAGGGTTTACATTTTGGGGAAAAAATTCTGAAAATAAATAACTTTGCTTTTTAAAAACCATGAATGATACTCGTAAAAACTTTATTCTTATACGAGGGGCCTTCAATAAGTTTCCAGACATTTTTTGTACAGGCATAGACTCTTGAGAATGTTATTCATATTTACCCAACCCCTCCGCTCGGGCAGGATATGGCACAAGGTCAATTTTTAAGCGGAGTTTAACAGGTTTTAATTCAGAGTTTTCCTTCTCCTAGACTAGTTGCCTCACCAAGGCTAAATAACCTAGTCTGCCCTACTATTTACCCATAGCTGGAGGGAGAATAAATGGATTCATACCTCTCCCAAGGGTATTAGTGCTATGTGAAGTGCAACCAGTCTCGCCCAGGATTTGAACTCGTATCGCCGTGTTCATTTCCAACGACAGTAACCATTGCACCTCCTAGAATTCAGTATGTTATTGCTATACATCTTATAAGATAACTTACCAATTTTTAGGATTTTCAGGTTCAAATGAACAGCTACAGCAGCAATTGGAATACACCCTACTAAAGCCTGATTTTCACGGCTGATGAATTTAAAAAATGCAACCTGGACGTGAGGACACTTAAGAAGAATCATATGCAATAAAATTCTGTTTTAAACTTGGAAAAAATCCCACAGAAATGTATGGAATACCACAGACCGCTTTTGGACGATCTTGCATGAATCGAGCATCAGTTTTTGAGTGGCATAAGAGATTCAAGAAAGGCAGGGAGTCTGTGAGAGATGATGAGAGGTATGGGAAGAGTTAGGAAGTCAGGACACCAGAGCTGATTGGCCAAATAAAGAATTTCATGGATAAGGAACGTCGTGTGTCTCTAGAGACAATAAGTGCACAGTTTGATGTCTGTGTGGGAACTGTACACACAATTATTCGCGAGGAACTGAAGATGCAGAAGATTCGCGCCAAGTTTATCCCAAGGGTAATCAGAGAAGAACAGAAAGAAAGACGTTGTCATGACAGCAGAGAGATGGTTGAGATGATCAATTGTGACCCTGCGGTTCTTGATGCTCTGGTGACCTGCGATGAAAGCTGGATCTACTGCTATGACCCAGAGACCAAGAGACAGAGTTCCCAGTGGAAGCATGCTGGCTCTCCCAGACCCAAGAAGGCCAGAGAGACAAATCCACCCACAAACCTTTGATGATCCTTTTTTTTGACAGCACTGACATGATCTACATGCACTGGGTTCCAACTGGACAGACAGTCAACAAGGAATACTATGTTGACGTTTTCAGTGAGTGAGTTCAAGAGATTCCGTCGGAAGAGGCCAGCACTCTTCAAATTGGGTCTGGCATTTCAACCAGGACAATACACGAGTCCACAAGTCCATCCTTGTCATTGACTATTTGACCAAGATGGACATCAAGACAGCTCTCCAGCCTCCCTATTGACCAGACCTTGCTCCCTGTGACTTTTGGTTATTCCTTAAGCTCAGAGTCTGTCGTTATGGGACAATTGAGGAGATGAAAGAGGCTGTGACGAGAGTCAATGACACGCAAACACAAGAAGACTTCCATGGCGCCTTGAAGAAGTTGTTGGAACGGTACAAGTGCCTTACAGCCGAGGGAGATTACTTCGAATGGGAATAGAGTTTCATGTGTCTACTATCAATAAAAGTGGTCATAAGAAAAACGTCTGGAAACTTATTTAATAAAGCGTTGTATGTTCATTACAAACTATACCATACAAACATAAAATAACATTTAATTTAGTTCTTATCGGAAATTGACATAGACTATATAATCCGTTGTTTTATTCTAGTAAAGTGCCATTTATTGTTTGGGTGACGTGAATAACCACAGATGATAAAACTGCCTACCTATAAAATATTGAACAAATACAAACAGAAGACGGATGTTGTTGTAGAATTGATCCCCCTAAATGTATTAAAACTTTGATGGAGAATATGCATATGTTTTGTTAAAGTTATCGATTTATTTAATTAAAAAAAATATTCGGTATACTATTTATAACATTTCTTTTGTATTATTTTAATCCTTGCGTCTTTTACATACCAGAGTTAACTGGTATGTTTTTCCCTGGAGTCTGTATGAGTTTCATCAAGTCTCCAAGATTCTTTTGGGTATTCTGTCCGATCTCAATAATATGGTAGTCGGACGGTCTCGATTCTTCAACTTATTTCCAATTCTTCCAGTCTCGTCTCGAAGACTTTGAGGACTATTCCCAGCTACATTTGGTATTACGTTCACATTCATGTTCCACAGCTGTTTCAGTTCTCTGGCTAGGTCCAAGTATTTGTCTATCTTTTCGGTCACTTTTATTTTCACACAGTCTTCGGCCGGAACGTTAAGATCTACTGGACGGCAAATTAGTCTTTTTTTTTTTGGTTAATTTACACGATGTCTGGTCTTCTGGCCGGAATTAGGTTATCTGTTTGTATCTCAAAGTCCCAGATTATTTTATGCCACTTATTTTCTGGGACGAATTCTTGTTTGTACATTTACAATTTGGTAGTTGGGTCAAAGTTCAACCTCTGGCACAATTCTTTTTTAATAACCTTTTTGCGTTTTTCAAACTGTCATGTCTGGTCTTATTCTCTTTTTTGCCTCATACCCTTTAGCATAATGGTTAGAGAGTTCACCAATGATCCAGTAGACCGGGATTCAATCCCTGCTTGAGTTATACCTTATAAAGTGTAAGACTTATAAAATGGTACTTGATGTTTCCTTGCTTAACACTCAGCATTATAAGTTACGGATCAAGGATAAATGTTGCAGTTCAGGGAAAAGAGTTGCACCCTCACCTACATCTCGGTGTATTGAAAAGGTAGCCTTCGGGTCACCCTCGACTACGGTCGGCCAAATTAACTACTATCTTACTACAAGATGGCTTTGACATCAAATAACCAATAGAGGTTGTTATGCTATTAAAAACAAGAAACCGAACAATCTATTTGTACTCGTTTAGTGAATTTACTTATGTGATTAATCGTTTCATCTATTTTTACACATAACTTATTTCTAAATTTCAGTTTTATTTTCTGTTTCTTATAATCTTTCACCTTTATCCAAAACCTAGGGTTAGAGAATATAGCCATTAAATGTATTTCATGTATTTACACTGTTTGCTGCCTCTTTTGGGAGATATTTTTCACTCAAATTGATATTACTCTTAAGGAGATTAACAGTTAAGAAAATGCACCTTCATATTGGCTGGTACTGATAGGTACCTTTTCCTTAGCTGTCTCTTTCTTGATCATACCAAGGGCTCCCATTATAAGTGACGCGGTGGTACTTTTAAAGTACCGCATTTTTTCGATTTATATTTCAAGATCTTCGTATTTACTCATTTTATTATATTCTTTGATTGATATGTTATTATCTGTTGGCTCTCACATATCATGTAAAAAGTGTTTGTTTATATTCCCTAATAACGATATCTGGTCTATTGCTGATTGTTTTTCTTGTCTCTGAGAACAGAAGCTCCTTAGATTTCTGTTATTCATTCTGGTTGATGTCTATACCATCTTTCACAATCTCATATTCCGTTGCATTTGCATAATTTTCAATGAATGTTCTATCTTTTCATTCATTTTATTATACTATTGGAGTAAGAAATGGAAAAACGGACACTAAAATAACAATTGATTCAGGCTTTTGTTCACATAATCTACATATTGAGTTTAATCACTATCTTATTCCTTTCAAGTTTTGCACACCAGCTTTTGCAAGTGGTATTTCATTGGAGATATAGCAAGTCTCCTTAGGTCTCCAGGATCCTTCCCAGTATTCTGGCCGATCTCAACAATGCTGTTGAATTGATGGTCTCGATTCTTCCTTTGATTTCCAATTCATTATATCCCTTTTACAAGTCTTTGGAGAACGCTCCAAGTGCCCCAAATACAATTAGTATCACCGTCAAACGTATGTTCCACAGGTTCTTTAGTTCTCACGCAATGTCGAAATATTTGTCAATCTTTTCACTTTCTTTAATTTTCCTTCTGTGGACTTCTTGAATCACAAAATCGACCAGACGACAACCAAAGCAAAATCCGCTTCATAAGAAGTTCTTTTTTTCTGGTTAATTAATACTAGGTCAGGTCCTCTGGCCGAGATTTGATTATCCATTTGAATTTCAAAATCCCTGAGAATGGGTCTCATTTTATGGGAGGGATTCTAGTTTGTGCAAATACCATCTGTTAATATGTTCAAATTTTAATCTCTTGCTCAATTTCCAATGGATCAGTTTTCCCACCTATTCTGATACAATATCTCCTGGAACTTGAAATGTTGTTCTGACCATATATAGGAAAAAAGGAGTCAGTTCTAAAGGTCTAATACTCGCAACCAATTTCTATCCATTCACAAACATTTTCATCTCAAAAGAATCCCTAGATACATAACATTACTGATGTCGTATTAGATCTACTTGTTTCACTTTTTAATGAGAATCCATCGCTTTACTCATTGCCACATCGAGCAGAAAAATGTGAATCACTTTTTACTTAGGGGCTACAGGGGTGGGCTTTATCTCCGTGATTTGTTTGCAGTTATACAAAATCGGACTTACAACAGAATGTGTCGCCAAAGCATAATATCTTGTCATCAGGAACAATGAGAAAACATAGGATCATTAATGAGTTACCCGCATGGGATCTATATGTTAGTCTAGAATCAATCAAATAGTACAGAAGATACTTTACTATGTGATAAGTTCCATTACACTAGTCAGTGGAAGGATAAAAGTTGTGTGACAGGGGATGATGGGATAACATTTTCAGCACAAGTCGTTGAGAGGGATGTCCTTCTCGTGGTGTAATGGTTAAACCGATGGACTGCGAAATCGGAGTACGCAAGTTCGTACTCCAGTTGCGCTATTACGTTCACTTTCGCAAACATACCTTTGGGAAAAGTATGAACCCTCTTATCCTCCCAGCTATGGGTTAAATAGTACCACTACTGTTCTTCCTGGAGAATTGCTTTGGCATTAAATAACCTACAAAGATTGATATACCATTAAACAAAGAAACCTATTTGATCATTTAACTGTGTGTATCTAAAAGAAATGTAATGATAAACTTTGGGTGTCTTCGTGGAGTAATGGTTAAACGGATGAATTGCGGAATCGTAGTACGCGAGTTCGTACTCCAGTCGCGCTATTACATTCACTTTCGGAAACATACCTTTGGGAAAGGTATGAACCCTCTTATCCTCCCAGCTATGGGTGAAATAGTACCACTACTGTTCTTCTAGGAGAATTGCTAATAAGAAAGGTCTTTATTCATACTGGTAACATTTCATAGCAGTCCGAAGCGAACACGAGGAGAAAGGAAGACCTAACAAAGGTTTTCAACGTTTCTCCTTTGCAGCCACCCAACACCCCATCTCTCACTGATTGGTACCAACATCTACTCCAAGTTATCGCTTTAGGTTTCAAAACTTAACTGTCTGAATTTTCTAATTATCTTATTTGTATATATTTTCTGATTTAATTACTTGTTGCATCATATTTTCTAGAATTATGACATGTGTTAAATGCCCTCATTTCCCATGCCGGCTGACAAGCCTATTTGTTTATTGTTCATATCTGGTGTTTTAAACTTTATTTTGTCATGAGGTGTTAAACCTAGTCAGTACTTGTGCACCTGTTTGATCTTTGCAAGGAACTACACTTACATTAAATCTCCTTTGCTAAATTACAATTTTACCAAATAATAAAATTATTAATATAATTAATTAATCACTTTAATTTTTTTTACTATGGGGTCTTACCCCCTTGCTGAGGACGCTATTATTGTATACTAAGGTATGCCGAAAGACTGAATCTTTCACCTGAAGATTTTTCCTTCTTTATTAAACAGTTTGACTGCTACATAAATGAATTTCATTGTTCATCTTTATGTAAATTCAAATAAACTTCTCGGGCATACATAGACAATATAGGGAATGAGATTTACCTTTCTTGTAAAAAATGACTGTATTTATATTGTACGAGGATCATTAACAGTTTTATTTTTGAATGAAAATCTTATAATCTTTCCGCAATATAATTTAAGATCTTTCTTGATATAGCACTAAAATTCCCAGAAAAAAATTTGACTGAAATCAAATAAAAATGGCGGAGTCTTATCTATACAGACGGCGATGGAAAATTGCTAAACTATAATTAAATTTCTTTTATTCATCTCATCTTTGTTTGATTATTTTAACAAAATTATTCTCGACGTATTCCGATGTCGGATGATAAATTATATAAACAATAATTTAATTAATATAATTTGAATGCATATTTATCCATAAAAATCAACATTACAGCATTGATGTGTATTTATAACTTGCTACAATGGACATAGATATTAGCTTTCTCCATTTTTGTCATTAAATATATCTTTTTACTATATCAATGGCTCACAAATATAAACTACCTGGGCCTCAGCAAAGACCCAAGTGGCACGTTTCTGTCATTCTAAACCTATCGGCAAACTGAACTCTCTTGGGTAAAATCCACTAGTAAAATATAGGCGTGGATAGATAAGGAATAAGCGAGAAACAAACCCGAAACAAGCTAAATATTGCTTGACAATGAATGCCTAACAGATATGTACGTAGATTCTTATTCCCGAGTCTTCTTATTTAGACTACGTTATATTTTTTTATCTCTCTTTATAGTTTATTACATTCAATTTTTCAGTTTTCTCTCCTTCCAGCATTATTCAATGTTTTCATGTATCTTGACACATTCTTCTTCTGTTGATGGATCTGTGGCTGTTGCTGCTGATACTCCTGATTTTTTGCCAATTTTTTTTTCTTCTTCTTCTTCTTCTTCTTCTTCTTCTTCTTCTTCTTCTTCTTCTTCTTCTTCTTCTTCTTCTTCTCTTTATTTGCTTTTTCTACCTTATAAATTTTTTTTATCTAAACATATATTTATCTTCATTTTTCTTTTTGTTGACATTTGTCTTCCTTGTTTCAGTTCCTCCTCCCCCACATCATCATCATCATAATAATTCTTCTTCTTCTTCTTCTTCTTCTTCTTCTTCTTCTTCTTCTTCTTCTTCTCGATTTATTTGCTTTTTCTACCTTATCATTTTTTCTATCTAAACATCTCTTTATGTTCATTTTTCTTTTCGTTGACATTTGTCTTCCTTGTTTAATTTCGACCTCCTCTGCATCATCATCATCATCATCATCATCATCATCATCATCATCATCATCATCATCATCATAATTGTTCTTCTTCTTCTTCTTCTTCTTCTTCTTCTTCTTCTTCTATTTCCATGTCATTCAAAGAGAAGAAGTAGCCGTGATAATATACCTTTTCATAAAAATGTCACATAAAAATGGATGATGCATATAAACTTCAATTCTCGAGAGCCTTAAAAATTATGAGATTTCAGAGGGAAACAAGTAAATAGACGCTTGTATAAATAAGCAAAGAGATAAGTAGATTGATAAATCTTATTCAATGATTCCCTGTATTAATATTTTCAAAACTCTGTTCGGAAAATATTTTTCTTCAGATTTGAAGCGTTTCGTTTTTAGTTTTCTCTCTATTTTTCTTTACTCCAGATCATATACTTTCATTTTTACTTTTCTGTCTTCACTTTCTTTCCAATGTTTTTTCTTTCCTTTCAGTTTTTTTTTCTTTCGATGTTACGCGTTTCTAAGAACGTTTATTTTTAGGATTTGATTAAAAACCTAATTTTTAACTGACTTGGAATGAACAGAATTCTTTATTTTTCATTTCAACTTTATTTTTTGTTTATCTTAGTGTCTTTTTTCATATTTTCATCTTTAATTCTTTTTGTTTCAAATTCACTTGTTCTTTCTTCAGTCTTCTTTTCTTGCATTCATACTTCCTATATGTTTTTATTTTAACGTTTCTTTCTTTCTTTTTCTTTCTCTCTTTTTCCTTCTTTCTTTCTTCTTTCTTTTTCTTTCTTTCTTTCTTTCTTTCTTTCTTTCTTTCTCAATTCATAAAATTACACTTTGGTCTTTTTTTTTTCTTTTTTTCCATCATCAGAATTTCTTCTTTCTTTCCTTCTTTCATTTCTTCGTTCGTTTCTTATTTTCTTTTCTTTTATTCAGAGACTTTTTTCTCTTCTTTTCATTTTTTTTTTCTTTCAGTTCTTTGTATTTAATATCTTCTCTTCTTCGATTCATTTTTCTTTTAACTCATTCACGTATTTTTCATCATTTCTTATATTCATATTTCTTGCATGTTTTGCCTTTTCTTTCCTTCCATCATTAGAGTTTTTTCTTTTCTTCCATTTTTCATTCAGTCCACTCGTTTTTCTATATTTTTCTTTTTTGTGCTTCTTCATTTTTTGTCCTAGTTATTTTTTAAAATTCTTTTCATAGGATTCTATGAAAAAAAAGCGTTTCATCAACACTGTGGGAGAGTCCACTTTGCATAGTGGTTAACACCCCTCGCGCTACGACGCTCACTTTTGAATTAAAACTCTCAGGAAATCTAAGAACTCCCTTTCTCCACCAGCTACCTGATAAATAGTATATTTCGGTTCTTCTACAAAGTTGGCTTTGCACTGAATAAGCCACGAAGTTTGCTATGCCATTATGTAATGATACAGGTCTCGAATGGTCGTTTCTAATACTACTACACAACATTGGAATTAGTACCACCAGAGTTCTGGCGGGTCTATGAGTGTACCAGTTGGACTCCCGTTGTGATCCCATCGTGATCAAAAGTAAAGAATACACAAAATAGCGTCTTGGTTCGGTAATATAAATATTCATTCGGTACTACACCTCATACAAGTCGTTAAGAAGAGATTTGGTTTCTTTGTTTGATGGCATATCAACTCTTTTTAGGTTATTTAATGCCGAAGCCATTCTCCTAGAAGAACAGTAGTGGTACTATTTAACCCATAGCTGGGAGGATAAGGGGATTCATACCTTTCCCAAGGGTATTTGTCCGAAAGTGAACATAATAGCGCGACTGGAGTTCGAACTCGCTTACTACGATTCCGTAGTCCATCGCTTTTAACCATTACATCACGAGGACACCCCCGTTAAGAAGAGAGAAATAGAGTAGGTAAAATGAGTCGACAACTTTGCCGAGACAGAACGTCATGAAGAGAAAGAGACAGACAGAGACAGACAATTGATATATATGACTTTAATATAATCTTTCTCCTGTTCTGTTGTAGTCCTAGCTCGTGCTTGCTTGCTTGTTCCGTCATCACAGCTTCCCGGCGGGTTTGAGACCCCTTCTCGGAGCTCATTCAAAATGGGTGACGTAATTTTCGGTCGTGTTCACTTCGTCGCGTCCAGTATCCAATTGACCGCCTTTTCCTGTTTTCTATCCTGCATCCTATCTAACAGCATTTCCATTTAGATTCTTCCAGCCAAACCGAACCTGTTGCATATTTGCTGCGGATAGATTTCTGATTTTTACCCTGGCGTCTATTACTGCCGCCCCTAGATTTAGGGAGCCCTCCCCCGTTCACCTTCCCATTCGTTCCTCACGTATAGCCTTTCTATCTCTCTCTCTTTCTCACTATTTCTTTGCTTTCCCCGATTCTTCTTCACATACATGTTCTTCCTTTTCCAACAGTACCGTGGTCGACCAGTAACTCTCACTAGGAAACAACTCACTATTAAAACTATCAACCGTAGTCCCAAATTATTTTACAAAGAAATAAAGAAACCGAACTGAGTCAACGCTGTTTTCCTGATATATTGTGTCTTTGTCTGTTTTAATGTTTTTTTTAATTTAATTATTAGTTTTCTTTCTTTCTTTCTTCCTTTCTTTCTTTCTTTCTTTCAAATTATCATATTCCTTGTATATCTTTACTTTTCTTGAATTCACACCACGTCGGTGAAGCTTAAAATATGATGGCTGTATGTCTAGCAGGGGGTTAAGCCCCCTAAAAAGTGGGTATCTTGAACATGACACTAAAATACAACTGATGATGAAGATCCCCATCTGAAAAGTGTGGAGAATCTGTTCATTGTCAGTACTCCCAGGTCTACTCTGAGCTGGAGTGGTGTTAACGTTTTTGGGTCCTATTTATGGGTTAAATTAATCTATTTAAAAATATTTTTTCAACAGGATCATATGCAAAAAAAAACTGAATAAACATTAACAAAGATATAAATATGAATGGACAATGTTGTACAATTCCCTATCTTCATGGTGTAAATAACCTAAGACGAATTGACCGGCGTTTAAAATTAGTCAACCAATCACTCATTCCGTTCTTTAAGACTTTAACTTTCTTTAACTCTTCAAATCTTGCTTTTTCAAATGCACACACACATGCACACACACACACACACACACGCATACCCCCCATATATATATATATACTTTAAAAGGAATAGGTCTACACGGGTATTTTTTAAAAATTTATTTGTTTTTCTTCAACACATATTTCTGGTATTTTACGCTGTCTTCAGGAAGTACAATTGTTTCTTCTTGTGTTCCCGTTGATTTATATAGTGGTTGACTGTTTTAATAAGATTGTGGTTCTTTTAAATTCCAGGATGTATGTCTGCAAATGTCAGTTCGAGTTAATTGTTCGTGAGAAATTTTCGTTTCTACAGCTATTGTTTTCTTCTTCTTCTTCTTCTTCTTCTTCTTCTTCTTCTTCTTCTTCTTCTTCTTCTTCTTCTCTCTCTCTCTCTCTCTCTCTCTATATATATATATATATATATATATGAGAATAGTTCCTCAAGCAGAAAGAATGTTATGTTTTGACCTTCGACCCGGCCCAAAAAATGCTATTCCATAGTTATGCACCGGAAGGAAGTGACACATTCCAATGGCCAGTAATCGAAAGAAATCGCGTGGGCGGATTAAGGCTTATAATATGGAACAAGGTGAAGGTCCCACTTTGCCAATACAGACTGATGCACCAAAAGAGAGTGACCTCTGAACTGCATGACAGTTATTTCCGCTTGATGACGATTAAACATTCGATTTCAAAGATCCAGTGGGTGATTGTGTGGGCGTTGAATTATTATTTAACTCAGTTGAGTTCGAGTCCAAAAAGCAGTTGCCAGTAGAATTCCAGACAGCTAGAGACCAGATGTGGTAGGGAAAGCCACACCCGACCGAGGGGGCCCTCGGAAACCCCGATGGAGTTTGGGGTCCAGAGAAGATGCTGATAAGATGCAATGAAGAAAGTCAGCATCTGGCAGAGTGAGCCCCTAGGCCCCCAGTTGGGCAGCCTTAGAGAACAAGAAAGACACAACGTGACGGTCATAACAGTGGGGTCAAGATATTACAGTTTATGTTCGGTCTCCAGCTCCCTCTCACATGCAACCCCTGAACAACCCTTTCGAACCCTTGCAATAAAGTGAAAATGTATTTGTAAAGAAGTCTTCCGGCGTCTTCTTTCCTGCGTCGGTTATCATTGCGTCGGTATGTATCCAGTATATATATGTATATTTCTGCATGAATCAGCAGATGACAATACAACAAGAAGAAAATAGCTGATAATTTTTGTGGCAACACTCTACTGGTTATAAAAACCCAAAAGAAAATATTACAGGTTTTTCGAGATTTAAGAAAAATTCCTTGTGTTGACACAACAAAAAAAATCGGCTAACTTCTTCTTTCTGGGCTAGGCTTAGAACTTTTTAAACGAATCATATAAACATTGACAATTTTCATTTTCATCTTCACCTTTTTTTTTTTCCTTTTTTTTTTTTTTTGGCTTCTTGAAATATTCTTTGAGTTATGTTGCATTTCATCTTTCTATTTTTGTCTTGATGCTTACTAGTTGGTCTAATTCTAATATATATATATATATATATATATATATTAGAATTATTATGACTAGAAAATCCGGCAAACACCCACATGCGACATACGAAACATTGAACAGCTGGCCCACTGGCTCATGTCACATATAAGCGATGCCGAATTAACTACTCATGGTGACTATGCACGACCAACTGACCGAATGACATGAGCCAGTGGCCCAGAGGTAGAGTTTCAACTTCTGCATACTGTGGCTGTTGGTTCGATCTCCAGTGGTGGCGTTTACGATGTGCTCTGCTGATGAGACCTAATAAGGTCGAAACAGCTGTTTAGTTTTCCGTATGTCACATGTAGTGTTTACCGGATTTTCAACTGATGATAATCCTTATATATGATATGAATTCCTCCAATGAAATATATATATGATTTGTGATCGAAATGTTTCCAGGTAAGATTTTTAAATGAATCGGAGCTCATTCGTAAGCACACTTTTAAATGGTTTCAAGTAATGCTAGTTTGCACAAATAATTCTATTTAACATCATTCATTCATTTTCACACAGTTGAATGGTGTGAATAATCGCTAAGTAATCCTAATACTTCAATTCAACATCAGTTATTTTGTATATTCTTAAGTTATTTCAAAGTATAGACAATGATTAAATATTTCTATTTTACCTATAGATGGGACGCACATAGTTACTATCACTCAGGGTGAGCGTAGACCTGGGAGTAATAGCAATGAAGAGTACTCCATATTCCTCAAAGATTCATAACTAGAGCATCACCATTAGATGTATGCAGCTTAAGATCATATCCAAAGGACAATTTGGCGGGGATTCTTAACCCTCTGCAGAAACGCAGCCGGCGTTTTCTACTCCCCTAGCTGACTGGTCTCTATTATTTACAGTACTTGGCTTATTTTCCCTCAAGTCAAAGAGAATGAAATTGGCAGATCGTTTTCCGTTAATCCAACAAATGAGGAAGTTTTGCCAACTTTGAAATCAGTTTTTGGAACCGTTCATTTTCCCTTTTTTCTAGAATGCTAACCACATGTTCCATAAAAAATTACTTATAGATATCAGCCCCCAAACGGAGTCTCCATTTCTTTTTTCTTTTTTCATTCTTTCAATTCTTTATCTTTGGGCAGCTTTTTTTGCTTTCCCATTCAATTCTTTTATATTTCGACTTGTTCTTTGCGTGCCTTTTCCAATTTTAGAAGATTTACTGAGCCTTTAGGTTTTCGCCCACTCACATTGATTGGTTAAAGTATCTGCTGTTCCTAAGAGGTCACCCATATAAATTTTGAGAAAGGACATCGCTGCTGAACTTCAATGATTTAACGGGAACAAGTTCGTTAAGCGTAGTTTTAAATATATTAGCTCAGCTTAGTTTTGTACACGAGCCTTGGATTGCTTACGGTACTAGGCGTAATTGAGTATCACCTATCTTAGTTTGGATCCGGTGCATTGCTGCTAAATTTCGTTAATCGAGAAGGCGCCAGTGCATTAAACTTGATTTTATCGGAAGCTCCAAGAAAATTAATCATAGTTTAGATTTATTTCAAGTTGACAAATATATGGTACCTGATAAGCGTTGATTGATTTTTGTGAGTTTTTTTGTTTCATGTAAATTCTTATGGAGTTATTAGACACCAAATGTAATCTTTTTTCAAACAAGATTCAAGTATTTTTTTTTCCTATTTACTGATAATAATCATTTGTTTCCACACAATTATAAAGTTTAAAATTCTCAGTCTAATCCAAATAATTTCAGAAAATATCAATTTGACCCATTGATATGATCCGAACAGGTAATACCATTCAAGGTTAGAGTTGATTTGAGATTAGTAGCAACAAAGATGTTCATTGCACTTCCCTAAAGTTCCAGGATTGGTAGCTTAACAACAGATGGAGGTGCCCGTGGTGTAATGGTTATCGTCGTAGAAAATGGACACGGCGATACGAGTTCAATCCTGGCCGAGACTGATTGCATTTCACATAGTACTAATACCCTAGGGAAATGTATGAATCCAATTATTCTCCCTCCACCTTTGAGTAAATAGTAGGACAGACTAGGTTATTCAGCCTTGGTGAGGCAACTAATCTAGGAGAAGGGAAACTCTGAAAAATTGACCTTGTGTCATATCCTGTCCGAGCGGAGCGATTGATAAATATGAACAACGGATGCTGATTATTGACATTCCCAGGACAGTCCTTTGCATAGGATTCAATGACATATCGTTATCCCTGCCAATAAGGTAGATGTGTACTCATCCTCTAGGTACTGGTTTGAAAGACAAGCTTGCTTAACGTTACAATGCCAACCTTTTTTATTCTTTGTTCTATTTGCTCTTGATTTTATCTTATTTTACATGTTCTGTCGTTTTCAAGTCTTCTATTTCCTTGTACCAACCTTTTGTATCAATGAACAGGCCTTTCATGCCGCTATTTTCTAAGTCTGACATAGTTTGACACAAGGCAGCACGAATGGGGGGTGCTATTGACAGTCATTGTCGCTACTCGTTAATAATTGATCAGCGGCACTAGTTTTCTGACTCTTAAACTATGACGTGTTGCCTCTTTCCAAAAACTCGATTTGATGTAAGGAGAGAAATATGTGGCCCCAATAGAAAATCGAAATAATTTTACAATAGTAACTGATAGAACAAAAACTATCACAGAAAGTAAGCATATAATAGATTTAACGGAAAGTAGAGGGAATTTTGGGTAACTTGGTGTTGTGTAATTCTTACAAGTCTTTCTTGGAAGAACATTTACATTTGAGTAAAGTATTCGATTCTGATCAAGTATTCAATAGAGCGGTTTCATGCACAAAATAATGCATTGATTAAAGACTTATGACAGCGTTAGATAGGTTCCAAACATATACCTTAAGACACTGCTAATTACTTTTATAGGGGTGACCACTAAGGAACAATAAACAGTGTAAGGAACCTGAGCCAGTATGTTAGGCTAAGCAAAACTTAGGAAAATTCTTAATAACCTAACGAGGGCTGTACTCAGTAAGTCTACATATTTGATCTGATTGATTTAAAGGCATGTTAATTCGTTTGGGGTTATTTCATGTATAGAGGTTGGGATGTTGCGTACATTATACATTTATATTTACCTTTTTGGTGTCGTTCCTCAAGATTTTGCACTCACTTGCTTGTTGTCACGTATTGCTATGTAATACAAATAATTTGCCAACGGATCAAAGTACCAATTATACGGCCACCTGCCTTCCATCTCAAAAACTACCCAAGTTAGACGAACCAGGCACGCAAGGCACTGCTGGAGAAGCAGGGACGAGCTCATAAGGGATGTACTCCTATGGACCCCCACATATGGCTGAGCAAAAGCAGGATGACCAGCTCGAACATACATACAGCAGCTCTGTGAGGATACGGGATGTAGCCCTGATGACCAGCCAGAGGCGATGAACGATAGGGAGAAGTGGCGAGAGAGGGTTAAGGATATCCGAGCTGGCAGCACGACATGATGATAATGATTTTAATGAGATAATGTTTTTTTTTCTCTTTTTGATGCTTTGAGTCATATACCTCTCACTTTCTGGGGTTTTTTTGGAGTTTTTCTCGTCGTCTTTCCAAAATTGTCTACAGCTCATCTTTTTTATATCAGAAAATCCTGTTTCAAATAGATATAAAAAAAGAAGGAGGTTTCGGTATTTAATGGCATATCAATTTTTACGTGTTATTTAATGTCAAAGCCGTCTTTGTAGAAGAACGACTGTGATGCTATTCAACACGTAACTGGTAGGATGAGGGAAGTAATACTTGTCTCAAATGTATTATTCCAAAAGTTAATGTAATAACGTGAGTATAATTCGAACTCGCTTAAAACGCCGTTAACCGCAACAAAGGTAAGTCGACAAAAATGGCGAAAGAAAATTGAAACAGCCTTCTCCATGCATATACGTGGAATTCGTATTGCTTATATGTTTTAACTCTGTCATTTCTTTGTTTCTTTTTTCTTTCTTTCTTTCTTTCTTTCTTTCTTTCTTTCTTTCTTTCTTTCTTTCTTTCTCCCAAATTAACTTCGCAAATTTTCGCCTCAATCATTTACTTCCTCCTATCAGGAGAAAATGTTTCTTTCTTTCTTTCTTTCTTTCTTTTCCGTCTTTCTTTCCTTCTTTCTTTCTTTCTTTCTTTCTTTCCTTCCTTCCTTCGTTCTTTCTTTCTTTCTATCCTTCTTTCTCTCTTCCTTTCTTTCTTTCTTTCTTTATTTCCTTCTTTCTTTCTTTCTTTCTTTTCCGTCTTTCTTTCCTTCTTTATTTCCTTCTTTCTTTCTTTCTTTCCTTCCTACCTTCCTTCCTTCTTTCTTTCTTTCTTTCTTTCTTTCTATCCTTCTTTCTTTCTTTCTATCCTTCTTTCTTTCTTTCTTTCTTTCCTTCTTTCTTTCTTTCTTTCTTGTAAGCTTCTCTTTTTCATTAATGTATCCATAAATATCTTTTTCCTTTATACATTTCCGCAAGAAATTTAGGATAATACTCAGCGGAATGATCATTTACAACGAGAACATTTTACTCTGCTTCCATCGATTTGTCATATCTCACTGTTCATATTTGGAACGCAAACATTGATTTATCTAAGTATATAAACACATCGCATCCTTTCTTATTTTATTCTGTGATAAATACAATAAAATCAACACAAAAAAAAACAACATATAAAAGCGACCAAACACTGTCACGTGTACTGGATAAGTATGGGAAAGGAACAAAAAAGAATTGAGTGTGAATATTTTTTTACATTTAAATTCTTGTATCTAAATAAAGACATGTGCATCGCTGAGCCTCTCGACTTGTTGATTAGTTGGTTGGTTGGTTGATTGGTTTTTTAAAGGCATACTAATCATTGTGGCTTGTTTAATGTCAGATCTGCTTTTATAAATATATGCAAGTGGCAAGTGAATACTTTTTTGTAACTTTATTTTAAAATAAATCGGTGGACCCTATCTTTTATGCCTAGACGTTAGGCAATTGCTTAAATAATACTTTTATATTTATATTTTTGGATGGTTTATGTTTTTTGCACACGTTTATATTATATAAAATATTCCGATGCAATACAAATAATTTTAACAGATCTATTTAACAAATAGATGGGACATTAACAATCAATTACTGGGTTGCTGTGAGGGGGAAAATCATTTCAATGAAGAGTGACCTCACAAGCATAACATCTCCAGAACAGGAGCATTCGTTTAGAGTCACAACCATGGCATTCATTTTTCAGAGGGGTGGAATGGATGAAGAAGGATATTCTAAGACCTAGTGACCGTAGATTATTAAGAATATTACCAGTGTGTTTATTTTGTAACAACTGCCAATTTCGTAAAATATGTGCTAATAATATTCAGAAGTTTACAATTTGTTTCTTGAGCCCAGTTGTCTGGAGCAGTAGAAAAAACCGATTTTTTTCTGCAGTTGATAAGACCTCCTTCCACCACCAACCCCATGCGTGTCCTGATTATGACACTGAACAATCTGTTACTTTGAGGAATTCGGAGTTACCCTTCCTTGCTATGGCTTCCTGGTCGACTTTGGCCCGGAGTGGTAGCACCTGACAGAGTCCTATCTATGGGTCAAATAGAACCGTTTGACATTTAAATTGAGTGCAAACAAATAACACACTAAATTGAATTGTTCGATATAGAATTGTTTTATCATTTAACTCTGTGTAAACTAATGACAGATACTTAATTGATTTTTTGTGATACATATTAATATTTGGAAGCATTTAACTTTGTTCACTTGTAATATATTAACGTGACCTGCGGGTGTGAATACGGCGGATGTTGTTGACAGATAGATTGATAAGACCGGTGTGATCACTGAAATGTCATCATGTCCACAGGTGCTGTGTATCAGAGGATGTTGACACGACTACATCCGCTCAGGGATAATATCAACAAGGCGATTGCCGAAATGTCACCATGCCCACAGTTTTTATGTTGAAAACAGGTGCATCCGGTCGAAGATATCGGAAAATCACCTGAACGGTGGGCGTGGTTGAATTTGGTGATGGTGGCAGATGCGTACGTCCACAGAACCGGGCTTGGCCAAGTAGCCAATGGGAAGCAGACAACATAACCAATGGAAAGCAAAGAAGTGAGATGTGGGCATAACCATGGTTAACGAAAAAGATGAATTGCTGCAGATCACGTGAGAGTTGTAGACTATGTAATTTCCCGAATTTCGGCTAAAAGTAGTTGTTCACTGGCTCTTCCGTCTCCAGACAGCTCCTCCGTGTGCGCGAACTCTCTGTGATTGCTTTTCTGCTCCACACAATATCATCGCCGAAAATAAAAATATAATCTCATATTTTTCATATACATACGTGTTCATCGTTGTTAATAACGACACTGTATACTATACAACACACTTATGCTAAATTGAATTGATAGAAATAGAACAGTTTGATCATTTAACTGCGTGTAAACAAATGATTGATATCTAATTGAATTGTTAGTGATATATAGTAATACTTGGAACTTTTTAACTTTCTAACTTATGCTAAATTGAATTGTAAGAAATAGAACTGGTTAATCCTTTAACTGTGTGTATCTAAAAAATGTTTTTAAAAATCTGTTATTCAATATATATGCAAAAAAGGGATTTGGCATTAAAAACCCAACTATGGTTGATAGGCCGGGAAAACCGAACCATATTTTCTATTAAATTACTCATAAAATTTATTTTAATTCTTTTTGCACTGGCTAATATGTGAGATTAAATGAAGCATCATTTATAGTAAATCCAACATACCAAAAATCCTTTTCACTCACTTTCACTTTCAGTTTTAAACAAGTCGACCAGAAAATCGGTTTGACTTCGATTGTAACATAATGATATCAATGCTTCTATTTTGGAAGGAGGGAATGATTCTATTGGGCATTTCATAGTTATCTCATTTCATCGAATGTTAACAGTTTTTACTTGGTACCAATGAATTACTCTCTAAACAAATAATTGTCCGTCGAAAAGTTGTACTAACGTGTGACTGGACGGGAAAATCAACATCTTACAAGAACCTCTGACGCGAAGTGGTAGTCATCATCATCTTGTCGCGCTGCTAGCACGGATCTCCCTGACCCTCTCTCGCCCTCTGTTTCTATCGTCCATCGCCCCCGAGATGTCTTCCTGGCTACATCCTGTATCACCACAGAGCTTTTGTATATAGTTTGCAACTGGTTGTCCAACATTTGCTCGTCATTGTGCAGGGGTTCACAGGAATACATCGCTTATGTGTTCGTCCTTACTTCTCCAGCAGTGTCATACGTGTCTGGTTTGTCTAATTTAGATAGTTTTCCTGATGGGTGGTGGGGACGTATAGCTGCTGTTTTGTGGAGTTTTGTCTCCAGGACATGTTCAATATAGCTTGCAGCATTCTTGTGTAATTACCGTCTAGTTTTTTCTCCATACGTTTAGTTGGCGTCCACGTGATACATCAATATTGCAGTATCGATGACCGCTGCTTGGAAAAAATGCGTTTCATTTCATTGATCATGTTTGACTTTCATAAGACCCATTGCCTATCGATAACTGTCCATAATCCCGTGTCTTAATCGAATAGATCTGTTTAAAAAGTAATCGCATTCAACTGGACCGTGTGAAAAAAACTCTTTAAAAACAACTGCATAAAAATGGAAATATGATCATATGCAGAACTGGATTCTCAGACCTCTAAGCATAAAATAACCCCAGATGATTTGACACGCCTTAAAATTAGTCCGTCGATAAATCATAAAAGAACGCACGTTCAAACAATAAATATGTTACGTGCAAAAAGTTTATTCTATAAAGCAATTACATGAAAATAAATCGCGCAATCGGTTGGGGCTGCATCTCAAGCCCGCCCCCACCAATGAGTGTTCTGGATATGACATTAAACAATCTCATGGTGAAGTTCCAGTAATGTTGGAGCTTTGCGAAATACAGAGCACCCCTTCAATGCAATCGCTCCCTGGTCCAATCTGTCCCGGAGTGGTAGCACCTGATAGGGCCCTATCTATGGATCAAATAGAACTAAACGGCGTACTTATGCAAAACTGAATTGTTTAAAATTGAAATGTTTTTGACTCTGAAACTCTACTTACGCTATGGTAAATTTGCTTGAAATAGAACTGTTTTCATATTTATGTGAAAACAAAACCCATGCTTATATTTAACAGAATTGTTTGAATGAAAACAGTTTGAATAAACTGAATAGCATGAAACAGAAATGTTTTTGACATTTAAACTGTTTATTTTTTGTATAAAAATACATTTGCATTAAATAACCTATAAAGGTTGACATAACCAAAAATCTAACAAATCAACCAACCAACCAACCAACCAACCATAAAAATAGATTTAATTTATTAGTTCGTTTTTATGTATGCTTAAAAAGAAAGGATGTGTGTGTGTGTGTGTGTGTGTGTGTGTGTGTGATAGGACGCTTTTTTAAATATACAAATCAATAAAAAGTTTTATGATAGATAATAAATTCGCGTATAACCATCATATCGAAATTTAGAATATTTAAATGTTACTCTAAGTCTCAATACATACACCACAAAATAAACATTTAATTTGAAATTAGACTATAAATTGATTTATTCTCCGAGTTAAAGTATTTTAAATATGTAACTTTATTAACGAATATCGATCGGATCAATATACAAATATCTATTTTACATTTATTTTCATCATCTTGTCCTCGTGGGGAGCTGACTCGCTCTCGTCATCCGTTCCTTGAGTCCATCTCTCTTAGTAATGTCCGCTTATAGATGATGTATGCAAGTTTTTGCTGGTCGGTTAAATCCAGAGTGTCCCTGTGTAAGAGTCCATAAGAGAACGTTGCCTATGAGTTCTTCCTCACTTCATCAGTAGTACACAGCAGCTTTTGTTTCGTTAAAGTCTACGTGGTGCAACTATTCATTAGTATGAACATGGCTACAACTTGAAAAATTAACCGTTTTTTTTTTTGGTCTCTGTCAAACCAAATGTTCATATGGCCATTAACCTACACATCTGATGCTTTGCCTATGCGATGAGATACTGCTACCGAGAAATGCAAACTAGTCTACAAAGTCCAATGGTTTTCCATCTAATGGATTATACAACATTACAACTTATTTATCGTATGAATAATGTAAATTCTTAAAATTATTTTCATATATATTTGATATTGAATTGAAAGATACACAAGACATCTTTGAAGGAATTCAGGGCATTTAAAAGGGATTTCGTTTTGAAGAAAATGTTTATCATGAAGTTTCAAAAAAGAACATTCTATTTTCAGTATTTAATTCATTCATTTCATTCCCCTATATATATATATATATATATATATATATATATATATAACTATTGTATAATATCATGTGTATTCACTAATTAATCCGAAGAATTCCCATGAGTTTAGCCAGAAAATAAATAAGAAGGAAAATAAAATCAGGATCTATTCGCTTCAAGGACATTTTGCTGGAATGCGGTAAAAAAGTCAATGAAAGAGGTAATATGTATCATACATTAGAAATACGCACAAAGATAATTGATTTTATGTCAATGGAAAATTGTAGAATTGTGATGTCTTAAAGCTTGAACAACATCCAAGAATTCTTGTAGTATACTCGGTCAAAAGAAAGTCGAAATCATTAAATATCTTTCGAGTTTTTCATACCAGTGTTAGCTGATGGTCTTTCACTGGAGTTTGAGTGACAGCATGTTTCATTAAATCTTCAGAACTCTTCTCTGTATTCTGGTCGATCTGAACAATGCAGCAGTCTGGATGGTCTCGATTCTTTCCTCCGATTTCCAACCCTTCCAGCCCCCTTTCCAAGCCTTTGGGAATTGTTCCAAACGAGCTTATTACAATCAGTATCACCGTCACTTTTATGTTCCATAACTTTTTTAGTTTTCTGGCAAGTTTTAAGCACTTGTCTTTTTTTTGTTTTGTTTTCTTGATTCTAACTCTGTGGTCCACCGGAATGGAAAAGTCCGCTATAGGATAAGTTCTCTTTTTGTTTAATTATCACTAGCTGGTATCCTGTCCGAGATTAAGTGATCCGCTTCTATCATAAAATGACAGAGAATTTTATGCGTCATATTCTCCAGGACAGATTATGATTTGTGTATGATCTATTTGGTTGTAGGATCAAATTTCAATTTTTTGCACAATTTCCAGTAGATCACCTTCTCCAACCAGTCGTTCAATTTATTGTTATAATACAACAGGAATGTTTTGGTTTTTTTTACACCAACGTCAGCTAAGGTTGTTTCACTTGAGTTATAGTAAGTGTATTTAAGTTTCTAGGACACTTCTGAATATTGTGACCGATCTTGATAATGCTCAAGTCTGGATGGTCTGCACTTTTCCTTTGATTTCTAAGCCTTTTACTCCCTTTATCAATCCTATGTGGATTGTTCCGAACACACAATTACAATCGTTATGTTGATATTGCTTAGTTTTGTTGTTGTTGTTGTGGTTGTTGTTTTTTGCTTTTACTTACCAAGGAAGTTCTATGTACTTATCTCTCTTTTCACATTGTTTTATTTTTACTCTGTGGTCCTCCAGTACGGCAAAGTCCACTATTCGGCATGTTATCTTTCTTTTTCTTTACTATCACTTGGTCTGGTCGTCTAGCCGAGATTACATGATACGTTTATATCTCAAAATCCCAGAAAATGTTGTGCATCTCATTTTCCAGGACAGAATCTGGGTTTAATATTGTTATTATCTAACTTATTTTAGAGTTCTTCACACCAGCGTTAACTGATGGCTTTCAACTGGAGTTTCAGTGAAAGCAACTGTCCTCAAGTCTTCAGGATTCTTATTATTCTCACCGACCTCAATAATGCGGTAGTTTGAATGATCTCCACTCATCCTATAATTTCCAAATCCGATAGGTCCTGTACCAGTCCTATGGAGACTGTAAGAAACGCTCCAATTACAATTAATACCACCGTCACCTTCATATTTCAAAGTTTTTCGGTTTTCTTGCAAGGTCTTGGTACTTATCCCTCTTTACACTTTTCGTTCAGCTTTAACCTGTGGTCAGCCGACACGGCAAAATCCACTATTCGGCAGGTTCTCTTTTTTTTTTTTTTTGTTGACTTGGTCTGGTCGTCTGGCCAAGATTAGGTGATCTGTTTGTATCTCAAAATTCCAAAGAATTTTTGGCCCATCATTTTCTTGGACGGATTCAGGGTTGTGCATATACAATTTGTTCGTTTTATCATCATTCATTTCTTCAGAATTTTTCATCCAACATTTACCTGGTGTTGTTTCAGTGGAATCAGAGTAAAAGCAAGTTATCTCAAATCTCCACCCTACTTCTGAGTATTTTAACCAAATTTAACAATTTTTACATCTGATAATCAATTTCTTCAGCCTTTTTTCCTCGCCTTTACGGACCGATCTAAGCGCATCGACAACAATTAGTAACACTATCAACTTTATATACCATACTTTTTTAAAACTTTTCTGGTAAGGTCCAAATGTTTATCTATCTTTTCAATTTACCCTGTAGTCTGCCTGAATGGCAAATTTCTCAAGATGATAAGCTATTTTTCATTGTTAATTGACACTAGTTCTGGTGACTATGCCGGAATTTGGCGATCGAATTGTATGTTAAAATTCTAAAGAAATTTATGCTTCTCTTTTTCTTGGACGTATTCTTTTTTGTGCATAAACTAATCGTTAATCTGGACAAATTTAAGTCTTTTGTATAAATCTCTGTGGACCAGCTTTCTCACCCAGGAGTATCTAGCTTTATTCTGTGTGTGTGTGTGTGTGTGTGTGTGTGTGTGATGCGATAACCCCTTAACATCTGTCTCCATATAACCTACACTAGCTATTCTGCTGTGAATAATTAATTTTCGCATTTATAGAATTGGTTTGTGTAGCATTGTTTTTGCTGATATTGGAAGATTTTCACTCCCTCTTTTTCCTTTCTTAGCTCTCTCCAGTTCTTCTCGTGTGTAATCTCGCCAGTTCTTCACGTGTGTAATCTCGCCAGTTCTTCTCGTGTGTAATCTCGCCAGTTCTTCACGTGTGTAATCTCGCCAGTTTGTTGCTTGAAGTATCGTTATAGTTGTTTTCTTCCAATGATTTTAAATTTTTGTTTTTGCTTTTGTTGATTTCTATTTACTGATATTGCGATTACTGTTACTGACAGTTTTAATTAATTTTTCTTTGCTCTTTTTGATGCAGTCTTCGTGTTCAAGTATTGATGCATCTATATAATCATTTATGTCGAAGAGTTTTCTCCCTCCTTTTTTTATTTTTTGATACATATAGTCTCTACTTGTCATCTCTCGATTGTAATTCCTATTGAATTGATATCAGTTTCTTTTTCTTTGGTCCATTTGTCTCAATTCATTCATTGTCCATTTTAAGAATGGTCCCAGGTATCTTACAAGGGGTACATCCCAAGTGTTTATTCCTTTGATTATATTTCTGATTCCAAGCTTAGTTTCCACAAGTTTTCTTTGGTTTTTTTTCATCTGTTTGTTTGATGGTGTCCACTACCAATATTCCCGAGTAGATTTTTCTTCTCTCCATGAGTTCCGATTCTTTTTTCATTTGGCAATTCTATTCCTTTGGGGTTTTTTTCTCTTTTTCTCCTTTTCATAATAAGCATTTTCATTATATGCACATTTTCCAATACTAAATTCCATTCCTATATCCTGGCTATATATCCTAATTATTTCTATCAAAATCTCTATTTTTTACCATTTTTTACCAATAGTTCGATGTCGTCCATGTACCTATGGTGATTAATCTTTCTTCTTCTTCTTCTAATAATAATAATAATAATAATGAAAATAATAATGATAATAATCATATTTTTGCATATTACTTTTTTCTTATTTATTCATTTTATCATAAAATGCCACAAATTTTATCATTTGGGTTTTAACTTCCGTCTGTATCGATTTCAAACCCGAAAGACGGTAAACCGTCTTCTCTTGTCGATAAAGAAAAGCGCTTTCGTTTTCTAAATCATATCACACACAAAATGTGAGTTTTTTTTTCTATCCCTTTTATTCAAAACCCTCTGAGTCCTCTACAGTTTCTAACTCACTCACTGACATCTTTCAAATATTCCCAGTTCTTGTTTGACTGTTCTTTTACCCTTACCGCGTGAGTTCTTTCTTTGTTTTTGGTCATACTGCTAACCACGAGCTTCACTGGTGGTGGGAAGCGGCAATTTACAAAATAATTTTTTTTTTTAGATATTGGATTAAAAGTTTAGTTGCTTGGTTGGTTGGTTGTTTGGGTTTTATGGTTTATCAAAGTTTGTAGGTTATTTAATGCCAAATCCATTTCTATACAAATAACCAGTTCTATTTCAAACAAATCAGTTTAGCATAAGTACGCAGTTTAAATATAAGTATAAAGCTTGATTGTCAAAAAACGTTTCTATTTTAAGCTATTCAGTTAATTCAAACAGTTCTACTTCAGCTAATTCAGTTTAGTATGAGTAAATAGTTTGTTTACACAAAGTTAAATATCAAAACAGTTCTATATTAAATAATTCAGTTTAACGTAATTTGGCGACCGTCGTCTAGGATGACCTGAAGACTCCCTTTTCAATAGCTCCCACACCGACGTATAGGGGGAGGGCGCTACTCCATTCCCTGAAGTGCTCTACTTTACCATTGATCCGTACCTTACATAGCTGAGTTTTAAGCAAGGCCACATCGAGTACCATTTTTGAGTCTTTCGTATGACTCGACCTGGGATTGAACCCTGGTCTCTCAGACCATTGGCGAACATGCTACTTATGGCTGGGTTAAATACAGTTTCTATTTCCAAAACATTTCCAGTTCAAACAATTTAGTTTACCATAAGTAAGCAGTTTAAATATAAGTACACAATCGTATTGTCAAAAATTTCTTTTTCAAGCTGTTTGACAAATGCAAAACACGTGAAATTTAGTGAAGAATGTTTTAGTCAAAAGAATGTTTACAAATGGTTTATCCACTACGAGCCTGGGTCGAAAAACAATCCATGGAGGAAAATACACTAACTTTCCGGTAAAGAAAAAGTTCCTGCTACAGCGGTCAACAAAGATATACTGACAGTTTTCTAAAACATGAAAGGACCGATCACTTTTGATTTCTTGATAAAAGTATAACTGTAAACAGTTTCCTTGTGCTAACACCTGAAGCAAAAGTCACCATGTTTATTGAATGACCCTTGTATTAATACAGGTGTTTGTTTCTCAGATTCAGTTATAGATATACATTTGAAGTCGATTGCATTTCGGAAATAAAACGCTTTAAGAAAATCATACAGAGATTAATTAAATATGCCAAGCAAATAAAAGAAAGTGGAAAGAAAATGCAGAGATGGAGAAGTTGGGGAAAAAAGGTCTGACTGTTCTTCTGAAACTAAAGGCTGTAACAAATTTTTAGAATGTAAGTTGAGACACAGAGAGATATAGAGGGAGTGAGTGAGAGAGAGAGAGAGAGAGAGAAAGTGAAAGAGAGGGAAAATTTGCGTGTATGTGTATATAAAATGACGTCTCTCTCTCTCTCTCTCTATATATATATATATATATATATATATATATATCTCAAAAATGATTAGAAGGAGGAAGTATGATAAGATTGAAAGTAGGAAGGATAGGTTAGGAAAAGAATGAGGTTTGGGGAGAAGAGAAAACAAAAAGAAGAAAAGGAGGGTAGAAACTGTCAATATGGATGAGGATTGAAGAATTAAACTATTGTTTTCACATCAGTTCCTTCGCTTTCTCCGCCATTCAAAAGTATCTCTCCCTCTCTCTCTCTCTCTCTCTCTCTCTCTCTTATTCGAATAGATTCCGTGAAATTTCCAACTTATTTATGCTATGTAATAACTTAGATGATGTTGCTGGGTGCAGGTCATTCAGGGTCAACACCTGCAGGAATCCGATAGAGACGACTGTAGCTCTGATTGACAGGCGGTGACATGGGGTGATCCCAAGTTATGAGAACTGATCAGGAGAGATATGTGCTTATAAGGTGGGTGCCTGTTCGCTCATTATTTGATAAATGTCACATGACCGGAAGAAGACATAACAGACGAAAAAGTCTGTCCGAGCCTTGAGGCAGTTGGGTTTGAGACACCCGTCGGGCCGGTCAAATTCAAACCGGTCACGAGAAGCTCATGCTAACAAGAATGAAGTCTGAAAAGATTTTAAAAGAATTGTAATTAGACTAACCAGAAGTCTTCTTCCCTCGAAAACGACGGTCTAAAAATCTACAACATAAAACTAGATATGAATGGAATCAATAAAGTGGATAAATAGAAAAAAAATGACTGCCTATTTGTCTGCTTCTTTCCATCAGGGAAAAAAAAAAAAAAACAAAAACAAAAAAAAAACGATCAGCTGCTTTTCATACTTTCTGAATTCGTTTTTATTTGCCTAACAGCATATCAACACTTCATGGGTCATTTAATGCCGATATTCGATAGATTTGTAATCATAACTAATTATTTTTTAAAAATGTGCCATTGCAATTTATTAAAAACTTTTTTTTATTTGTCAATAATTTTTAGCCAACATGCAGTCATATGTTATGGAGTATTTCTATCCAATAATATTAATTTGTATTCTTATCTAATGCAAATGAATTTTTAATAGATAGATTTGACCCATGTATAATAAAGTTACAATCATAAATTCATTGTCAATGGTCCATTACATTTTTTCATTTGTACGTTTTGTAATAGTCAATAATTTTTCATTTGCATATACTTATATATCTCGCAACTAATACTCATAATTTGTGCACATTGGCCGGGAGATCAGGGTTCAAGCCAATGGTCGAGTCATACCGAAGACTAAAAAATGGCACTTGATGCCGCTTTGCTAAACACTTGATAACAACTATTTCTTTGTACACAGTACAAAGTAACCAATCATGATTTGTGCTTTTGGTGCAGTCACCAAAGGATTTAAAAGGGACTGGAGGACTTCGAACTAAGAGGGCAAGTGAAGACCATCCAAACTACTACATTCTGAGAAAAGACAGAATACTGAGAACAGTCCTGGAGACTTGAGGAGACTTATTGTCACTAAACTCCAGTGAAAGACCGTCAACTAAAACTGATGGGGAAAACTTTCAAGGAGTAAATGATAATAATAACTGATGTCAATGCAATTGGCCTTACATTACACGTATGACACAGACAGATTATTTATGCCAAGGAAAGGAGGAAGGTAACTAGTCAACTTTAAAGATAGTGTGGATTATTAAATCCAGCTAATAAAGACTAATTACACTGACCAGGTGAAGTACTGACAATATGAGGACAAGTAGGACAAGAACTAAGAAAAAGAAATGGGTAGAAAACAGCCGTATGGTTAGTTCAAGCGACAAATTGACGAAATTTCATTTTAAGAATACTCATGGCTTCGGAAAGGAAACCTTTAAAGAAAACCTCGATCACTTCTAATTGCTGCACAAAACAACGCCATAAGGACCAACTATGTTAAAGCGAAAATAGATAAGAAACAAGATCATAGCAAGTGTCAGTAATGAGGTGATAGACACGAAATGATTAATGACATTAGCGAATGTAGCAAATTAATGCAAAGGAAATATAACACGAGACAGTGTCAACTCTTAAAGGTCTGTTTTGATGTGAAAGAAGGACATAGACGTGAATTAATAGAAAATGTTCTGTCGGCGGCTATTTCACACCACTTCTGAAGCTCAACCTGGGGTTCTTACGGGCATCGTTTACCTGCTCACGACACTATTGCTTCACACACACACACACACACACATGTGTAGGAACTGTGCCTAAAGGCATCTTTTCTGGCAGTAGGAAACAGTCCCATCGTATTTCGTGTAAACTCCTCCACATTTTCAAATCTTACACTTGAGATGTATTTTAATTTTAAAAAGAAAAATGTACAAATCAAGGTCTGGTGAATATTGATATGAGTGAAGTTGATCGTTTTTGTTAGATTAATACAGGTAAATATTCTTAAAAAATGATTGTTATATGGGAAATTACAAAGTTAACAAAAGAAGGAAGCGCGTTCAGCTTAGATATCGCTGCAGGAAATGGAATTATTTCTTGAATTTAAATTCTGGACAAGGCTGTTGGCTTTTCTCTTCGTGCAAGTACCCTTGAGAAAGGCATGAATCCATCTGTTCCCTATTATCACCTGCACCACCAATCATGGGAAATAGAAGGTCAGACTAGATTCTTTAGCCTTGGTTATAGAACAAGTTAAGGAGAATGAAAACTCTGAATTCCAACCAACCCTTCCTCGGTTAAAAATCACCAATTTTCCCATACTGCCTGTGTCCAAGGGTTAAAGCAAATACATACAAAACAAACTGAACACAATCAAGTGGATGCACGAATATATTTAGCGCATGACTTATTAATTTTAAATGCAAAATGCAGTTGTCTCATGATTAATGCTATCTAGAGATTATTCATTATCACCTTCATCAAACTGTGCTGATAGCATGGTCTCTCTCTCTCTCTCTCCCTCTCTCTCTCTCTTTCTCTCTCTCTCTCTCCATCCTTCTCTGTCGGACATCACTCTAAGTAAGTCACCTAGATGGCATCAAGTGTCAGCAGAGAAGTGATGAATGTAAATTTTTACTCAGTCAACACCGGTGTGTCCATGTGTAGGAATCCATATAAAAACGTCCCTACCTCTCAAGCACTGCCTTGCATGTCTTGCACGTCTTATTTGTATTGTTTGTGAGATGGGAGGGAAGTAGCCATACAGCTGCTGTTTTGTTGATTGCTGCTCTTGTGTAGCGTTCATTTAGCTTTTTTCTTCGTTAAAGTCCAAGTGGGGCAACCATAGAGTATTACTGACACGGCTGTAGCTTGGAAGAATTCTCGTTCAAGCTGTAACCGTGTCAGAAGTATAAATTCTACCCTTCTAGGGTTGCTAACCAAGATTCTGACTTTTCAACATAATCTCCTTTTCTATTTAGAGAGTTAATTCTAATGTGCCTATTAATCTAATAGATTAAACTTTGCACCTTAAAATTTCCCAACCAAAATCATTCTAATATATACGTTCCAGTTTATCTCCATTTTGATCCAGTATCTGATATTTCTGGTGTAATTTTGATTTGGTTGGATGTTTTGCAATCTAATTTTATCTAACCTTTTCTATGCTTTCAAATCTTTCTAGTTTTAAAACAAGAAAAATGTACGAGGATCGGTATGTTGAATATAGATATGGTTTGGTTTCTTTGTTTAATGGCATATCAACCTTTGTAGGTTATTTAATCCTAAAGCCATTATCCTAGAAGAACAGTAGTGGTCCTATTGAACCCATAGCTGGGAGGATAAGGGGGTTCATACCTTTCCCAAGGGTATTTGCTCGAAAGTGAACGTAATAGCGCGACTGGAGTACGAACTCGCTTACTACGATTTCGCAGTCCATCGCTTTAACTATTACACAACGAGGATCCCCACTGAATAAAGAGATTGATGAACTTGAAGATTGTTGTGAGGAAAGATGGTTTAAATCTTTAATTATCTACTGTGAATATTCTAAAAGAACGATTTTTACAAGGATAATTACAGAGTTAATACAACATAATGAAATGGATGCTCGAGTAAATTTAACGGAAGAAAATGTTTAATGAGTAAAATGTTACCTCAGATCTTACTGTCTATAAAAGATTGATGAGTGTAAATTCTAACAACTTAGTTTTGTGTCCGAGAGTATATATTTTCAACATAATCTTTTTTCTGTCAATGCATTTAATTCTACCGAAACTATTAATCCAATAGACTAAAATTTATGACAAGGAAATTCTAGACTAAATTCTAGCACGCATGTGTCAGGCTATGGAATTTTTTCTTATCTATTATCCCAAAGTTCTGATCAAATATGACATCGTTTTTGTTTTATGCCTTCTCTAAGGTTTTATACATATTCCAAGATACAAAATACCCTCGTTCTTCTTCGCCTTTACGTGTTCTTTTACAGACTGCTTGGCACCAAAGAGAGAATTCCTTTTCTTCTAGTCCGTCTCATCCAATCTCTTGACCCGTCATTCAAAGATGACCGGTCATGAAAATAATTTTCGGAAACTTGTAAACCGGACAAAGTAAAACTGGTGTATTAGAATTCCAGACGGATTCTCTGTTCAGCTCCATTGTCTCGTTATAATTGACAAGTGACATGTTGTACGTGGTTTCCGGATAAGTAGAGGTTTTAATAATGCCGGTAGCTAGCAGAAGTCACGTTTTGTAAAAATTGTATAAATAAATGCTATTGAATAGCAGGGCAGTGGCTCAGCAAAGGAGTATCATGAAGAACAGTATTATATTACAAAGTTGTTTATGGGAATACATAAAATTAAGGGTTTTTCTGTGCGAGTTGACAAACGGATTTCCGTGTATAAGTTATGATACGCTTACTCTAAATAAATGTTTATATACAGGTTAGGGTGAAATGGTTAAATTCACGTGTATGATTATGTATATACTTGCTGAAGTACCCATCTACGCCGGATCAAAAATATTGAATTGCAACTGACAATGAAAGTAAAAAAAAAAATTAAAAGCTTTTTACTGTCGTTGTAAATTTTGTTCGCCTTACATCAAATAGTTTGGCCGTCGGAAGACGACAGAAAAACTCCTCATATATATATATATATATATATATATATATATATATATATATATATATATATATATATATATATGTATATAGTAATTTCTATAACTCCGGCTGCGTGAAAAAAAAGTGGATGCAATTTGTAAAAAAAAAAAAAGAAGATTTTAACGACTGATGTCTGGAAAAAAAGTTAAATAAAAAAGAAAATACTATTATCATCCGTACTGCTTGAAAATAATCAGTCAGAATTGTAATGCCTAGCCAAAAAAAAAAAAAAACCAACAGAGTCACCTAAGCCAGCACGTGAAAGTGCTCAATCTACTAAGGATAGCAAAACACTAATTCCAACCAGAAACTACTTACCTTGGTTGGATAGTTTGTGAGGGTGGGTATGGTTGAAATTTTTTATTATCTGGTGGATATTTTGGAAGATTATAACAGACTCTCCCGCCTCCTGCACGAAAGCAAATCGAAACACATCAGGCGCCAAGAAATGGTCCTAAACCTAACCAACTTTCTATTCTCCACCACCGAAATGAAAGCCCTCAGACAAAGAGTAAATTTTGCAAAAACATCAATACTAACACCATACTTGACAACTACAGGAAATGCGACATCGACTTTTCCAAAGGTTTCATCCAAAGAATCACTGGCCAACCTAATCCGAACATCATCTCCCCCGCCGACAAAAGCGATGGCGTTGTAATCATGCACAGAGGTACGTCGACAAAATTAATCTACTTCTTGAAGAAAGAAACACCTATGAGATATCTAACCACTATCAGCAAAACATTGCCTCCTTCAACAAACTTTTCAAAAAACTCGTAAGGAACCAAAAACATGGGATTTCTATGATGAACCTGATTCAAAAAGATGCTCTATGGATTGGAAATACACTTCGTCACCGGTCATCAGGGTGTGGCGGTCACTAAAGATTATGCTAACAGTCTTCTGGGATATGAAAGATTTTGAAATAGATACCATAAAATAGAAATGATAAAAATTATAATAAATATTCAGATATATCTACGTTGATCATGTTTAAAAATTCTCAGTAAACAATGTATTCTTTTATTCCTACGTCATTAGATTATCGTGAACAGGAATAAAAACCTGTATCTATGAACGTAGGTAGTAACCTATATTTATTTACAAATCATTACTAAAAGAATACAATTCTGCATATGTTTTTCACTGTTTTTTTTTTTTTAGCATGAACTACAGTATTTTTGTTATCTGTTTCTCATTCCTAGATTATAATTAGCGTTAAGTTCAACCCATAATTTGTTTTGATATCTATTAATTGTATGCAAACATTATATCAATAGAAATAATGAACTCTTTTGTTTACAGAAATGGAATAATTACAATTACGGAAGCACAAAAAAAAAAAAAAGATTTAGCGAAAGAAAAATAGTTATTAAAGTGTTTGTTTGTAGGAAACTACTATGAGGGTTCAATTTCTTGGTTCGTATGAAAGTCTTTTAAAGACACTTGAAATAAAATTATACGAATAACTTATTTATTAACCATTGAAAACATACAGTATTTTCTGCTTTATCATCAATTTCGTCTATCCGGCGCAAGATCAAAAGGTATCGGGACTGAGGTTTTAATATTTTTAACTTTAAAATTATAAATCTAAATAATAACGGGTGTATTGTTGAATCATTAAGAAAATAAAGTAATGTTATCCTGGCATCTACACTGTTGCCTTGACGACTTCTAGATGAGTCAGTAGAAATTTTTAACAAAAAAATAAGAACAAACTGGATAGTTATTTTTCCAAAATAATATTTTACTAATACATAATTACGTATCAAGACCCGACTAAACCTTAGGTCATTTTTTTTTTCTTAAAGTAAAAATTCATATGATGTGTAAGATATGTTGAACTGAAGGATACTACAAGAAAACAGATAGCACAGTTTTATGTCATATCAAAAGTTTAGTATCAGAAGAGCTATAACATGGAAAAAAACCTGTCGAAATAGAACTGTTAAAGACCAAGAGGATTATTTTAAAGATAATATTTAATTCACTCAATTTTTCTTATTGCCTTATTTAGTACAGCTTTTACCTTGTGAATATATTTTAGGTAAACTTATGTGTATTTATTAACACGTCGGAACAAGCAAGAAATGACAAAAGTTTATATTTTTTTTAGTTTAACAAGTTTGAATTCAGATTTTTCTTTCTTCTAGACCGGTTGAAATAGAAAAGTTAAAGAGTCCAGTATACTCTAACATTTACCCATTGCTGGGGGGAGAATATTTTGGATGCATTACTTTCATAAGAGGTATTAGCACTGTGTGAAATGCAGACATCTCCTGGGCTTGATCAAGGGTTGCCATGTTCATTTCCAACAACGTTAATATATATATATATATATATATATATATATATATATATATATATATATATATATATAGGATGAGAAAGCAGAATATGGAATAATTTTTAAAACGTTCTTTTGTAGTCTGATTAGTCTAAAAACAGAATAAAGAACCGGCTAAATTTTCATGATTAGCTTTATTATTCAAACATTTTCTATTAATAATTCAGTCTAATATGAGTGAGCAAGAAAAGAAAAACGAGAAAGAATCTATGAATTGGTTAACGCCGAAACAAAGCCAAAAATATTTCAAAATAACTGGAATTTCTTTATAGTCTCCATCAAGCTCAGACTATAATCCTCTTTATTACGCAATATGATGCAATGAAATAGATTGAAAGGGTGAACTTCTTGCTATTTCTAAGAGTTGTAGAAGTTATAAATCTTCACCAGTTCAAAATCCTTGATAATCACAGAAATAATAGTCAAATAAGCCGATATAATGCTTCTCCGAATACTTACGACCATTATTTCGTAGATCCTTAATGTGAATCTCTCTGCGATATGATTATTGAGATTGGGTGTCGTGGGGTTTTGTGACACACAGTCGTTTCCTTTCTTTTCAAAAATTGGCATCAAATGTTGTTGTTTAAAAAGTGCTTTGCATCACCTTTCAGCAACAGTTCAACATACTTCAAACTGGATTTGGTCGCGATAAAAAAAAAAGCAAAAACAATATAAAATGCGCACGACTGCACGGCATAACGTGCGTAAGTGAAATGTGTACGTTTTATGAATGATCGTTAATAACTATTTCTTATGATTACGTCATTAACAACTGAAAAGAAACACCTTAACACCATTACGAACTTAGTTACCAAGTGGAACTTCCTTTCCGATTGTCTTCATACGCTGTCCGGTGGCAAAAGATACTGGTGGCGCCAAGGGTGGCAGTACTTATATATATATGTATGTATATATATGCGTTTATATGCATGTGGATGTGCCTGTGGTGTAATGGTTATCGTCATAGGAAATGGACACGGTGACACGAATTCAAATCCTGGACATAACTGATTGCATTTCACATAGCACTAAAACCCTTGGGAAAGGTATGAATCCAATTATTCTCCCTCCAACTATGGCTTAATTGTAGGGCAGACTAGGTTATTCAGCCTTGGTGAGGCAATTAATCTAGGAGAAGGGAAACTCTGAATCCAAACCTATTAAACTACGCTTAAATATTGACCTTGTGTCATATCCTGCTCGGGTGGAGGGGTTGGTAAATATATATATGTTGTCCATGAGGGAGAGAGAGAGAGAAAAGAGACAAAGATATTGACCGACAGATAGGTTTATTTATTTTGTTTAATGGCATATTAACCTTCACGGGTTATTTTATGCCAAAACCATCCTTATAGTAAGGTCGTAGTAGTAATTTTGACCCCTTGCTGGGGAGTTATAAGGGTGTTCATATATTTCGCACGGGTATTAGTCAGAAAGTGAACGTGTACATAAGTACATAAGAGAGTTCGAACTCGCTTACTACAATTTTACATTTCAGCACGTTGGCCACTACGCAACGGGGGATCCACCCACACCCGTCATAAAGGCAGACAGACACATAAAGAGAGAGGCAGAGAGAGAGAGAAACTGATAGAAAAATATTCGCAGTTAGTTTCGAAATGACTTAGATTGAAGATATATGTACCTGTGCGTCTGTGCATGTGCACATTGAGTGGATATATATATATATATTGTTAATTCATCGATGTATATAGAAACAATAAAAGGAATTCAGAAAAGCTAGCGAATACAGATGATTTTTTTCAATATTTATAAATATTGATATATATGCAAGTAATAAAAATGAAGTCTTTCTTCCCCTACCCTTTATACTTTCGTTTTTAGATCCCTGCATACCTGTGAATATTTACAGATATTCAAGTTGTCATGTACAATGTGCTTATGTTTTAAAAAATGCATACATCTTTTGTATCGTACTCCTATATTTGGTGTAAGGAAATATTTATTAGTTTCCATTAAAGCTTTTTTTTATGTAGTATCAAAAAAGACGAACATAAAACAATGAATCTTGGGTTGTAAATCCTGCGCAACTCTAGGATTAGCTTTCCTTCATAAAACTCTTTCAAAATATTTCAGCTTAGAAATCAATGGCATGAAATTAGCGTTACAAGAATTGTAATCAAAATAAAATACACCTTCTCTACAGGACATGCAATTATTATTGATGTATGCTAATCGATCAATTTTTGATGTCAGTTATGAAAGCAGATGACTTAAAAAAAACAGTATTTGTCTAAATTTCTCAAATGAAGCTGGGTAATTTTTATCATTTAGAGTATACAGCTAATTGTCTATATCTTTATTATTATATTCACAACGTTTCGACCGAAGCGTCCTTCTGCCTTCTTCAAATATCGTATGTCGAACTTGGGAGCTTACAAAGAACTTCGAACCGAACCCTTTATCTAATCCCCAAGGAGTAGATTATTCTAATTCCGTTAACCATAACCGGGTACAAGTGTTAAGTTATAGTAAATATTACTTGTTATTTTTACTGGTAGTTAGGATTGAACCTTCAACATCCAGATGATTTCACTTGAAAGTAATTTAACCAAACGCCTATATAAGGACAAATAAGGGTCAATGTGTAAGCTCCTGAGTTCGACATGAAACACAAGAAGAAATCCGAGGAACTCACCAGTAAAACTTTGTTCATATAGCAATAATGATGAAGCTAGTTTGAAAACTCTAGATGTTAAAAAAAAGTAGTAAAAATAAGGGACAGCTCTACCAATAAAACATTTGGTAGGCCTAATATGACGTAAGCAAGCTTGAAAAAAATCTACTTATTATTACAAATAGTATCAATTTATTATTATTACTACAAATACCCAACCTTCTCTGTCTCTCTCTCTATATATATATATATGTGTGTGTGTGTGTGTGTGTTAAACGGAAAAACGTATATGAGTGAATAAAAACCCGATCTAAAAAATTTAAATTTCATTTGTTAAATTAAGTGAAAAGTTTGCTGAAAAACAAGAGTAAAAAAGAATTCTTTAATGTAAAGATAAAATTAACTTGAAAGTAGATATTTTTTAAATAATGTTAAGATTCGTGCAAGTAATAGAGCAGTAATTGTTAGTTTAAAATAAAGGGGAATATTTTGCATGCGTGTATGTGTGTGTGTATGTGTGTGTTTTTCAATGTTAGAGAGAATATGTACCTATACATTAGAATATGTATAAATTGTTGCTTATATATACAAGGAGGAGATAAATACTTTCGATGCAAATATAAATCTAGACAAATATTTGTTTATTTTAAAAAGAATTAAACGAGGCAAAATTAAATACATTCTTGATAGAAAAAGATATAGATTTTCACTCATCAGAAATTAAGCGAAAGGTATTTCAGCAAGTAGTAATTCATTACTTAGGGAAGAAAAATTTATTACTTAGATTATTTGGTTCGGCTCAAAATTAAATTAAAAATACCAATTTATTTGTGATAATAATTAGCTAAGAAATTGTATCTTAAAAATTTTCCGAGGGAAAGGATTTCTTAGATTATTTTACGTATAGATCCTTCAATTTCGGCGTCTGTGACGTATCTCGAACTCTAAAAAAATTAGGCCGAATGGGCAGAGTGTTCAATCATTGGTAAGATATAGATTCAATAATTAGTTTCTTGAGCCTATAATTTTGCACAAATATTAATACTTGTAAATATGGAAATCAGCTGAGTTTAAACACACAACCATAGACACACACTCGCATGCGTGCTCGCATATATATATATATATATATATATATATATATATATATATATATATATATATCATGTCGTGCCGCTAGCACGGATATTCCTGACCCTCCCTCGCCACTTCTCCCTATCGTTCATCGCCTCTGGCAGTTCTTCAGGGCTACATACCGTACCCTCACATGGTTGCTGTATGTATGTTCGAGCTGCTCGTCCTGCTTTTGCTCGGCCATATATGGGGGTCATCCCTGCATGTTTGGTTTGTCTAACTTGGATAGTTTTTGTGATGGGAAGCAGGTGGTGGTATAGTTGGTGCTCTGTTGGGTGTTGCTGCCAGGACTTGTTCAATATTGCTCGCAGCATTCTCGTGTAATTGTCGCCTAGCTTCTTCTCCAGCCGTTTTGTTATCGTACATGTACTGTATATATATATATATATATATATCACCTCAGTCACAGAAAGAGTTTAATGAGACCAGAGTAGAGCTCGTGAAATCGCACTATATAAATAGTAAAATCTGTGTAAATGTATAGGTATATATATATATATATATATATATATATACAAATATATGTATATGCTAACATACACATATATATATTTATATGTGTTTGTGTGTGTTTATATATATATATATATATATATATATATATATATATACGAGGGGCATACGATAAGTTTCCAGACTTTTTTCGTATGGCCACTTTTATTGATAGTACACACATGAAACTCTACTCCCCTTCGAAGTATTCTCCTCCAGCTGCAATGCACTTGTTGTATCGTTCCAACAAGTTCTGGAAGGCCCAATTGACGTCCTCTTGTGTGAGCGTGTCAATGACCTTCGTCACAGCCTCTTTCATCTCCTCAATTGTCTCATAACGACAATTCCTGAGCTTAGGGAATAACCAAAAGTCACAGGGAGCAAGGTCTGGACTATAGGGACGGTGAGGAACTGTCTTGATGCCCATCTTGGTTAAATAGTCTGTGACAAGGATGGAGTTAGGACTGGTGTATTGTCCTGGTGGAAATGCCCTTGACCCGATTTGAAGAGTTCTGGCCTCTTCCGATGGAATCTCTTCCTGAAACCCCTTAAAACCTCAACATAGTAACCCTTTGGCCAATCAACTCTTGTGTTCTGACTTGCTTACTCCTCCCACACCTCTCATCATCCCTCACAGACCCTTTGCCTTCTTTAAATCTCTTATCCCACTCAAAAACTGATGCTGGATGCATGCAAGATGCTCTAAAACAGTTTGAAGCATTCCGTACATTTCTGTGGCATCATTTTTTCCAAGTTTAAAACTAAATTTTATTGCATATCGTTCTTGTAAAAGGTCAGATTGCATTTTTGATATTCACCAGCCGTGACAATTTAGTAGGGTGTATTCCAATTGCTGCTGTATCTGTTTATTTGAACCTGAAATCATAAAAATTGGTCAGTCATCTCATAAGATGTATAGCAATAACATACTGGATTTTCAAAAGTCTACAATTTAAATGCCAATACTAAAAAAGTCTGGAAACTTCTCGTATGCACCTGGTATATATATATATATATATATATATGTGTGTGTGTGTGTGTGTGTGCGTATGAGTTCTTGGTTCATACAACTTTAAACAGCGAAATACTAAGACATATGCAATTAGGGGGTTTGCAATTTGTGAAAAGAAATTAATGAAATCGCAAGGGCCTTCTCCTCTGACATTTGTCAAGTGACAACATCAGAAGTTGTTTAAAACAGTGTAAATTGATTAGATTGGATAAACAGGGGTTGAAAGTGAGAATAATAGCAAGACCAAGGGGGAAGGAAAACATTTTAAAAAACGCCCTTTTTCTAGGAACAATTATCTCCTAGTAAATTTAAGGAGTGCTTAGGGTTTTGCTTGCACAGAGGTGGTCTATAAAGTAAGATATAAAATGCCTCTAGGAGAATTAAATGTTGTTTTGTCCGAGTTTAATGCAAGTCACCAAAGCACTCATCGTTATAATTAACCACACAACTATTTATAGAAATTTAGATGTTCACAGATGACAGAATCGAGCAATTTTGAATGTCCGGATGTTGTGTGGTTTCGAACATCTGTGGGAACATACTGTTTCACTCTAACCTTAAAACGTTGGGACGTATATATGCGAACACACACACACACACACTCACACACACACACACACACACACACACATATATATATATAAGCATAGTACCAGTTAGATTCTCATCAAAAGAGGCAAATTTACTATGCTCTAAATCTTGTAAATGCATAACAACAACCCGTTTAATTTTGTGCAAACGATGGATTAATATTATTTAGAATTGCCAGTATTGTATTGCAGTAGTCGTAAACATTTAACTGTGTGCAAATAAATGAACTCCAACTCTCTTCAAAATACATATAACTCCGAATTATTTACATATAAATCATGTATATACAGAAGCGATCATGAAGATCAGAACGATGTTTAGAAAAAGTAAAAATATGAGATAACTTTTTTATTTTAAATCTTCATAGAACATTTTATCAAGGAAAAATAAGGATATGAAGGTAAATTGTATAATTCCAAAATATAAAACTCAATAAACTTATTTTGATAAAGTTATAAGAATAATTATATAACAATTCTATCCGTGTTGATTGCACCAAATGATGATGATTATAATGGATACATTATATCTAAATGAAAATAGCGTTTATAATTCATTAATACTTGATGTGTAGACCTTTAGTTTCAATTACAGCTCGACATATTTTGCTACACGTGCGAATAAATGTCATGCATTTATCAACAGATATTTTCTAGCGTTCTCATTTCAAAGTAGTTCATAGTTCTTCAACGTTTCTCGGATTCTTTTCTTTAGCTTTTTTATTTAGTAACTTCCAAACATTCTCAATAGGATTCATGTCTGGGCATTAAGCAGGCCACTCCATAATAGTAACATCCTCCACTGAAGGAAATGTCTAAACAGACTTCGCAGGGTGAAACGGAGCGTTATATTGCATAAATACAGCTGGTTGATAAATTATAGTTCACAAATTTGGTATATGTTTCTTCACTATCTCTTTCTATACAGTTGCATTAATTCTACCGTGTAGCCTGACAGAGGTCCTATACCAGTATCTAAATCATGCCAAACACCATCACACTTCCTCCTCCAAATCTATCGCTGCTTTTAGTGCACTGAGGCAAACATCATTTATTATGACTGCGTCGAACGAATCTTCTCTCGTCACGACCGATTAAGTTAAAGTTTGACTCATCGCTGAAATGAACACATCCCAACTGTTCTACAGTCCATATAACGTGTTCAGCGGCAAATTTCAATCGGCTCATTTTGTTCTTTTTAAAAATGTAAAGCTTCGTAGAAGCTACTCGACTGTTCATATTTATTTCATTAAGTCAGCGGGAAATAGTGTTCTTTGATATTTTAATGCCAAGGTTATCATTAGCTATTTGCAAGATAGCAGTTGCTGTCGCAAATCGAACCTTTTTTGATTCATTATCAATCCATCTGTAATCCATAGCAGTAGTTTTCGTAGGCCTGCTAGGTTTTTTATTGGATTCACGTGACCCAGTTTCTTCAAGATTTCTGAAAATACTATGTATAACACTTTTAAATTTCCCCACAGTTAAGGAAACATCGGTAATTGAGAGTTTATCTTCTTTATGTAAATTGACCATCAGTTTTCTAAGTTCCAATGATGTCACAGATTTTTTTCGCCATGTTTAAAATGCAAGAGTGTGTGAAGAGCTGGTGTAATTTATTAAAATACCCTATTTTATATTCGTACCCTAATTTTCTTTTAATAATACAATATAATTGTTAAATTCTACGGATTTATTTAATCGTTCTCATGTTTTTGATTATCATTTTTTTTTTCGAATGTTATAAAATTATTCTTATGACTTCCTCAAAAAAAGTTTATTGAGCTTTACCTTTTGGAATTATAAAATTTACCATTATATCCTTATTTTTCCTTCATAAAATGTTCTTTGAAGCTTTAGAATAAAAAAAAGTTATTTCACATTTAGGTTTTTCTTAACATTATTCTGATATTTATGCCCGCGTATATATATATATATATATATATATATATATATGTGTGTGTGTGTGTGTGTGTGGGTGTGTATACGTTCGTTTTTGTATATATAAAAAAGATTCGATGTTAATTAATCGAAAAGGGTTTTTATGACATTAAACCAAAGAGCTAAACAAATAAACATATATATATATATATAAGTGTGTATTATGTGTGTGTGCGCATATAGGTATGTGTTTGTATATATGTGTGAAAATTTGTTCTTATTTCTGTATATTGGTTATAAAATATCCCAAATATATTCTTAAGTGTAAAGAAGGAAATGTTGGAGAAATTTGAGATTGATAATAAGGTCAAAACTGCAAGAGAAAATCGAAAGCTACAAAGTACGGTAAGAAAAGAGGTGACTCGAAACACAAACCCATTTATGATGACTGTCCAGATGACACTAAGATGTGCCAACTAATGGTAGATCTTCACACGACCATTCACCACAACAATAAGCCTTTTTTGCTTTGTGACGCGTATGTAGATGCAAAATCGTTTAAAAGCTGAGAAATTGATGGCCAAGTTCATCTACCGGTTGCATATGACAGTTGTGCGTCAAGAAAACACGATCCCTTCCTGAACAACTGTACATTATTGTATGCACGTTCAATTCGTATTTATTTTTTGCATTTGTAACAAAAATAATGAATGGAAGGAAAGTAGAAGCGAAGAGATGACGTCAAGAATAAAAAAAAAACAGGGGGAGGTGAATGTTAGGAAAATTGGTGAGAAAAAACCATGGAGGACGTGAAAAAGAAAAAAAAACGAAGAAATAGATAGGAAAATAAGACAAAAATAGGTAATGGAAAAAAAGAAGAAAAAAATAGTTAGATGAGCGGTAGGAAAATAATTTTTAGAAGGAAATAGAAGAACAAACATGAAGAAAAAAGAAAGAGAAGAAAACTTCTTTTGTTTAAATCGCACATCAACTTTCTTTAATACCAAAGCTTTCCTTGTTGAACACTTGTGGTAGTTGTAAACAAATAGCCACAGAAAGAGGAAGGATAGAAGGAGAAGAAAATAGATAAACAAAGAAATGTATATACATATATGTATATAAATATATATATATATATATATATATATATATATATCGTTTTTTTAAATGTTTTTTGGTGGGTTTTTTTTTTGTGTTTTTGATTTATATCAAAACCCATAACAGGGTGAAAATAAATTTATAATCCTAATGTGACCGGTTTTTGTTTTTTCTTGAAGAAATTATTGCTCTGTAATGTCAGTGACATTGAGCTCTTTACCAGGAAAATTTAAATGTTTACTGTTGAATAAATTTTTTGTACTGATGGAATTACTCCAAACTCCGATTTATCTGGACCGAATAATACTATATATATATATATATATATAGTCATCCACAGAGAGACCTGTTTCGTTCTATCAGAACTCTTCCGTGTGGCGAGACAGGCTAGAATCCCGAAGCTGGGATCGAAACCTGGCTGACTGAATCGTCAATCAAAAATTCTACCACTCAGCCACGAGGAAACCAGCGCAAAAGAGGGATATATATATATGTATATATATATTGTTGTTTATCTTTGTTAAATATGAAACTAATTCTTTTATAATTTTTAAAAACTATATGGTTCTTAAAATATAAAAATGTTGAAAAAGTCCGCAATAAATAAAAATTAATTCTCAAAAATGTTGATGTTTCGTAAACTAGAATTTAAATCAAGATAAATGAAAGCAATTAATTATTTAAACACACATACACACACACACACACACACACACACACACATGTATATATACAGAGAGAGAGAGAGAGAGAGAGAGAGAGAGAGACAGCCAGACAAAGTCCCATTGTTTTTCATGTTATTTGCCTATTCAATCATGGAATATTGTGTCATTACAAATTGATGGTCAACTGTAGTATCATGATAACGTGAATAATCAAAGAAAGAAAGAAAGAAAGAAAGAAAGAAACCGACCCTGTTAAATGGGGATGTAGAGTACACCGAGTGCATCTCTGCATAGCGATTAGACTCTCCTTAGGAGTGTCCTGCATATGATACTAAAAATCTGATTGTGAGGCTCTAGTAATGCAGAGACTTTGGTAAGGAGGAATACCCCTTTATTGCCATCACTCCAATGTAGACTCTGGCCCAGTGTGGTAGCATTTATAGTATTCTATCTATGGGAAAAATAGAACTTAACAGCGTTTTCATGCGAAACTGAATTATTAGAAATAGAACTGTTACTACTTCGACATTGTAGCAGGAGTACTGCAAAGAGACACACTAGCCCCATACTTCTTTATCATCTGTCTAGACTATGTGATTAGAACATCAATGGATAAAATCATAGAAAATAGTTTCGAGCAGACAAAGAAAAGAAGCAGAAGGTACCCTACAAAAACAATTACCGACGCCGACAATGCCGATGACATAGTGATTCTTGCAAATGCACCTGCCCAAACCTAAACCATACTGCATAGCCTGGAACAAGCTGCCGCAGGCATTGGCCTCCATGTCAATGCACACAAAACGGAATATGTGAACTTTTATCAAACCGGTAACATTTCCACACTAAACGGTAGCTCTCTTAAACTAGTTGACAAGTTCACCTACCCAGGAAGCGGTGTCTCATCAACCACGACTGACATCGACACGCGACTAACAAAGGCATGGACAGCTAACAATAGGCTATCGTCATATGGAAGTCAAACCTAGCCGAAAAAATGAAACACAGTTTCTTCCAAGCAGCGATCGTGTCGATACTGCTATATGAATGCACAACATGGACGCTAACTAAACGGCTGAAGAAAAGGCTTGACGGCAACTATACAAGAATGCTGAGGGCAGTACCCCACAAAACAACAGCTGTATGGCCACATACCACCCATCACGAAAACTATCCAAATTCGATGCACCAGGCATGCAGGACACTGCTGGAGAGGTAGGGACGAGCTCATAAGTGATGTAATCATATGGACCCCTTCACATGGCCGAGCAAAAGCAGGGTGACCGGCTCGAACCTACATACAGCAGCTCAGTGAGGATACGAGGAGTAGCCCTGAGGACCGACCAGAAGAGATGAACGATAGGGAGGAGTGCCGAGAGAGACTCAGGGATATCCATGCTGATAGCACGAAAGGGTGATGATGATGATGATATGAATGAAAATGGATTAAATATCATACAATTGGTGGTATGCTATAAAGCCAAACCAAACCAAATAAAATAAAGAAAAAGTTGAAGTTTATGAAAGAAAATAAGAAGAAGTATAAAACTTTTAATATTCTGACAGTGCAATTATACATATACATGTAGATACAAGAGCATCTCTACAAGTAATAATGCTTATCGGATTACTGTATATATATATATATATATACTTGTGCTTATACATAGATGTGCGTATAATTGTATTCAAGTTGTAACTAAGTAATTTTGGAAGTCAGCAAATTTGAAAAGATAGGTAGTAAAATAGGAAGAAAAAGATTTCTAAATAAAAGAAAAAAAAAGATATGGATTTCTCAATATTGATAAAATAGAATGGAAAGAATCATTAGCAAGTGTCTATAATAGAATAAAATTTCCCGTGCCATTACGATCAGAAGTCAGCAGTCATGCATTTCTTAATGTATTTCGTACTTTGGTGGTCAAATTAGAAAAGATGCGGTTTTCGCAAACCTTAACCCCACATATTCAGCAAGGTTAGTTGACTTCTAGAGCCCAGAGTAACAGAGAAACCACCGGCGGCTTCTGAACGTGGATCTCCGTTCCATGAACGCTTTATTAGGGGTTGTACTTCAGTGTGTGTGTGTGTTTTTTTGTTTTTTTTTTAGTTTTAGGAAGGTCTAGCATTTGGCAGTTGAAAACAGGGATAAAGTACTACCATGCACTCCATTAGCCAAAGTTTCGGGTCGAATGGTTTAGCTTGAAAGCTGGTTGTCGAACACGTCGCCCACGTGTAAGTGAAACTGCCATCATATTCACTAATAAAGATGACCACACAAACCCCTTGCTTTTTTCTTTCATTTTCTTTGTGGACCTGATCCATGTTTTCTGTTGTTTCGATTAAATCTTGCGACAGACTTCTTGAAAATCAAACACCAGATGAAAGAAGATCGCTTAGCTGATAAGAACATGGAGCGGATCTGAACTATGACAGAAGAAGAAGAAGAAGAAGAAGAAGAAGAAGAAGAAGAAGAAGAAGAAGACCAAAAACAACAACAAAAACAACAACAAAAACAACAACAAAAACAACAAGACCAAGTAATATGAGGAGTGGATAAAAAGAAAACAAAAAAAGAAAATACCGATGAAGAAAAAATTTGAAGTAACTGAAAGTGAAAAATTAGATGATTGATTGATTGATTGATTGATTGAATCTAATTGCATTTATTAACCCATCTGGGGTTATTTTATACCAAGAGGTTAGGGAATTGCGTACATTGAATTTTTTGCAAACGGTTCTATTATATCAAGTATTTATATCTAATATAAATAATTTGCACACAGTTTGAGTATAGGTGGAGCTCTAGTGGGTACTACTTGTAGTACGTGTCAGAGTAGAGCTGAGGTTAGAGGGAATGAAGAGGCACTCCACATTCCCCAAGTATCCAGAACTTGAGAGTCACCATAAGACGCAGTTTAATATCATACACGGAAAATATAGAAACAAGAAAAATAATTTTAGAATATAAAGATGGCAAAAAATATAACAATAGAAGAAAACTACACATGAATGAAAATAGGTATAAGAGAAAAGAAAAGTGAGTGAAATACAAGATGACGAAGAAGAAGAAAAAAATTTTTGGTAAAATTAGGAGATGGCTGATGAAGAATGACAATTAGAACAAGACAGAGCAGAATTAGAAGAAAACGAAGAAGTAGAGAATATAATCATTATTATCATAATAATTATTTTTATCATTATTATTATAATCAACTGTTGATAAAAGAAAAGGAGAATTAGAATACAATAAAGAACAAGAATTTTGAGCCAATAAAGAAAGGAAATAGAAGAATTAGTAGAGAGAAGAAGAAGAAGAAGAAGAAGAAGAAGAAGAAGAAGAAGAAGAAGAAGAAGAAGAAGAAGAAGAAGAAGAAGAATTAAAGTTGAAGAAGAAGAAGAAGAAGAAGAAGAAGAAGAAGAAGAAGAAGAAGAAGAAGAATTATGAAGAATTAAAGTTGAAGAAGAAGAAGAAGAAGAAGAAGAAGAAGAAGAAGAAGAAGAAGAAGAAGAAGAAGAAGAAGAAGAAGAAGAAGAAGAAGATATCATAAAAAATAAAGATTGCAAAGTGAGAAATATCACAGCAAAAGACAACTACATGTGAATACAAACGAAAAATGTTTGTAAGAGAGGAGGTTGCACTTAGCGTGAATGAATAGCTACTGTAAAAGAAATTTGTAAGATCTTTAGGTAAATACGGTTTTGTCGTGAAAGGTGATAAAAGAAACAAAAAGTATAAAAGTTTAGGTCGATAAAACAAACGGATAAAAAATGTTTAAAAGACTTAGATAATAAAAACCAAGAAAAACATTTGAAAAATTTAAAAAAAAAACAAACTTGCAAGCAAAATGCAATCGAAAACCCACTTGAGTGAGACTTACATCCATTTACTCACGGAAATGCGTGGGGACGGACGGTGACTGTTGGCGGTAGACTGTTTGGGGACGAGGACAAAGAATCGCAGGAAATTTTGGGTGAGGGTAGGAGTGGTGCACTTCATCGGTTAAGATGGAGCGAAAAAGAGAGACAGAGAAGAAAAGGGGATTGAAATCTGCTCCATGGTAAAACGCGTCAGAAAAGCAGAAGTATTGAGTAAATAGGGATGGGCGCCATTTTATTGTACAATAAATGTCTTCCTGTTGCTTGAGTATTTGGGGAAATGAAGAGGTAGATTATTTGGGGAATAGTAAGATTTGCAATAAAAGGTATTCACTGACTTGCACGAACAACGCATGCGCGTACATTTAAACATATAAATACATGCGATGGTACCTGTTGAATTATAACGGGGCAGTAATGATTCTGATTACTGTAATATGCTGATTTCTTTCTGTCTGTATCTGTTTCTCTTTCTCTCTCTCACTCTCTCTCTCTCTCTCTATATATATATATATATATATATATATATATGTGTGTGTATATAATAAGAATGTAAGAAAAGTTCGCATAGAAATGCATGATTGCTATTCAAGCATGGACGCTAGAACGATCCACTTGGTGTTTTCTGCCCAGTCAGCTGTGGCTGTTGAATACCCCGAGCGCAGAGGGGAAAGACCCCCACCCCACCCAAAGAGTTCCCTGATATGACACTAAACTATCTTATGATTGTGGTCTAGTTCTGAAGCGTTTGGCAATGTGGAGTATCGCTTCATTACTATAACACCTTGATCCACACTGACTTGAAGTGGTTGTAACTGTTTGAGTCGCACCTATTGGTCAAATAGAAATGAGCAATGATTTCTTAAACATGAAACTACTTAACTGTGCACTAATGTATAACTGATGTTAAAGTAAATTATCAGTATAACATAGCTCGTCTTATAACCATTTAACTTTGAGCAAACAACTGAGATTTACCTCACTTAAAAAAAAATCTAACCTACGAACTGTTCACTTACAAATCACTTATATCGTAATAAACAGGATTAGGCATTGAATAAACTACAAAGGTTGATATGGCAAAAAACAAAACCAACTTTGGTTTTCATGTGATGCGCATAATCAACTGATAGGAGTGTATAAAAAGTGATTAATCAACTGGAATCACTTTAGTTTGTAGGCACGAATTAAGGTCGAAGTACCCGTGATACTCACACGCGAGAACACACAACAAACCACACACACACACACACACACATATATATATATATATAAAGCACTTTCGCTCGGGCAGGATACGACACAAGGTCAATTTTTAAGCGAAGTTTAACAGGTTTGAATTCAAAGTTTTCCTTCTCCTAGACTAGTTGTCTCACCAAGGCTGAAGAACTTAGTCTGTCCTACTATTTACCCATAGCTGGAGGGAGAATAATTGGATTCATACCTTTCCCAAGGGCATTAGCGCTATGTAATTTCTACATGTCCTATCTCGAAAATAGAATTTTTAATAGCATAAAAAAACCTCCAATATACCTAAGATATGTTGATGATATCCTTATTCTTACTAATAATATTAACGAAATCAACTTACGACAAGACACCTTCCAAAACAATTCAATTCTTAACTTTACTCATGAACTAAACAAAAACAATAAAATTTCCTTTTTAGATGTTCTCATCGATACTAACAACAATAACTTCACTACCTCCACTTACAAAAAAACCTCTAGTAATAACTCCTGTACCCTCAAATTTAAAAGTGAATGCCCCTTCAGATATAAAAAAGCAATTATTCATAATCTAATATCCCGTGCCACACTAATCTCCTCCTCCAAAACAATATTTTATAAAGAGGTAGAAAACATAAAACAGGCTCTCATTAATAATGGGTTTCCTAACTATACTGTTGATGAACAAATTAAACGTATGATCAAAAATATTAACCAACAAAATAAACAGTGTACTACTCCATCCACTCAACAAACATATATCAAACTTTTTTTATCGTAACCAAATGCACTTCAATTATAAATCCGATGAAAAAATATTGAAAACATTGATTCACAAAAACATACTCCCCACTGATCCTAATAAAAAAATAAAACTTATTATTTATTATGATAAGTTTAAAACCTCGATTTTAGTCATTAGAAATAATTCCTCTCCCTCGATTGGGGTTTTGCCAAAAACCAACGTTATATATAAATTTGAATGTCCTTTAGAAGATTGTATCTCTGATAATAATAATATATATGTTGGTTTAACCTCAACTACCCTGTCGAGGAGACTTACAATGCACCTTTCTGACACAATTTCAATAGCTCAGCATTTAAAAAAACATTCATATACATAAATCAATTCCCCCCGAATACGATAAAAGTTATACGGAAATTCGAACGGATCCAGAAGGAAATATGTAGACATAAGATGTCTATTATGTTTAATGAAATTTGCATATATATATATATATATATATATATATATATAGGTTGAGCAAATTGATTATTTTCATTCTTCTCTAGTTGAGAGAAAATTTTTATTTGTTTTTTTTAATTTATTCAAAATGCTTTCAAAAGAGGTAATGTGCTATAAGGGAGGTGACAAAATGTTCATTGGTGGCGCTGCATATTGATTTTTTGAATGGAAATTAGCTTTTGGTATTTGGGCAGTCAAAATAGTGGAGCACATATGGAATTGGTTGAAAGATAAATGACACATGAGAAAATTATCCACATGTCTACATTTGGTTATGAATTCATTTGTCCGATCCACAATTTACTTTCTGCATGTTCTTGGATGAATGATTTTTCTTCCAGACACAATTAGAAGTTGTTATCTCTCTGTAAGCTTGTGCTTTTTTTCACAATATCTAATTTTATTATGAAAAGTTCGTCGTTTCCTTTTTTCTTTACTATAGATGCTTGAACAATGTTGTAGATTTGGCATATTTTCGGTTGTTAAAGCTAGGTTTATTTTCATACCATCTATTTTTTCCAGCTTAGTTCAAAGGTACAGATGTTTACATTATCGTCATTTATGTTAACTTCTTCTTACTTAGATACATAATTAAATCCAGCAATTATTTATATCAGAATATACGATTTCTCGATGCCCAATCGGCTTGGGCTGTAGAATACGCTGACTGCATCTTTGCAGAGGAGTAAAACTCATCCAAGGTAAGTCCTGTTTATGACACTAAACAATCTACTGATGAGGCTCCAATAATGCTGCAGCGTTGGGGAATGTGGAATACCTCTTCATTGCCATCGCTCCCAGTTCCAATCTGCCCCAGAGTGGTAGCACCTGATAGGGTTCTATCTATAGCTCAAGTAGAACTTTTTGATATCTAAACTGTACGCAAACAAATGATTTATGTTAAATTGAATTGTTAGAAATAGAAATGTTTGATCTTTTAAATATGAGTAAAAAATGACTGATATTAAACTAAATTGTTTGCATTATATAGGAATACTTGAAAACATTTAATCACGTGATAACAAATAATTAATGGTAAATGGAATAATTTGTATTTGATAGAAATATGTGAAATCGTTTCACTAGGTAGAAAAAAATAAGCCCAGGCTCGTTTAAATGTGTTATCAACAAAATGTGTTAAGAAATCATATATCTAATGAATATGTATAAAAAGAATTTGGCGTTAAATGACCGAAAATTAAACCAAATGGTTTCTCGATACCACAGAGACAGGAGCCATTAAGAATTTTTAACAGGATGATAAAAAGAATCATAAAATTCATTCAAGACTGCAATCCATAGTGAATCACAGTGAATAATATTGGTTATTCCCAGAGAGTTGTGTCTAAAAATAGTGCAAATATAAAAGATGACGAGGTTAAAAAAAAGAAATCATAGACCACGAAAAACTTTAATGATTAACGATAGAAAACTCAAGTAGTCTATAAAAAATAGAAAATGTACTACAAAACAACTGGAAAACCAATGGGTTTAAACAGAAGTCCATATTCATGGCAGAACTAGTAAGGAATTTTTGTGAATGAAAAAAAAAACAAAAGAAAAAATATCACTAGCATACAAACAGTAAAAAAATAAGGTTAAATTTGGGTAAAAAGAAACAATCAGAGTGAATGAAAGAGATATCCATTGATGAATCGAAAATCTACTGAGGTCAAGTTAGCAATGCTGAAAACTATGTCTATAGCCTTTCAGAAGAAAAATCTCAAAATTGATTCATGATATAGGTTTGAATGTCATCCAGGGGAGATAACAATAATTATCTCAACAATCAATGCAGATGTGAACATTGAAGTCCTAGGTAATTTTCTCATTCCCCCGATAGAAATTCGTTTTGTGCTGATAAAGAAATTTTTCAAGACGGCAAGACAAGTTCCAAATTAACTAAGAAATAATATCAACTTTTCTAATAAGCAATGTGAGTTCTCGTTGTGAATCTCCTTGATCGATGTTGAACAAGAATTTTCAAAGGGAGAATTTTTTCCAACAATTTAATTTAAAAAAAAAACTATCAAAACAAAATATGAAACATTTTCCTGGAAATCAGCATTAAATTCACATTTACATACGTAACTCGTAATAATTGGAAAACATCGTTATTTTGCACTGTGTTCATAACTGTAAAAGCCGAGTTGTGAGAAGTAAAATATGTTTATTCAAATAATTATGATAATTACTGGAAACAAATATATATTATTATATTATTATTATCTCCACTGGAGTTTTTAACTTCAGCGTCAGCAGATTGTTTTTCACGCGAGTTTGAGCGACAGCAAGTCTCCTCAAGTCTCCAGGACTCTCCTCAGTATGCTAGCTGTTCGCAATAATGTTGTTGTTTGGGTGGTCTCCACTCGTTAACCAACTTCCAAGTCCTCCAGTCTGTTTTATAATCCTGTAGTTACTGTACCAAAAGTACCAATCACTATTGGTATATTTGTCACCTTCATGTTTCGCAGTTTTTTCAATTCTCGAGGTAGGTCGAGATATCTATATTTCTTTTCATACTCTTTCAGTTTTATTCTGTGGTCAGCTGGAAGAGCAGATTCGACAATTTTGTAAATTCCCTTTTTTTTTGTTGATTATTATAAGGTCTGGTCTTCTTGCCGATATTAGGTGATCCGTCTGTACGTCAAAGCCCCGTAGGAGTTTATATGTATTATTATTATTATTATTATTATTATTATTATTATTATTATTATTATTATTATTTCTCTTTTGGAGGTTTTTCACACCAGCCCAAGTGGATTGCTTCTCATTACAGTTTGAGTGATAGCAAGTCTCCACTTCTCAATATTCTGGCTGATCTTAAAAATTCTGAACTTTGGATGGCCTCCACTCATCCTCTAATTTCTAAGTCCCCCATCCCTGTACCGATCCTCTGCTTATTGTATTGAGCACACCTATCACAGTTGATGACACTGCCACTCTCAGGTTCCACAGTTTTCCAGTCCTCTAGTACTTATCTTTCTTTTCGCTTTCCTTCAGTTTTACCCTGAAGTCAACCAGAACATCAAATTCCACTATTCAGCCAGTTCTCTTCTTTTTTCTTTTCTTTTTTTTTTAATATACACAGTCTGGTCGTCTGGCCAAGATTAGGTGATCCGTTTGTATCTCACAATCCAACTTTGTGCGTATCCTTTTCTAAGACTGATTCTGGGTTGTGCCTATATCTTTTATTCATAGGGTCAAATTTAAATTTCTTGCACAATTCTCAATGGATCCCCTTTCCTTACCCAGTTATGTCTAGTTTTATACTCTTCTTCCTCTATTTTACAGCGTTCATTTATTATGTAATGGATCGTTTCTTCTCTATCACTCCTAATCTATATCTGCTATTTTGTTGCGTCTTGTGTATTCTTGTTTTGATAAAGTCATTACGGCGTTGTTTCGCGCAGCTATTAGAAGAGATTCAGTTTCTCTCTTAAGGTTTCCCTATCTTAGCCATGTTCAAGTTTTCTCGTATAAGATTTCGCTGGTTTGTCGATTAAAATGACCATAAAGTTTTTTTCTTCCCAGTCTTTTTCCTGGTTATTTTTGATCCGTTGAAGTGTGTGTTCTTGTGGCTGTAATCACAATTTCTCTTCGTTTTTAATGTTCTATTCGTTGCATAGATACTTCAACGCTATCTTGAATACTGGCAAATACGCTCCCTCCTTCTTTTCTTGACATATGTAAAGATAATAAATATAATTTTATAATCTTTAAAGAAAAATTTGGTAATATTTTTATATTTAATCAAAATTCAAAAATTTTTAAAAAATCAAAATTTGATAAATTCTATTTCAATTTTTCTACATAGATAGCAAGTAGTTTCTGCACAGAAAAAGATGTGATTTCACTGTTAAAAGTTATCTGGCAGATAAAAGATGATTTCTGATATTGATAAAATGGAAGTCTTCTGCAAATTTGGACGATTCAGTTGAAGGTTTTCAAGATGAAAAAAAAACAAAACTTAAATCCAGAAATCCAATCCAAGAAAATTTATTCAACACAAAAAATATAAACAGATATGGACTGAAAAGTTCTCAAGCGATATCTTAAAGATAAACAATTAACAGTTTTACAGTATCGAAAAAAGGCAAATTTGTAATGTTAATACAATTTTTTATAAAAATAAAGACAATTTTATAAGAATTTTTCCCCTTTTCTTTATGTTTGCTAATATGCAGTCAGTAAGAAAATAACTTGAAATATAGTTTTAAATAATTTTTTACCAACTGATACTACAAATGTAACGGGAATTAAACAACTGTTTGTTAATTATTACGTTAAAAAAGAGAATTAATCTCAAACATTATTCTTTAACAAAATTTGGTGGAGATTTTCATTTTAAAATGAAACTTGGTTTCTACGAATATCAGAAACACAAGAAAAATACGTAATATAAAGAATACGTATGTTACCTACGTATTAAAAGGAGTTATTCAACTCTAGAGTGTCTTCCTTTTTTTAAATGAACTTGCTTGTTTAAATTACAATAAAAGTTATGTTAAAAGTTATGATCATAACTTTATGAATATCTGAATTTCGATTTTTTTACTTATGAAAAACCGGAGAAAGATCTAAACGTTTTCACAGTACGAGTTCAATGTTCTTTCTGACTTTTTCCGTTAGTCAAGATATTCTTTCGAATTTAAATTTCCCTCCAATTCATTTAGCAGACGATAATTTGAAACGCTACTGTTGTTTTTGAATTTGAAAGGCTGGAGATTGTATTTTTAAACCAGACTCACAGACACAGCATTTCATCACTTTTACAACAGTGACTCAATCGTCTATTTCCCTTTACAAACATCGAGAATAAAAAAAACGCTTGCAATAAAAATAAACAAAATAAAATAAATAATTGTCTAGGAATGAATTACAATATCATTAGATTAAGAATATATTTTATACATATTGTCTGCCACCTTCATCTGTAGCATGTATGACCGTATGCATCATCAAGAGTTTTCTTGTTCTCTGGTCCATTTTTTAAGTTCTTCCCTCATCCACTCCAAGAATGATACCGACTATCTAACAAGAAGGGCAGCCCAGGTGTTTATTCAATTTATGAGGTGATTGTTACATAGTTTGGTTTCCAGTGGTTTTCTTGTTCTCCAGAGATACACTTTTAAAATGTTTTCTTTCATCTCCACTGATAGTGTTTGCAGCTTATTAACAAGTACAAAATATCCTTTTTTCATTTTTGCCGTTTGTATATTCCATATTATAGGTAAGCTTATTATAAATCTATAATTTTTAAAGCTGGTTCATTTCTGGAGCAGGGCTTTCTTTCCGATTATTATTATTATTATTATTATTATTATTATTATTATTATTCCTAGCGAGTATTTCCCACCTGCATTAGTTGGTATTTTATTGTAGACTGAGTGACAGCAAGTCTCCTTAAAACTTAAGATCTTTTCCTAGTATTCTGGACGATTTTAAAAATAATGTAGTTTAAATGGTCTCGGCTCCTCCACGATATCCCACTCTTCCAGTCCTCTTACCAAGCATTTAAGGATCGTTCCAAACGCAGCAATTACAATTGGTATCACAGTCAATTTAGTGTTTCATTTTAGTTCTCATGCAAGGTCTAAGTACTTGTCACTCTTTTCGTTTCCTCTGATTTTCAATATCTTTACACGGCAAATACCCATTTTTCTTTCTTTTTTGACAATGACTAGATCAAGTTTTTTTTTTTGTTTTTTTTGCTGTGACTAGGTGATCGGTTTGTATCTCAAAATTCCTAAGAACTTTATGCATCTCTTTCTCAAGGACGGATTCTTTTTTTGATCATGTACCATTTGGTAGTATGGTAAAATTTTAGTTCCTTGCACAATCCTCAGTTGATCACTTTTCTGACCCAGTCGGGTCTTGTCTTAAACTCACTTTGCGCTATTTTGCTATATTCGCTTATAATACGATTAATAGTTTTGTCTCTATTGTAACGTAGCTTACTTTTGCTATTTTGGCTTTAACATAATTACTCCTTATGGCATTGTTTTTGCAGCTAGGAGAAAAAAATAATTTTCTCATTAAACTTTTCCTTTTCTCAGTCATGTTTAGGCCTTCTTGTTGGAGATTTCACTATATTGGTGTTTGAAACAGAAATAGTGTTTTTATTCTTCCCATTTGTTTCGTAGTTATTGTTGCTCTGGTTATTTTTCCGTTGTCAGTGCTGTTTCTGGTCATTGTGATTAATCTTCTCTGCTCTTTTTAAAATTGTCTTCGAGTCGTCGAATTGATTCATCCACGCTATCTTCAATGCAGAGGAATCCTCCTCCCCCTTCTATTCTTGACACAAATAGTTTGTCAATGTGATCATTCAATTTTCAGGCCTTGTGCTTTCTTGTCCTCTGGTCTGTTTGTTTAAGTTCTTACCCAGTTCATTTTAAGAATGGTCTGGAGTAACTATAACGGTAGGAGGTTATGTTACCTCCTCGTTATATTAGAAGGAAATTAAAGGAGAATAACAAAGATGACGTAAGGTTTTCAATTTTAGAAGTTTGATAAAGGCTTGAGTTGAGAGTTAGCCTTTGCGCTGGTCGTCGTAGTGAGGAAGAAAGGTATAAAAGGGTTGAGCAGGCATTTGGCGAGTTGCCAGTAGTTGGTAGTCCCGTAGATTTTGGAGTGAGGAATAAAGGTCTCCAAAATAGATAAGCAGAATTGAAGTGACTGGTTGTCTGAACGTGATAGGCTTCGCTGTAGACGTAGCAAAAGTCGTGTTTGCTGTTTAAGGACAGGGATGATGTAGTCACCCATAAATGTGTGGTCCTGGTTGCTGTAGGAGAGAGGCATGAAGATCTCCAGAAAAGGTTGTCAAGAAATGAAGTTATTGAATGTCTGAGCGAAATTACGCGTCGCTGTAGACATAGCAAAAGTTACACGAACACTTTTATGTCACCTCTAAGTGGCAGAGTAAATGCATCTAATTCATGTTCAACGGGGAACCATTTGTCTAAGAGGGTAGACTCAAAGGTCCTTAAATTTGACAGATTTCCTCATGGTGTGATTCTGCTGCTATGAAAGGAGCGGATAGAAAGTAAATACGTCCTGCTCGAAAGGTGCTGAGGAAGAGGGATGTTGGCGGGCTTTCCCCATTTTTATGTTGCTCGGGAAATGGTCCGGGCTTAATAGGATAAGTCATCTTCATTGGCTGAAAATATGCGACGACCATAACGGTCAAGTTAATTTACGTGCCAAACAAAAATACGAAGTTCCTTCTACTACATAACTTACTAGGAGCTAAAGCTCAGGTGTTTATACCTTTGATGAAATTTCTCTTGCAGGAGAATCTTTCGTCTAAGATACTCTTTTATTATTTTTTCATCACAACTTGTTTGATGGTGTCCGCTTCCAATATTCCGCATGCTTGTAATTTTTCTTTTGCTGCGGGCGTTATGATTCTTCCTTGATTTTATAGTTCTCAACCTTCACTTAAAATGGAATCAAAGCGTGTTCTTTAAAAAGTAGTTTTTTTTTAAAGTTTTATGAAACCATTATTATAATAATTTGGCAGAACATTGTTTTTTAATAATTGCTACGTTCTGTCCTCATAATGTTGAGTACTTTTAAATATACTTACAAATTATTTAGAAAAAAATATATATATGAGAAAAGAAGACAATACCGAAAATTAAATTAACATGTTTCATTATAAACATAGCTTATCTTATAGCAAAACCTGTCCACTTAATTTTCCGAATCATCTCCCATTTATATATATATATATATATATAAAATACTATTTCCAAATTTCTTTATATATATATATATATATATATATATATATAACATTGAAAGAAAAAAATGATTTTTTTTCCTTTAATCATATGGAAAAAGTTTTCCCTCTGCGTGTGAATTTAGATGTATTTTTAATCTGGAATTAATTATACATTCGATAGCCATTGACATTGAGCACTCAACTGAATATTCCTAATCAACTTGGATTATTAATTGATAGTTTAATCTTTAAGTGGTTTTCCATGGATTATATATATATATATATATATACTGAAAAAAGGCAGGTCTTTATAGTTTGAGCAAATTGTAACTTCTCTTTTTGAAATATGGTTCTAATGGTACTGACTACGAGTTTTTAGGTTTTATCTTATATCCCGTTCCACGACTATGATGGGTGTTTTAAAGCTCCTGAAAATTTTTAGAAAACTACTTTGTATTCGTCATTATAAAAATTATCATCAAATGCTTTTTGAAATATGCGCGCATGTTTTATGGTCATGGTAAGTTGCATGCTCTTATTGATAGCAAATTGATAATAGAAATATGAATTTATCCCTAAATGTAATTTCTATCCTATTAAATCTAGAATGTACCCAATTCTGTGCCGTGTATTTGTATTTCGGAATAAATCTAAATCTTGGTAAATATTCACTTATTTTTCTTCGAACCTACTATTTCCTAAGCCCGGTATCAAAATCAATTACTAAAAAGTGATATTAGCCACTAGAGATGAGGTGCAATGGACCAAAATTGACATGAGACAAAAAGTGATTTATACTATTTATAATGCTAATCTGTTAGGTTACGTTTCTTTGTTAAATGGTATATCAGCTATCGTGGGTTATTTAATGCCAAATACACCATTTTAGAAGATTATCAGTGAGACAATATAATCAATCTCTAAGGGAGCTAAGTGAGTTCATACCTATCTCAAGAGTATTAGTCCAAAGGTAATCTTGATAGTGCAACTGAAGGTCGATCTCGCCGACTAGCTCGCAGTCAATCACTTGAGCAATGACGCCATGAAGACTTCACTTGGCAATTTAGAACAGAGTTGATAGTCTGCAATTGTTTTTCATAAAATGAAAGTACATGTTAGTAAGAGAGATATATGAATTAGTACAAAGTGTAGGGGAATAATATTTCAGTTTCAAATTTACCTTAAGTCCGTTTTTACTTCGGTAAATTTGTTTTTCTGTTTTCCCTGGTGATGAATTACGTTTTTTTACTTCATGCATTTCATGGGTAAATGGCAATAAATTGTGCTTAAGATATTTTTAAAACAGAAAACAAAAGTAAATTTCAGTTTTATGGCATTAAAAGAAAAAAAAACAATTCTATTCAACAATCTATTCTCAAACATTTCTAAGATTTTTTTTATTTGTGTGTGGGGTATGTTCTTTCAAGTACACCCTCCATACCAATGTATGTGGTCTACCTTTTCTTATGTTGTGAAACTGTTAAAAAATCCTCATAATGAGTTGCGGGAGTTTTCTATAAAATAGCATCACCTCTGAAACTCAATAGGGCTTTAAAACCAGCCATTATGGATTTATAAATGTTCTTATAAAGAGTTTGTTTTAAATATATAAAGTTGGATTATTTCAGTATATTAGCTTTTGATGTGGAATTGAAAGACGCTGATATATTAAAGTATCTCCTTCCTTTCCTTGTGGGAAAACAGGGTCAGAGGTGAGAGACAAATTACCAAGCTATAGATAAATATTAGTGTAAAAAATTATTTTGTCATATACTATAGAAAATTAGTTTGTGGGTCCCATGTTTGAACCCTCTGTCGTAAGTATTTACGTAATTCAGCTTAAATAAAAGTTTACATGAGTAGCAATGATAAAAATTGTTATTTCTTTAAAATTCTATCTGTTCAATACGTTTGTGTCTCAATGTATATATATATATATATATATATATATATATATTTATATATAAATATATATATATATATATATATATATATATCAGTGCGTTCATCTGGTCGAGTGTAGCAGGTGTCTGTTTTTAATTAAAATATTATCCATTGTTCTTAGAAATAGCTGTGAGTAATACAACATCCATCTAGGAACAAAAGTAATTTAATCACAATATAATTCAGCATAGCCCAAACTTCCTAGTGTTTGTTTACCTTCCAGCATAAATTAAATAATTGCACCTTATTTCCTCATTATCAATTGCAACTCCTCTAAAAGCTAAAAAGAAAATGTTCAATTTAATTTTCTTCTGACTTTATTACATGGAAATTAAGTCTGTATACTTTGATTGGAATTTAAAAAGAAATCTAAAAGCTATATATATATATATATATATATATATCTTTAAGAAAAAACCAAAGACCGGTTAATTTAGGATTATAAATTTATTTCCATCCTGTTTTTCAGTTTCTAGTGTAAACCAAAAACACGAAGAAAAATATAACAGGACTTCTTAAGATCCAATGGATAAATAAAACAGACAAGACACGTGGGTGGAGTGGGAGGGGGGAAAATACCTATATATATATATATATATATATATATTTAAGAAAAAACCAAAGACCGGTTAATTTAGGATTATAAATTTATTTCTATCTTGTTTTTCAGTTTCTGATGTAAACCAAAAACACGAATATATGTGGAGGTGCACGTGATGTGTGGAGGTGCCCGTGGTGTAATGGTTATCGTCTTAGGAAATGAACACGGCGACACGAGTTCAAATCCTGGACGAGATTGATTGCATTTCACATAGACCTAATACCCCTTGGGAAAGGTATGAATCCAATTATTCTCCCTCCAGCTATGGGTAAATAGTAGGGCAGACTAGGTTCTTCAGCCTTGGCAAGGCAACTAGTCTAGGAGAAGGAAAACTCTGAGTTAAAATCCTATTCAACTCCACTTAAAAATTGACCTTGTGTCATATCCTGCCCGAGCGGAGGGGTTGGGTAAATATGGTGAACCAAAAACACGAAGAAAAATATAACAGGTCTTCTTCAGATCCAATGGATAAATAAAACAGACTAGACACGTTGGGTGGAGTGGGAGGGGGAATAATACCTATATATATATATATATATATATATCATCATCATCATATCGTGCTGGCAGCACGGATATCCCTGACCCTCTCTCGCCACTCCTCCCTATCGTTCATCGCCCTAGGTAGGTCTTCAGGACAACAACCTGTATCCTCACATAGCTGCTGAATGTACGTTCGTGCTGGTCGTCCTGCTTTTGCGCGGCCGTGTGTGGGGATCCAAAAGAGTACATCTCTTATGAGTTCATCTCTGCTTCTCCAGCAATGTCCTGCATGTCTGGTTCGCCTAACTTGAATAGTTTTCGTGATAGGGGGCAGGTGGCCGTACAGTTGGTGTCTTGTGGGGTGTTGCTGCCAGGACTTGTTCAGGATTGCACGCAGCATTCTTCTGTAATTGCCATCTAGTTTCTTCTCCAGCCGTTTTGTTAGCGTCCATGTAGTGCAGCCATATAGCAGTATCGATGTGACCGCTGCCTGGAAGAAACTGCGTTTCATTTTATCGGTTAGGTCTGATTTCCATATAGTCGATAGCCTATTGATAGCTGTCCATGCTTTCGTTAACCTCGTTTCGATGTCCTTTTCGGTTGATTCGACGCTGCTTCCTAGGTACGTGAATTGGTCTACTAGTTTAAGAGGGGTTCCTTCTAGAGTGGAGATGTCCCCCGTTTGGTTATAGCACATATATTCCGTTTTGTGTGCATTAACATGGAGGCCTATGCTTGCTGCTGTTCGTTCCAAACTATGCAGAAGTGTTTCGGCTTGGTCAGGTGTATTTGCCAGTATCGCTATGTCATCGGCGTAGTCGGCGTCGGTAATTGTTGTTGCGGGGTATCTTCTGCTTCTTTTCTTCGTCAGTTCGAAGCCATTCTCTTTGATTTTGTCAATCGATGTTCTACGTACGTAGTCTAGACAAATGATAAAGAGATACGGAGCCAGCGTGTCCGCTTGTAGTACTCCTGCTACAATGTCGAAGTATTCTGTGTCTCCATCTGGTGATCGTACTTTTACTTTAGTGTTTCCATAGAGAATCGTTATTGCCGCTACGGTTTCTTTAGGTATGCCGTACGCTAGTAGGATTTGTTCCATCTTTCCTCTGTGAATGGAGTCGAAAGCCTTGGTAAAGTCGACAAATATTAATGTCGCTTGTAGGTTCTTTGCCCGTACACCTTCAAGGATTCTGCGGATGGTTAATATTTGTGAGGTCGTAGATCTATTTCTTCGGAAGCCATTTTGGTTTTTTCTAAGTATGTTGTCGATTTTGGGTTCTATTCGGTTTCGTAGTAGGGCATTGTAGATTTTGGCAGCTATGGATGTAAGTGTTATGCCTCGGTAGTTTTTGGCTAATCCGAGGTCCCCCTTTTTAGGGAAGGGGAGTATGCATCCCTTCGTCCATCTATCTATCGGATTTTGATTGTATACTGCGTTGCAGTGTCGGAGCAGTATGTCGTCGAATTGTCTGGTCTTCCATACTTCCGGGGGAATTTCGTCCAGTCCTGCAGCTTTCCTATTTTTAATTTTTCTGAGAACCGAGTCGAGTTCTTCTTGTGTGAACGGTCCAAGTTTAATGTCTAATTGTTTGCTAATTATTCTGGTGATTGGTTCATGCGTTATTTTTGGTGGGTTTCCAAGTAAGTTTTCGAAGTGCTGTTTCCACAGTTTTATTCTTTCTTGTTGGTTTGCTGCTTTAATTTTTGCTTTGGCTGTGTTCTTTCTTCTGCTCACTTCGTTTATTGTTTGCCAGGCAATTCTAGATTGTCTATCTTCCACCGAGTCTCTAATCTTATCTATCTGATTTTGAATGTATTCTGTCTGTTCCTTTATATATATGCCTGCTAATTGATATTGTGCCGTTTTTAGTTTTAAGGCATTTGTGTTTGTTGGGTTTTTTCGATAGTTTTTGGAGGCTATTTTCACTAGTGCACGTTTTTCTCTCAACCAACCCCTTCACGTGAGCAGGATGCGACACAAGTTCAATTTTTCGTCGGCGTTTTAAAAGGTTGAATATAGAGATTTCCTTCTTCAAGACTACATGTCATACCAAGATGAAAGAGTTCAGTCTGCTTACTATTTACCCTTAGCTGGAGAGAGAATAGTTTGATCTGTAACTTCTTCGAAGGTATTAGCGCCATGTAAAAAGCTAATAGCCTCGTCCAGGTATTCGTCGAGGCGATTCAAAAGTTTTGCAATGTTTTTGTACTTGCTAGTTTACAGAGCATGTATCATGTGACCGAAGTAGTTCCAGGTGTTATAGATAAAAGCTGGGGTTTGTAGCAGCGTAGTAGTTGGTGCACTGACACGTTTTGCATTGCTTCTTTCCGTGTGTTATTTAGAGTTTCAACGAGGCGATAACTCTGTGTTGGGTATCACCCACCTTTTTTCCACACAAATAACTAGTCCATCAGCCATATATAGCAGTAGCTACTAATACCAGAGGAGACTAGAAGGTGAAGAGCAGCTTCTTATAGGAATAATATTAGAGCGTTGGAGACTGGAAATCGCACTAGATCCCCTTACTTTCTACCGTAATAACAGAAGCCAATACTATCGTTGGACTTTATCTTTATTCTGTATTCACTAATCCTATGTTCTTGTCTACTAATAGTCTCTCTATTGTATATACTTTTTTTCCTGAGAATATATATCTATTTCCTCTCATATCGTGATTTGTCCTTTATTTAATATTACAAGCGTTCGCTAACCAGAACGCAACACTCTGCAAAGCAACAAAAAAACCCTTGCTTTGAGTCAGGTGAAGGTGTAGTTGATCACAGTCCGGTAACCAAATGGTTTAAGGAATTTTGTTCAGAATGCAAAAACCTCGATGATCACGCAATGCCAGAAAGGCCTACAACCATGGATTCTGAGGCCCTGTTCCAAAGTAAAGATGCAAATCTAGTGAGTGACATGGGTGAATTTCAGACGAACCCGGAATTTTACTGGCCAGAGGGGTTTGTTACATTGACGACCTCAGCAAATGCATTAGGACCGGTTGAATTGTGTGTCCCGTTATCAAAATACTGCAAGACATGTGGCTCACCTGAGGATTTTCTGTTTCCATAAAATAAACGTTAGAGCTATCAAAATAGAAGTTTTTGAATTAAAGCACTCCAGCTCTTTGAGAACTTATATTAAGAAGGCTTCATATGAAAGATGATCAAAAATATGTAACTGGTCAGGGATATATTCATTTTGCTCTATTAAAAAAATGCAAGAAAACTGACAGTTTCAGTCTGACACCGAAAAGAAAAAAACAAACTCTGCTATTGGCGCTTGTTATCAAAAACAGGGTATTATAGAATGAGAAAAGGTCCTTCGTGTGTAATGTCAGCAACGAGCTGAAGACGCCTGACAGTTAGATTTCATGCGTTGCCATGTTATATATGCTGAGCAATCAGTTGTCTTAAGGAACGTCGAGTTTGCTCTGCAATCCTACGACAACATTGACCATGACCCTAGCAAGCCACTGATGAATATATTCAGTTCAGAGTACACTATTAGAAGTGTGGGACAAATCTATATCAAGTAAAATAAGAAGGTAGTTCAGTTGAAAAAAGTGTAAGAGAGTGATTATATATATATATATATATATATATATTCAATCCAGTAAATACGAAATAGGGAATAATTCGAATTAGGAGAAATAAAATATTCAAAAATAGAATGTTGATTTTAAATATTCCTGGTAAAGAGCTCAATGTAAATAAAATCCACTAAGCAAATACAATTTTTCCACCCTCGCTTTCTTTTTAACTTGTTAATATAAAAATAGGAAAATATATTTTAAATTTGATAAATAAACAAAGGCATGGAGAACTATCAATAGGCTAGCGGTCATATAGAAGTCAGACCTGACCGATAAAATGAAACGCAGTTTCTTCCAAGCAGCGGTCGTCCTGATATTGCTATATGGATGCACTACATGGACGCTAATTAAACGTATGGAGAAAAAGTTTTATAGCAAGTACATAAGAATGCTGCGAGCAATATTGAACAAGTCCAGGCGGTAACACCACACAAACCACCAGCTGTATGGCCACCTCCCTCCCATCATGAAAACTATCAAAGTTAGACGAACCAGACATGCAGGACACTGCTGGAGAAGCAGGGACGAGCTCATAAGTGATGTTCTCCTATAGACCCCCTCACATGGCAGAGCAAAAGCAGAGCGACCAGCTTGAACCTACATACAGCAGATCTGTGAGAATACGAGATGTAGCCCTGAGGACCTACCAGAAGTGATGAACGATAGGGAGCGGGGCGAGAAAGGGTAATGGATATTTGTGCTGGTGACACAACATGATTATTATTATTATTATTATAGAGTGAGAGAGAGAGAGAGAGAGAGAGAGAGAGAGAGAGTGAGGTTAATAATGTTGTCTACCGAGCTGCTTATCACTCACTTTTGAGTAAATAATGAATAATGTATAATACCTTGTGTTACCATAACAGATTTTTTTTCAGTATTTAGACCTGTTTTTGTGACAATATCCAACTAGGATGAACGAACAAGTGATGTTGGCCACTCCTACACATGCACAAAACACTGTTGACCAGTAAAGACTTAAATGCGTCACTTATATGTGAACACTCTTTGTATTCTAGAGGGTCTGATGTGATTGATGGACGATTGGCACAGATAACTAGAAAGAGAAAAAGTGAGAGTAAAGGGACTCTGTGTTATTTGTACAACTTGATTATATATATGTATATATTGTCATCCACAGACAGACTGTTTCTTTGTATCACAACGCTTCATTAAGGCTAGACACGGAGGACGTTTCAAGCTGGGATCGAAACCCGCGTAACTTTACGCTAGACTTGGTATGTAACTACTTAGCCACTCCGGCGACATACGTCAACTCGAGAATTATAACGCATCTTTATTAGCTTTTTGTTTTCATTTTGCGCTATCAGACACCAGTGTGTTCAATTTGTTAGAAGAGCTTTGCATTACGCGGGTGGCAATCGTTAATTCCTTCGCCAGATTTCTCAACCCCACGGGAGAAGAACGTGTGTGTGTGTGTGTGTGTGTGTGTGTGTATTTGAGATCTTAACACTTATGGCCTCCCTGGTGGCAAATAGTTTTACTATGAATGTAAAAGAAAACATTTTTGACTGGAGAAGAACGTCATAGAAAAAAAAGATGAATAGAAAACCAAAAGATTCTGTTTTATGAAGATATTCATTTATGTGTGACACAATGGATAAATGAAATCTATTTTTGACTCGTAGTATAGCATTTAAATTAAGTTCTGTGTCATTAAACGAGTTGCAAAACGCAGCGGTGTGATTGACAGTCATTGATCTTGGGGTCAATCTGAGACCACAGTTCTCTTAGGATGGTTTCTGTCAGGTGACCAAAACGGTTGTAAGGTTAGAATAAGTTAATCATTTGGGAGAGATGCACAAATCGGGCGGTCGAATGCTTCATCCTACTCTCTAATTCCCCGTTTGGACCGAGCAGGTAGTGTTTAAAAATCGTCAAGAAATTTTAAAAAATCAATGTGCACATGAAATGTTGTCACATTGTCATTCTTCATCAAGGAATAAGAAAAAAAAATTTACAAACCCGAAAGAGTCATCAGAACGTTGGAGGCAACAAGACGAGGCAGAATGAAGAAGGACCAAAGTGAAGTAAACAATGAACGAAAGTGAGATGAAGTGATATGAGCAAACCAATCCCCCGATTACGACCAATATGACAAGTTCACCTACCTAGGAAGCAGTGCCTCATCAACCGAATATAGATATCACTAGAACGTTTGTAAAGCAATGCCCACATATAGATATCTATACCTATATGCCATATTTGTATCCATGATAATACGATATAAACATAGATTAGTAGAGTGATTACCATGAAAACTATAATGTTAGATATAATCATTTCATTTTTGAGAAAATATTTAATTTTTCACGAGGGTGAATTCAACTTGAAATAAGGCAAATGATGCCAGTTCGCGAATAGATCAAGATAACATCACTATTGGAGCTGTGAATTGTTATTAAAACTTTAAATACAAGATTCGCAGATAAGTTCATAGAAAATAAAGGAATATTAAACATTCTCACGTTCAACGTTACTATTTCTGATATATTTTTTTTTAATTTTTTAATTTAAAAGCAAAATAACCAAATTAACTCTCAAGAAACACATTGCTTCTTTGAAACCGGTTGCAAAAGGAATAAATAGTTGTTTAAGATCGTACCTGAAACCGGACAGAAAGATAAAACAAATATATTTATAAAGAGATTAGTATATTTATATTTCGCATGAATCTGCTCACTTTAAAATTTACTAGTTGACCTATGAACCCAGTAACATTAAGTACAAAGTCAGATTCCATTAAATATTATTCCATTACAAATTGGAATTGAAACTGATTTATTCTCGAACTTTAAATGTACTGCATCAATAAAAAAATGTCATTATGATCTACTTATGTGATTTGTAACGGTTACATACAAAAATAAATATATATATATACTTATGTATATTAAGTTATGATAGCGTAGATACAAGTCAACAGAGCCGGCTGGCTGTCAGTTTCTGGCTGTCTTGTGGGGTGTTGCCGCCAGGACTTGTTCAATATTGCACGTAGCATTCTTGTGTAATTGCCGTCTAACTTCTTCTCGAGCCGTTTTGTTAGAGTCCATGTAGTGCACCCATATAGCAGTATCGATGTGACTGCTGCCTGGAAGAAACTGCGTCTCATTTCATCGGTTAGGTCTGATTTCCATATAATCGATAGCCTATTGATAGCTGTCCATGCTTTCGTTAACCTCGTTTCGGTTGATTCGACGCTGCTTCCTAGGTAAGTGAATTTGTCTACTAGTTTAAGAGGGGTTCCGTCTAGAGTGGAAATGTCCCCCTTTTGATAGCACATATATTCCGTTTTGTGTGCATTAACATAGAGGCCTATGCCTGCGGCTGCTCGTTCCATACTATGCAGTAGTGTTTCGGCTTGTTCGGGTGTATTTGCCAGTATCGCTATGTCATCGGCGTAGTCGGCGTCAGTAATTCTTTTTGCGGGGTACCTTCTGCTTCTTTTCTTCGTCAGCTCGAAGCCATTCTCTCTGATTTTGTCAATCGATGTTCTAAGTACGTAGTCTTGACAAATGATAAAGAGGTACGGAGCCAGCGTGTCCCCTTGTAGTACTCCTGCTACAATGTCGAAGTATTCTGTGTCTCCATCTGGTGATCGTACTTTTACTTTGGAGAATCGTTATTGCTGCTACGGTTTCTTTAGGTATGCCGTACGCTAGTAGGATTTGTTCCATGCTCTAGGTCCTATAAGCAATCCTACCCCTCCTACTGTGGCGTTGACAGAGTTTTTCCATGCCGATACAGTGACGAGTGACCATCCATTGCCAGTTTCGTGATATTTGATATCTTCGGTGTGCGTGTATCTGTGTTCTTGTATGCATATTATGTCAATCTTATGTTCTACGGCCGATGCGATTAGTTCTGGTAGCTATCCTATTCTATTTAAGGTTCTTTCGTTAAATGTCGCTATTTGTAGTGTTTGTTTGCATTTTAGTAGTTTTTGTCGTTTGAGCTCTGTAGCTGATTTTTCGAACTTTTTTTACCCGCGCGAAGAGCGATGCGGTTTGTGTATGTGGTTTGAGTGTGGGTCATGGTTATCTTTCGATGGCTGTTTTATTCTCTTCTATAGAAGCCACTCTTATAGAGGAGCAGCAGTAGTTCCCCGATCGAACTAACGATCCTGAGCGTAAAGTCGTCAAACTCACGTCCAGGACCTGTTTAGGTATTGAGTTTGGTCGTCCATGGGTTTATTCAAATACCTATACGTACATCATGCTGCTTCCTATGTTTACGTAAAAAAAGAAGGGGGGGTAATTTTGATTTAAGTTTTCTCAAGTATTAACTTAGTTAAAGTCCAAGATTAAGGTACTTTCGTCAGACATTTACTGGTACTGAAATTTTTTTGTTTTTTTTTTGGGGGGGTGGGCGGTATTGGGACATTTTCCTAGGATTTTTAGTTTTTCTTCTATACTACCGTTGGGAGCCGAGGAGGCTTTAGGAATTATAGAACTTTTACAAATGACATTTTTTTGTGTTATGTGGAAGCATTGGGAGTTTTAGACTTTTCCTTTATCTTCTAAACAACTGTTAGGCCTCTGAGAATTTTAAACGTTTAGAAAAGATTCAAAAACGTTTTGCCGTGTTCATATATTCAATTTGGGTTTATAGTAAGCGTGTCTTTACATTTAAAACGCACAGTTTAAGCAATATTTTACAAACAAAAATACAGCATAACATTTTGTAAAATTCAGTATTTTAAATTAATAGGACTTAAAGGCATACTGACCAATATTGAAACATTTTTCCTCTGTTGGCAGGTGAGTTCAAATCATTCCACTTCCTTTTAGCGTTTATTTACTAATGAATTTTAGGTATGTTTGGAGACGGTCTACTGTTCGAGACGGGGGTGGGGGAGGCTACTAATTTCATCATTTTTTTTCTTTCTCTTTTGGAGGTGGTGCTGTGGTAGCTTTAGGCTTTTACTTTTTCTTCTAAACTACTGTTAGGCCTCTAAGAATTTTAAACTTTTAGATAAGATTAATGGAATAATAATAATAATAATAATAATAATAATAATAATAATAATTCAGGTAGAATCACACACACACACACACACACACACACACACACACACACACACACACACACACACACATATATATATATATATATATATATATATATATATATATATATAAGGGGAAATCGGACGGGATATCTACGTAATAAGTACAGCTCCTTCCTTCGAATGTATCATCGTGTTAATGCAGAGAGTCTTTGAAGTGCTTTCCATTCCATACCGAGTTAAATTCATTTGTTCACATTGGTTTGGTGGTGTTTTATGGCATAGCAACAACTGTGGGTTATTTTAAGTCAAATCATGTTAATACATGCCTGTGTTATATATATATATATATATATATCATTCGTAAGCAAAAAGTTTGTTGGTAACTTTATTTAGAGCTCATTTTTTGCATATTTTAAATGGTTTCATGTATAGCGAACACAAGTAAATCTATTCAATATCCATCATTTGTTTGTTCACTGTTTAAATGGTTTTAAGTGTATCCATCTAAGCGCAATTGAACCTCATCATTCATCTTTAAGATAAAATAGATTCGGGTACTTGTTTGCCACAAGAGCAATTTGAAGAATAGAGCTAAGATAATTTTATGACTGCTAGCGCTTGACATGACCAGCAGTTTGATCAGATCAGGCTTCTCCGACCACCTGTCTCGCCCAGTAAGACCAAAAGTGGATTGTTGCAACTTACTTAACCACTTCAGTTGTTAGGTCACAGACTGCTCACCGACCATGATTTCGTCGTCAAAATCGCTGTTCGCCACTCACGGATAGCAAGCAGCCACGTTAGGGAAGGTCTGATAAAGATGTGTAGTCGGCGTATTCTACAGCCCAAGAGGACAGAGTGGCATATTTATTGGATGCGGCTATAAGTATATTAGTTAATAAACAATGCCGTTTGACTAGAAGTCAGTTAGTTCGTCCAGTTTCCAATTATTTATGTATGATATAGGGGTTAGGATATATATATAAATATATATATAGTTCAATGTATAAATCGTTGTTTAAATTACGCAAAAGTAAAATATCACTAACATTTCCTTTTATCAGAAAAATTGCATAGAATATTTTGAAATACGAAAGATTAGATTTGTTTAAAGAAAAGACAATTGGTTTCAACCACGGCCTCCAGACAACTTCGGAATCTTCTGGAAGGTTTTTTAGGTGCTCTTCTTAATTAAATTTGTAAATGCTATAATTATCAGTTCAGTTCATCGTAGTTTTGCTAGAGTTACGGAGCCATATTTTAGGGGTGATAGGGTCACATGAATTTTCTTATAGCCAGCATTTTGTTCTCCTGCTTGTGAAACATGGAACAGAGTCCTGTTGCTTGACATGGGGTTTTGCAGCACGTACACGCATTAATGGTGACGTAATGTCACAATCGCTAGTGACCGTCCTAAACACCATGATGTAGACTGGGTGCTTGGTTTTCGTCAATATTGTTACATCTTGTGGGGACAGAGTGCAAGCAAACGATTGTTCAGTGAATTCATCAGTTGATCCTGGCAGAAAAGTTCTTCATCTGAAAAAAATCCAGTATGTTTGGTAGAAGGGATACTTGAATTTATTCAAAAGCTTTACTGCGTCGTCTTTCCCCTTGTTCTTCATGGCATGTGATAAAAATTGGCTCTTTCTAATCTTGTACGAGAAATACCAATTATCTTAATGCACTACATTCCTGATAAGAAGCTCTATCAATCCCATGTTCCTGGCTATGGACCGGATTGTCTTGCTGGGATCATTGTCAATCATGGCCTAGATTTCAGCAACACATTCTTAAGTTATTTTCTTTCAGAACAATTAGAGTGAGACTTCCAAGCTGTCTTACCTTCATAATCTCTATTAAACACAACCACCTCTTTTCAAATCATCCGCACTGTCCTCAGATTGACATGCAAACATCTGAAATCTTCCTATTGGCGCATCAAGCATGAGTGGGTGGGTGTTGTGTATTTCATCGCAATGTTTTAGCAGGAATATATATTCTTTTTTTTTTCCTTATATGGTATGCTGCCTCTTGGGCGATTTTGAGAATGTTATACATTCTGACGTATACAGATGTTTTGAAAATGTTTTTTGCAATGTTCTTAACTACATATAGAGACATTGCTTTTATTTAAAATGTTTTTAAGTTTTATAAGGATTTAAACAATTCTTTAAAAATCTACATCAAATACGTTGTTTTTTTTTTTAAACAAATAGATCAATTAATAAAAAATTCAAAAATAAATAAAAATAATATAGTGAAAATAAAATTTTCAGACACAAATTCTGACGCATATATTTTGAAACAAAACGTTATTAATGAGTATTATTAAACACTAAGAATATAATCTTTTTTCAACTATTTTTTTTTCATTTGAAAGGTTATTTCAACCAAACATAATATCATATACTAGTATCGTCCTGTCGATGGTCCAGAAACATTAAATGTTTTGAGGAAATATCACAATAATAAAATATTTTAAGATAAGATACAACTTATCACTTGGAGATCTACGAAGATGATCGTCAATTCAACTATAAAGTATATGGTTGGCTCACATAATGTAACAGTTATTGATGCAAGAAATGGAATTAACGACCTAAGATCAAATCCTGGACCAGCATTTCCCTTCGCATAAAACCACTGAAGAAGGCATGAATCCATCTGTTCTCATTATCAGGGAGTCAAATATTTTGAGATATTTTCATCACATTAGCCACACTGTACGGCAGATTCTGATGCTTTTGGCGAAATCATGAAGGTGATGAACTACATGGAACTATGAGATGCTGAACTCGCCTGATACTCTCCGAATACTACTTGCTGGATTTGCCTTTATTACTTGGAGTATGGCCTCGAAATGCATTGTTTTAGGTCATCCTGATCTTTATTTGATCATCGACATTGTTGCAAACCGAGCAAAATTTCTTCAAACATCTGGTTACTGTACGGTGGTCAATTACGCCTTCACCTTTTGCAAAATGAATATTTCTGATTTCTTACATGGCGTCATCGCCCACTTCGAACTTGTAAAGCGTAAATTTCTAAATTGGTCGACATTCAACGTTCCTCTATGTAGGTTTCAAATAACACACGCGATGAAGCAATGCACAACGTGTCAGCGCACCAACTACAACGATCCTCCCAACCAAAGTGGGTATCTCCTACTGTTTGATTTGCTTTAGTTATATGATATAAGCGCTTTCAACTAGAGCGTACCAAAATTCAGCAACACTTTTGATTCACCCTACTAATAGGACGGACAGAGTTTTTAGCCTAGGTGGGGCAATCAATTTAGAAGAAGGAAAACTCTGAATTCAAGCCACTTTTACTCGACTTAAAAAATATTCCATCTTGATTTGATGGAAGGAGTCACTAAACCCGTATTCTTTACCATATATGTATGGGTGAGTATGTTTGTGTTTGTGTACGCGCGTGTGTGTGTGTGTGTGTGTGTGTATTGTAAATACTCCCAAAATGAGAATTCTAAATGGCCAACAAGGATTGACGGTTTTTTTCACTCGTTCAAGATTAGCATTGCTCAGCTGATTTTCAGTCAACATTATCAACCGAAAAAATAAAAAAAACATAAGTCTATATCCGTGTATATTTAATTTTTTTCTATCTATCCATCTATCAATCTATATATATACATATCTATCTATCTATATATATATATATATATATATATATATGCCGATTTTATATCAATACAGTAACAATTGTTCAATTCTAACAAAAAACTAAACGCGTCGAAGTGTATAAAATACTTAAAATTTCTCTACAGCCAGCGTGTCTCTCTTGAATGAAAAATAAAACAACGTTGAATCTAAAAATTTATATTCGTGCTCTAAAACACGGCTATAAAAGACGTGGGAAGACATAGAATATTGTTGAATGATTAAATGTGGCCAAGCAAGCGTCGTCGTCTCAGACACTTGAAAACATTGAATGATGAATTCACAATAATTCGGAAGTAGGAAATACTTTTAAAAAAAGGCGACAGAAAAATATCCACAGAAAATGTAGTAACAAATGAGGAAAATTAAAATGATGAGAAAAATTAAAGCCAAAATTGTATTTTAAAAAATTCTAAAGAATAATCTGTGCTTTTTCAAGGCTTCTCAACCTTTTTTTTTTTTTAATTTTTCTTTTGTTTCTTTTTTTTTTTCTTTTCCTGATTTGCTTCTTCTCCCGTCTTTGTGTCTATCCTTCTTCCGTCTCTTTCTTTCTTTCTTTCTTTTTCCATTCTTTGCCGTTCATTTATTTATTTATTTATTCAGTTTTATTTCTGCTCCATTTCTTTGCCAAGTATTTCTGTTATGCTGTAAATTGTAAATTTTTGTGTGTGCATGAGCGTGCGTGTACCCACACGTTTTTATATGTACTTTTTAATTCAGAAAATTATAGCCGTTGGATATGTCATTATATCGATCATACGTGTAGGTGAGGGAGAACGTATCAGTTCATACATTTTTCAAAGGGCATTAACACAAAGTGAGAGACAAATAGCCTTGGCAGGTTTTGAATTCGGCTTGCCGATTACATTTCTTTCGACAATAATTGTTAATTATGATGATATATGCAAATATAGATATAAAGACCTATACCCAGGTAGATTAGTATGTCACTTGATATATTCATCAGGTGTTTTTTTTTCTCTTTTTGTTTTTTGGCATTTAGCTTCTTTTTTTTTTATATGCTTGCTTCACTGCGTAGCTTCCGTTTTTAACAAATTCATAAAGAATTATATTACATGAATTGACAGGGTAAATATTATAGAAAAATCCAATTTTTCCGTGTAAAATAGATTATTTGTATACTCTTACAGACGACTTACAATGATTCAGGTTACATCACCATTTAATAGGCACCCCGGGTGGTGTAATGTTTAGCAAGCTAAACTATCAAACCTTCACAAGCGAATTTGAGTCTCACTGAGTGCACCATTCATATGGCTTTGTACCACATCTAAGCAAAAGGCTTAAATATCTGATATCTTACCAAGAAAACATTCATTTTCTACATAACCTCACTTTTTGACAATAATATCGATTCAGTAGCAAACAGTGATAAAATGGATCAAATATTATCCATTATTAATATCATTATTTATTCCTTGAGAGATTTTCACATCACCATTAGCTCCAAGTCTTTCACTGGAGTTTGCGTGACAAAAAGCCTCCTTAAGTCTCCAGAACTCTTCTCAGAGTATTTTTGGCCGATCTCAATAATGCAGTAGTTTGGATGGTTTCAACTCTTCCCTTTATTTCCAAGTCCTCTTGCCTTTGTACCGATCCTTTGGTGATTATACCAAAAGCACCAATTATAATTGATATAACATCCACTTCCATGTTCCACAGTTTTTGTTTTGTTTTTTTTCAATCGCTTTGCAAGGTCCAAGTACTTATCTTTGTTTTTGCTTTCTTTCAGTTTAACTCAGTGGTCCACTGGATCAGCAAAGTCAACAGTTCTGCAAATTTTCTTTTTTGTTGTTGGTTATTATAAGGTCTGATCGTCTGGCCGAGATTAGGTGATACGTTTGTGTCTCAAAATCTTAGAGAAGTGAGTGCGTCTCATTCTACAAGACGATTTCTGTGTCGTGCATATGGCATTTATATGTAAGTTCAATTTGAAACCTCTTGCACAATTCCCAGTGGACCACCTTGCCCACCTAGCCTATCGAGTCTTATACTCCTTTTGTACTAATTGGCTGCATTCACTTTTTATATGATTGATTGTTTCGTCCCTATTACCACATAAACTACATCTTCTGTTTTGTTGCATCTTATCTATTCTTGCTTTGATATGATTAGTCCTCATGGCGTTGTTTTGTGCTGCTATTAAAAGAGATTCAGTTTCTCTCTTAAGGTTCCCCTTTCTTAGCCCTGTCCAAGTTTTCTCATCTAAGATTTTGCCTGTTTTTCGATTTTTATGACTATACAGTTGTTTTTCTTCCCATTTTTATTTTCTGGTTATTTCCTGTGTATTGATCCTCGTGTTATCAGTATTGTTTCCGGTAGCTGTAACCAGTCCTCTGCTGCGCTCTTCCATATAGTCTTCGAGTCGTTGTATCGATGCATCAACGCAGTCTTCAATATTGCTAAGTCCTGTCCTTTCTTCTTTTCTTAACACAAAGTCTGCCACTGTCATCTCTGGGAAGTAATGCCTTATGCATTGTCATTAGTTTTCTAGTTTTTTGGTCTATTTATTTAAGTTCTCAGGTTCACTTCAAGAATGGTCCCGGCTATCTTTCGAAAAGGACAGCCCAGCTATTTATTCCTATAATAAGGTTTCCACGATATAGTTTTGTTTCGCGTATCTTTTTCGTTTTCCTGAGATACTCTTTTTTTTAATTTTGTCTTTCATCTCGTCTTGTTTGATGGTGTCAGCTTCCAATATCCTCAAGTATTTGTGGGTTTCCTTTTCTTTGAGTGACATCATTTTTTCCTGATTTCATCATCATCATCATCATATCGTGCTGGCAGCACGGATATCCCTGACCCTCTCTCGCCACTCCTCCCTATCGTTCATCGCCCTAGGTAGGTCTTCAGGACAACAACCTGTATCCTCACATAGCTGCTGAATGTACGTTCGTGCTGGTCGTCCTGCTTTTGCGCGGCCGTGTGTGGGGATCCATAAGAGTACATCTCTTATGAGTTCATCTCTGCTTCTCCAGCAATGTCCTGCATGTCTGGTTCGCCTAACTTGAATAGATTTCGTGATAGGGGGCAGGTGGCCGTACAGTTGGTGTCTTGTGGGGTGTTGCTGCCAGGACTTGTTGAGGATTGCACGCAGCATTCTTGTGTAATTGCCATCTAGTTTCTTCTCCAGCCGTTTTGTTAGCGTCCATGTAGTGCATCCATATAGCAGTATCGATGTGACCGCTGCCTGGAAGAAACTGCGTTTCATTTTATCGGTTAGGTCTGATTTCCATAGTAGTTCCATTCCTTTGGTCATGTATCGTTGACCGCTTTTCAATACGAGCATAGCGCATTTTTCTATGCCAAACCCATTCCTATGTTTTGACTGTATATTTTCAGTGCGTGTATTAGAGTTTCCAATTTTGGCAAACAGTTTGATGAAGTCCATGTACAATAGGTGATTGATACCTGGCAGTGTATTTTTATACATGTGTTTGAGAGGCATCATCGTATTACAAATATTAATAGTGATAATCCATCTCTATTGAATATGCCTCTTGGGATCTTTGCTTCAGTTAAGCTTTTTCCCTCCTGCTGTCAATTTCACTCTCCAGATTTTCATAGTTTTCTCAGAAAAATTTATGACTTCGTCTGATATCTTGTACATTTCGAGGCAGTTTATTATCCAGCTTTGCAGGATCATGTCATATGCCTTTCTGTAGTCAATCATGGTCATAGTTAGTATAGTTAGATTTTTCCGTCTCGTCTTCGTCTCGTTGACGATGTGTTGATAAATGTAGTGTAGCTCTCCAGTGCCTCTGGATCTTTTGAAGCCTCCTTTCTATATCGTCGGGGAATAATCAGTGGCTGGTTAGCGAGTCGGAAATCTCTTCCTTTATTATTATACTCACAGTGACTGATAGTCTTTCACTGAAATCTGAGCGACAGGAAGTCTCTACAGTTCTCCAGGACCCTTTTGGGTATTCAAACCGGTCATAAAAATGTTATGATATGGATGGTTCCGACTCATCCTCTTATTTCGAGTTTCTTCAGTTACTTTCCAAGTCTTTGCAGACTGTGTAAAACACTCTGTTCACCGTTATCATCATGTTTCACAGTTTGTTTTTGGTAGGGGTTATTGTTATTCTCTAGCAATGTCCTACTACTCATCTATATTTTGGCTTTCTAATTTTCACGATGTGGTCCTTTAGAATAGCAATATGAACTGGACGGCAAATTCTTTTTCACTTGTTAATCCACACGAGTTCAAGTCATTTGGCCTGGATTATGTGATGCTTTTATATCTCAGAATTCCATAGAATTTCATTTGTGCAATGTTCTAGAATGAATTCTGGTTTATTATTAATTCTATTATTACTTACTCCTTTAGAGTTTTTCACATCGGTTTTAGCTGATGGTCTTACACTAAAGTTTGAGTGACAGCAACCTTCCTGAAGTCTCCAGGCCTCTTCTCAGCATTCTGGCCGTTCTCAACAATGTTGTAGTTTGGATAGTCTCCACTCGTCCTCTGACTTCCAAGTCCTCCAGTGCCTTTAATAATCCTTTAGTTACTGTACCGAGTGCACCAATTACGATTGGTATAATCATCCCTTTCATGTTCCAATTTTTTTTAAATTCCCAAGCAAGGTCGAGGTACTTATCCTCCTTTTACTTTCTTTCAGTTGTATTTTGTGGTCAGCCGGGAGAGCAAAATCTACAATTTTGCAAGTTCTCTTTTTCTTGTCGATTATTATATAATCTGGTCATCTGGCCGAGATTAGGTGATCCGTTTGTATGTCAAAGTCCCATAGGATTGTGTCATTCACCAGGAAAACTGCTGGGTTGTGCATATACCATTTGTTTTTATCATGAAATTTCAATTTCTTGCACATCTCCCTGTAATTTTCTATTTACTTTCGTTTTCTTACAATCCTTCATTGGATTTTTACCCAAGACCTAATGTGAGTGAAGATCGCAATTACATGCATTCTATTCATTTATTTTTTCTGTCTCTTTTGGGTGATACTTTTTCTGTCACATTGATAGTACTCTCTTTAGAAGAGCTGGGCAGTTTTTGCATTTCATATAGCCTGCGACTGCTTGGTATCTTGTTAATGTGGTTATCTCTGTTTTTCCTCATAATAAGTTGAGCTCCCACTATTACTGGCACAGTGTTAGTTTTAAGGAGCCACATTTTCCCAATTTCTATTTCCAAACATTTGTATTCACTTATTTCATTATCTTCTTTGATTTGTTATTATCTGTTTGCATTGACATATCAATTAAAAGGCATTTTTGTCTCTTATATTCCTTAGGCGTTATATCTGGTCTATTTTACTTTGTTTTCCTATCAATTTGGGTTGCAAAGACTAAAAGTATTATAGTTCCTTAGTTTCTATAATCGGTTCTAGCCAGTGTTTATACCATTTTTCACAATTCGGTATTCTATTGTATTTACATACTTAGCAATGTCCCATTTAATCATGCTTTTATTTATCTTTGATTGAAGGTAAGATTGGGCAACCGGGCACTAAATGATCAAGTGATTCAATTCTTGCACACACAATCTATATATTGATTTCCAGAACGTTTTCTTGAGAGTTTCTTATTGGTAGGCTCTGGTCCTGAGCCGCTGATATTCACCCCTCAGTCTCTGTCTCTTGTCTAGAACTTTTCTGCCATCAATTAGTCTTTATTAAATCTATATCACTATTTCTAATTGTTTGTGCACATCGACCATGTAGGGCTTTTTGCTCCGAGACGTTTTTGAACAGATTTAGTCCTTGTGTTTTTACTGATTTTTTTTTTTTTTTTGCTGCCTCTATTGCTTTATCTTTTATGAATATTTATTTCGGATTGAGGACATGATGTCTAGCGAATTATTTTCTTTACTAATTGAATATATTTTTCTTTTTATTCTCGTGTGTGTTTACTAGTTATTATTGGTCAATTCTTATTGGATTAATCTAACCTTTCCACCAATTACTCTCTTGATGTAAAGACGTTCTATATCTCCTCTTAGGTGATACATTATGTGGCAGGTTAATTGTTCCCTAATCTTTGTATCCATCTTTTTTTTTTTATTTCAGCTAACGTCCACTTTATTATATTAAAACCTTGTGTCACTACTGGTATTGCCTGGGTATTTATTGCTTAAACTTTGTTTGCGTTTAATTCTGTACATTATGGCTCTTATTTTCCGACAGAATTCTTAATCATTCTTTTCTTATAGTATGACTGATACTGTTTACTCTATGGATTCCTAAAAATTATAGATTTTATTATGTTCTAAATTTGTAAATAACATGATTATATCTAAAATAATGTTTTGAACTTTACTTGCGCGCCCTTTTTTACATAGTTGTCCAGATCAAATTGCAAACTCATGTCGTCACTAAATCTTTTTACCGTGCTTAGTAGACTTTCTAAATCGGTATCATTTTTTTGCATATAGCCTTAAATCATCCACCGAGAATTGGTGGTTTAATTTTTAGTTATAATTTTATATCCAGAGCCAGTGTTTTTATGTTCTATGTGGAGAGCTATTAAAGCCACACAAAAAGGAAGAAAAGAGAGTCCATTGCGAAGAATATTTCTTTACATAATTAATTTTTAGCATCTATTTTTATGGATTAAGCTGAGGTTAGTACGCCACCTTTCCATTTGTATTTTATAAATGTTTTTATAATTAGGGATATAGTTAAAATGATTAAATCATTAAGAATTCATTCGTCCGATACACTTTTTAAAGTCAATCAATTGTTTGTTTTTGTTTTTTTCGTTTAGATCGACTATTCTCCATGACCATCTTGTTTATGAAGAGCTGAACTTTGTTGCTATAAATCCTTTTTTTTTTTTGGTTTTGTTCTAAAGAGAAAATATCCTTACATTGACTATTCTCTCCCTTAGAATGGATGTAATCATTTTATGTTGGGGGATGTAGGTGATTGGTCGGTAATTTTGTGCGTTTATTGCTTCTTTTGATTCAGATAGAAGGTATAGTACTTTTTATGTAAGCCAATCAGGCATTTTTTTCAGGTTCTTTATTGATTTCTAAAATAAGTTTCGTCATTAGTTGATGTAGGAAGGATAGACAGTGGAGCCAAAAGTTTGTTATTTTATCTATTCTTGATGACTACCATTTATGTGTCCGTTTATGTGTATTTATATTCTCTTCTTGTATATCTTCGAATATTTGTGGTTCTTTATTTACATAAGTTTATTTTATATTTTCAATGCATCTTTCTTTTTTATTATTTGAGTTTCTTATGGCTCCATTTGTTTCTCCGAAATGTTTTCAAGTCTTCAGTCATGAGGGTTTTCTATCACATTTATGGACTCTTCTCCTATTGTTTGATAGAATGTTAGGAGTTGTCTTGAAATATTTTATTGTGACTAAAGAATTTTATTCCTTTTTTACATCCTTGGATACTTTGGGCTTTTAGTTGTTTTTTTCCTTTAACGTTGATGAAATCGCATATTTTCTTTTAATTTTTCACATTCCTAGTTTTCATTTTGACATCATTACTAATTTTATCAAGTATTGATATTTCTTATCTGTATTTCTTTTTGTAGCATTAATTTCCATTTGGGTCGCTTAAAAGTATTTTGTTTATATATTATGGTTAAAGGGATTAATATTGTAATGGTCGCATATATGATCTGATTTAAAAGCGTAAAATTTGGTTAAAATTCTTAAAGAAGACCTCCAATGGCATAGTTTACCACTTTTATCAGCAGAGGTTATGTAACCAATTTTTTTCAAAGGTGCTCTGTCTTTCGTTTCAATATTTGTTACCTGAGAGAGTTTATGGTAATACTTTATTTTATATCATCGATTTCACTCTAATTTTCTGTGTTATCTGATTTTTCTATTTAATGTTGAATATTCTCAAATATTTTGTTGCCATTTTCTGTTGCTGGAGTTTTTATGCCATAATTCCTTCATTGTTGAATGTATTATTTTTTCGTGATTATCAACGATATCTACAAATTATACAAATTAATTTCATTGTATATCTGCTGTTTTTTAATAACATATTTTATCACATTGGATGATTTATTGGGAACCCTGGGTGTATATGTACATCTAGGCCTTTCTTATCATATGTTGTAGGTTCTTTGCGTTTAATTTCTTCGGGGTGATTTGTTAAGTGTTTATTATTATTCCACTTCTCGCTGGTTTGTCACACCAGCGTCTGTCGATAGTCTTTGCCTGGAGGCTGAGGAACAGCATGTCTGATCTATAGGACTCTTTTCGGTATTCTGATATAGTTTGGATCGTCTTGGCTTGTCCTCCGATGTCCAACACTTTCAGCCTTCAAGCTGCGGTTAGCTATTCCGTTTCAATCTCAAAATCACAGAAAATTTGGAGTGTTTCTCCTGGCCGGATTATGGTTTGCGCATATACCATTTTTATTATGGTCAACTAAAAATTTGTTGCACAATTCCCAGTGGATCACTTTCCCACCTAGCCGAGTATAGTCTTATGCTCTATTTCTGCTAATTTACTGCAGTCGCTTATATGTTTAATCGTTTCGTCGATATCACCACATAACCTATAGTTGTTATTCTGTTTCCCCTCATCTATTTTCACTTTAGCAAAATAAGTCCTTATGGCATGGTTTTGTGCCGCTGTTTGCAGTTTCTCTCTTCAAGTCTCACTTTCATAGCCGGGGGTGTCCTCGTGGTGTAATGTTTAAAATGATGGACTGCGGGATCGTAGTAAGCGAGTTCGTACTCCAGTCGCGCTATTACGTTCACTTTCGGGCAAATACCCTTGGGAAAGGTATGAACCCCCTCATCCCCCCAGCTAGGGATTAAATTGTACCGCTACTGTTCTTCTAGGAGAATATCTTTGGCATTAAATAACCTACAAAGGTTGGTATGCCATTAAACAAAGAAACCAACCAAACCATTCATAGCCATGTCCAAGTGTTCTCGTGTGAGATTTTGCCAGTTCGTCACTTGAAATATCCAAACAGTCTTTTTCTCTCCATTTCTATTTCCTAGTTGATGCTCTGTTGATTTTTATATTGTCAGTTTTCTGTCATGATTCTTTCTTTGTTCTTTTTTATGTTGTCTCTTTGTGGTCATATTAATGAATTCATACTATCTTTAATGGTGGATATTCTTATTTCACTTTCCTTTTTGACACAAATTGTCCCCCTTTGTCATCTGTCGAATGAAAAGCCCGGTGCATCGTTTTTATTTTTTCTTGTTCTCTGATTCATTTGTACGAGTTCTTCCCTCGTTCTTTTCAAGAATGGTCCTAGGTATCATTCAATAGGTACAGCAAAGAAATTTATCAATTTAATGAGATTCCAACTGCAGAGCGTAGTTTCTAAAGATTTCTCAATCGTCTGAGGTATTCTTCCCTTATTTATTTCTTTCATGTTCCCCTGTTTGATGGTGTCCGCTTCCAAAATTCCCGAGTACTTGTAATTTTCTTTTTCTCGTATTGTTCTCATTCTTTCTTGATTTAGTGGTTATATTTCTTCCATTATTTGTTTTTTCCCTCTTTTCATTAGGAGCAGGGCACATTTTCCAAGGCCAAAATCCATTTCTAAAATCTTAATGTTTATTCTTAATCTTTATATCAGGGTCTTTAATTCTTTTTCATCTTTTGTAAACCAATTATTATTATTATTATTATTATTAGAGTTTTTCACTTCAGTGTAAACTGATGGTCTTTCACTGGTGATTTAGAGACAGCAAGTCTCCTCAAGTCTCCAGGACTCTTCTCACTATTCTGGCCGTTTTCAATAATGCTGTTGTTTGGATGGTATCCCACTTCAAAATCTTCCAGGTTCTTTAGTAATCCTTTAGTTACCGTGCCGAAAGCACCTATCACAATTGGTATAATTGTCACCTTCATGTTCCATAGTTTTTGCAGATTTTCTTTTATTATTATTATTATTATTATTATTATTATTATTATTATTATTATTATTCATTAGAATTTTTCTCATCAGTTTTAGATAATGGTCTTTCACAGGAGTTTGAATGACAGCTGAGTCTCTTCAAGTCTCCAGGAGTCTCAGTATTCTGGATGTTCCCAATAATGCTGTATTTTGGATTGTCTGCACTTGTCCTCCAGCTTCCAAGTCCTCCAGTCCCTTTAATAATCCTTTAATTACTGTACCAAAAGGACTACTTACAATTGGTATAATTGTCACCTTCATGTTCCATATTTTTTTCAATTCCCTAGCAAGGCCGAGGTACTTTTCCTTCCATTCACATCATTTCAGTTTTTTCTTTGGTCAGCCGTGACAGCAAAATCTACAATTTTGAAAATTCCCTTTTTTCCTGATTCTTGTAAGGGCTGGTCTTCTGGTCGAGATTAGGTGATCTGTCTGGATGTCAAAGTCCCATAGCAGTTTATCTCTGCCATTTTCTAGGACAGCTGCGGGATTGTGCATATACTATTTGTTTTTATGGTCAATTTAAATTCCTTCCACATCTCCCAGTGGATCACCTGGCCCACCCAGTCGTGTCTAGTCAAATACTCCTTCTGTGCTAATTTGCTGCATTCGCTTATAATGTGATAGATCGTTTTGTCTCTGTCACCTCATAACCTACATTTACTATTTTGTTGCGTCTTATCGATTCTCGCTTTGATATGAATGTCTCATAGCGTTGTTTTATGCAGTTATAAGGAGAGATTCTATTTCTCCCTTAAAGTTTCCTTTTCTTAGCCAGGTTCAGGTTTTCTGGTGTGAGATGCTGTTTATTAGTCGTTTAAAATGTCCATAGAGTTGTTTTCCTTCCCATTTTTGTTTCTTAGTTATTGTCATTCTGTTGCCCATCGTGTTATCAGTATCGTTTCTGATTGCTGTAACCAGTCCTCCTTCGTGCTTTTCTACGTAGTCCTCGTGTCGTTGTATCGATACGTCAACGCTGTCTTGAAGGCTGGCAAGTTCTCTTCCTCTCTCCTTTATTAATACATACAGACAGTCAACGTCGTTTCTGAGATGTAATGCCTCACGCGTGGTCATTACTTTTCTTGTTCTTTGGTCCATTTGTGTAAGTCCTTCTCTGGTTCACTTGAAAAAGGGTAACTAATATTCAATGAGTTGTACAGCTCAGGTGATTATACCTTTGATAAGATTCCTGCAAGACATTTTTGTCTCGAGCAGCTTTCTAGTTATTCTGAGATAATCTTTCTTAATTTTGTATTTCATCTCCACTTGTTTGATGGTGTCAGCCTCCAAGATGCCCAAGTATTTGTAGATTTCGTTTTCTCCGAGCGTTCTAATCTTGTCTTGATTTGGTGATTCCATTCCGTCTGTCAGATGTCGTTTACCACTTTTCATTACTAGCGTGGCACATTTTTCTTTGCCGAATTCCATTCCTATGTTCTGACTGTATATTCTAACTGCGTGTATTTGAGTTTCCAGTTCCATTTCTTTTTTTGCAAATAGTTTGATTTCATCCATGTACATTAAGTGATTGATTTTTGAGACTTTGTTTACACCAGCGTTAGCGTGTGGTTTTTCACTGGATCTTGAGTGACAGTATGTCTCCTCAAGTCTTTAGGACTCAGTATTCTGTGTGATGCTTAGAATATTTTGAGGTCTTTCATATATATGCAAACATTTTACTGAATGTGAACGAACAATTTTTTTGATTCAGTTGTTCATGTTTTCTTAGAAAGAAAGGTATATTGGGATTTAGGGAGTGTAAGCACAATACACCGAATTTTCCTTCGGGTCAATGCACTTTAGTCCAATCTGGCTGTTTCAAAGAACAATATAGAGGCAAGACTGCTGTCTTCTTACCATTCAAGGAGAAGCATTTGCACAATTATTTTTTGGCGAAGAACCTCTTTCCAAAAATATGTAAGCTTCCATACAGAGTTCATTTCTGTATATATTTTGAACACACCATGTATACCGCTAAACTTAGACTCACTCGCATTATACTACTTTCTTTAATATTAAAGTAGATATCGTCGATGATATCTACGTTTAGGTCTCATTGAATTAAAAAAATTGTACTCAATAAGAATTTACAATGATAAATTGGAATTTCATTTGCATTTTAAGATTAACAAAACGTTTACACTTAGGAATATTTCAGTGTTGTTTAGTCAATTAACTATTTAGATTAATGAATGTTTTCTAGAAATACATATCTTACTAATTATTCGTAGTTCCTGAATATTGATCGGTGAAATTTCACATAGTTTTAAAATATCTTTTGATTTTGATAACTTCTTAAAATATTTTCATTGCAACATTCTAGTCAGGTCGTCGGGACAATTCGATGACGAAGAATTTTTTTCTTTTTTTTTTTGCTGTTAACTCTGAGATGTGTTATATTCGGACACATTTTACTCTCGATATTGAATCTGAATCACATAGTCTTGTAGACTTTTAGGCATCGCCTATTGGTGGAGGTTTTCTTCGTATCAAGTTTTAAATTTCCAAAATTATACAGTTTTGTTTGGTTTGTTTGGTTGGATTTTAGGACATATCAAACATTGTAGGTTATTTAATGCTAAGTCCATTTTTATACTGTAAAACAGTTCTATTTCAATCAATTTAGTTTAACATATGTGCACAGTTTAAAGACAAAAACAGTTCTCTTTCAAACTAATCAGTTTTGTCAAAAATTCGAATGGTTTCAATTATTGCTATGTCTCACCAACAGTTCAATTAAGTATCAATCATTTATTTACACACAGCTGAATGTCAAAACAGTTCTATTTCAAGTAATTCAGTTTAGCATAAGCACACAGTATAGTTCTCTGTGGCCCAAAGATGGTACCCTATCATGAGATACCACACTGGGCCATAGTGGACCTGGAAGAGATGGCAATAAAGGAGTCCTCTGCATTTCACAAAGCTCCAGCATTACTGGTCACCCAACATCAGATTGTTTACCAACTGCCTCTCGGCAGAGAGGTAAGACTTCCCCAACGAGTGTCCTGGAATGACGCTAAACAATCTGATGGTGAAGCTATTCTAATGGTTGAGCTTTAAGAAATGCAAGGTACTTCTTCATTGGTATTCATGTTCACCGACCCCTCCGCTTAGGCAAGATATGACACAAGGTCAAATCTTAAGTGGAGTTTAGGCTGAAGAACCTAGTCTGTCCTACTATTTACCCATAGCTGGAGGGAAAATAATTAGATCCATACTTTTCCCAAGGGTATAAGGGCTATGTGAAATGAAATCAGTCTCGTCCTGGATTTGAACCCGTGTCACCGTGTCCATTTCCTACGACGATAACCATTACACCAAGGGCACTCCTATATTTGGGTTAAATCGAACTAAACTCTACTTATGCTAAACTGAATTATTTAAAATAAAACTGTTTATAGATATTAACATAGGCTTGGCACTAAATAACAAACAATAGTTGATATGCCATGAAACCGAACCAACTCATTGCATAGAATAGATACAAGCTCATTTTATAACAATTATCAGCATTGCCAAAATCCAATCTCTTACCCAATTTCAAGCTGATCACCTTTCCCAGCTATTCATGTCTATTATTTTATTCTTTTGATGCTGGTTTGTTGCATGCGTGTATATGATTAAAATGTCTCATAACTTACCCTTCTATTCTTCTCATCAAATTCTTGCTTTCACCAAAATTAGTCCTTATGACATTATTTTCTGCTGCTATTTTAAGAGATTTATTTTCTCTTCAGGTTTCTTCCCCTCAGCCATTTACTGATTATATTATCATTTTCACTCAATTTGAGATTTAACGCTAGTTTTTCACAGAAGCCTGAATGACAGCAAGCTTCTTTGGATCTTCCGGACTCCTATAATTTTTCTAGCTGATCTTAACAATGCCGTAGTCTAATTGGTTTCAAATCTTCTTATTTACCGTTTCCTTACTCACTTTTCCAAGTCATTTAAGACTTTTCCAAGTGCTCTGTCTATGATTGGTGTCACTGTCAGCCATTTACTTATCATATTATCATTTTCACTCAATTTGAGATTTGACGCAGTCATTCAGAAACCTGAATGACAACAAGCTTTTTTAATTTTCCTATGCTGCAGTCTAGATGGTTTCAAATCTTCTAATTTACCGTTTCCCCACTCACTTTTCCTGGTCATTTAAGAATTTTCCAAGTGCTCCCTCTATGATTAGTTTCGCTGTCAAATCCTATTCCATAATTTTGTTCAGTTTTCTCGTAAGGTCCATATATTTTTCAGCCTCTTCGCTTTTCTTTAATCCCGTTCCCTGATCTGCTGAAGTAGCGAAGTCAACAAATTTACAAGTTCATTTATTTCTATTACCTAGGTTTAGTATGATTTTGTTCTCATCCTTGAATGTCATGTAAACCTTTGTGGTCTATTTAATGACAAAGCCATCTTTGTAAAAGAACAGTAGATGATCAATTAAACCCACAGCCGGGGGGATAAGGCAAGTTTAGTTTGCTTGTTTTTTTCACGACATATCAACCTTCGTGCATTATTTAATACCAAAGCCATCCTTGTGGAAGGACAGTAGTGGTCCTATTTAACCCATAAATTAGGAAACAAGAGGGTTCATATCTTTTCCAAAAGGTATTAGTCCAAAAGTGAACGTAATATCGTTACTGGGGTTCGAACTCACTAACTGCAATGTCACAGTTTAGCACATAAGACACTTTGCCACGTGAATATCGCCTTTTTTTAAACTCAAACCAGAACTTCTATTCTTGTTGAGAATTATGTGTCACTCTTCTTCTTCTTCTTCTTCTTCTTCTTCTTCTTATTATTATTATTATTATTATTATTATTATTATTATAATTATTATTATTATTATAAATAATTAGACGATACTGAGAGAGCAGAAAATTAATTGGAGATCTGCAAAGTTTGAAAAAATCCTTTCTTGTTTAAGTTAATTATGAGAAATTTGTAGTGAATGCAGCTTATTTACGCCCTATCTTCCCATATTTTTCAAATAAATTACACGACAGTATAAAGTTTGGCATGCCCTTGAGGCTTCAACCTGATTCTCTTTCAATCCCTAGCAGAGGTTATGCCTTTCTCTGAGCAAATATGATTTTGCATAAAAATTCTATCCGTCAAAGTTTACAACGAGTTTGAGAATGCTATTAAAATTCGGGACCGGAAAGACCGGATCATTTTTAATAGTTTTCTTTGCTCCAGTGCACATTCCCAGGCAAGCAAATCTGGTGCAAGAGAGATTCAGCTGAATATACACATGCATGGCAAATACTTCCGTTAGGTTTAGACTTACTGATGTACCCATATACTCTGTGTAAGAGAAAACACGTGTGTTGTAAATAGTTTTCCTTGTAGGAAAACAATTCTTTACAAAAGAGGCCGTTAATTGATTGATTGGATGTTATTAACGGTAAGTCAACGCGTCTAGGGTTATTTTATGTCATGAGGTGAGGGAATCACATTTATTGAGCGTTCATATATAATTTTTTTGTAGTTATTTCGTTGGATTTGTTTATTAGATTTTTTTTTAACACGGACATAATGAAGAATTTTTAATTTAATAGGAGTTTAATTTTTAATTAAATGGGAATCTAACGAAGACTAACGATCCAGCAAAGAGTGAGAATGAGAATAATTCCACTTAAGGGGTACTCCACACTGTATATCTTAAGAATTTGAGCATCAACATCAAATGTTATATAGAGTCATATCCAGGGTATCAATTCTGGGGTGGCGTTTTACCCTTGAATGGAATACAGTCAGTATTCAAAGTCCCCACGACGTGCTAATCTGCTAAGTGTTTTTGTTTCTTCTTATATATATATATATATATATATATATATAACACAGTTTATGAGACAAACGCATGTAATGGAAGTAGGGAATGAAATCGGTAATACCATGTTCAAAACCTGGATGGGGCTGTTTACCTTTTGTAATATAATGGCCAAGGCATTTCGGTTCATGCCTTTGGGTTTAGTTAGGCTTAGAAGAATTCGGCTCAGCACATGGGTTAGTTAGGTGTAAACTTCATGCCGGTGTGATGCGAGCGCGGGGCGGACGTGTCACTCAGAGATGTCACAATAGTCCCCATTGGAAGTGGGGTTACGGGGTGCGAGTGACGTCACGCACCGGAAGCGCAAAGAGGATTTGAGGGACTTTGAAGAAAGTTAGTGAGTTGAAGCAAGACACCGAACGAGACGGTTCGACTTTTTGGGCTCACTGTGGCGAGACGAATATGCGCGCTATGGGCGCCGCGCGAGATGGGGGGGGGTAGATGAAAAAGACAGCATAGAAAGATTTTGTCTCTCTCCTTATGTCGAAGAAACTTGAAAGTCAAAGGTAATAAAAGGTAATAAAAGAACTGAGAAGTAATTACGTGTTTTTCGAATTTCGAGGTCCTTTGTTGTAAGTTTTCTATATATGGTCATGAAGATTATATGTCCATTTGGCACATAGCCATATCTGGCTATGATAGACTTTCACATCATGATCATGCTTTTTGTAAAGGCATACATCCATCCTTCTTTTCTTTCTTGTCCCCATTTCTAACAGTAGGGTAGAATGGCTTCTTTAGTCTTGGTACACCAACCAGTCAAGGAGAAGGAAACATTTGAATGTTATCGCTGCTAAAAATTGGCATTGTGTCGAATCTGTCCTATGCTGAAATGTATACGAAAGTGCAAATAAGACTCCCTCTAAGCTCTTCAACTTAGTTTCTTTTTCTGGAGAATGTATTTACCATCTTTCTAATAAATTAAAAATTTTCATTGAACGTTTTCAATTTATAATTGATACAACAAAATACTAATCCACTTTAGAGAATATATATTATTTTCGTTTATGATATTTAAGAGATGTATCGACTTAAATATTTTTTATCCATGCTCTGCAATAATGTTATGCTATTCTTTACATCTGCAATTTTTAAAAATTACCAATAAACCAAATAGCTAACCTTTAATCATGTGTAAATAGATAAATAAGACAGTTTTTTCAACCTACTTTTTTCTTACATTTGGAAATATAAATTATGTACAATTAGTCATTTTTGGGTTAATTGAGAACTTTTTAATGAGAACCAGACTTCTCTAAAAAGAAAATTCTTTGCATTAAATCTATCTCTTGAATTGAATATGGATGCTTATCTAAGATAACAGCTCCACATCAAATATTTCAGCTGCCATGAAAAACAGACAATTAAACATGTTCCCAATTATTTAAATAGTTTTACGATTAAATAACAATGAATAAGATTCGATATAAAGAATTACAACTAATATTTAATTTGTTACTAACATTTCATCTGTAGATTAATTGACTGAGTGATTTCAATTGGGTTGTTTGTTTGTTGATAGAGTGATTGATAGCTTGATTGATTTTAACGGCATATAAGCTCAACTAGGGTTATGTTATGCCTAGAGATAAGGAGATTTTTTCCATTGTACATTTATATTTACATTATTAACGTCATTTTTTCATCGGTGTTTTTCAAAGTTGTTATCAAGTATTTCTATCAAATGGAACTTGCAAGTTGTTGTTTTGCTTGAGTTCTATGGCATATCAAACCAAATATTATTTGTAGCCAAATATCATAACAAATTTACTTCATATATATATATATGTATATATGTGTGTGTGTGTGTGTGTGTGTGTGTGTGTGTGTGTGTGTGTGTGTGTGTGTGTGTGTGTGTGTGTGTGTGTGTGTGTGTGTGTGTGTGTGTGTGTACTTACTAATTTACTATCTACCAGCATTCACGGCGACGAAGAAAAAGGAAAAAACCCTGTCAGAATTCAGGGATAACAAATCTCGGATCACTGCCTGGGGAAAAAAGAAAAAGATTATCGGGAGAAAAAATATATACATATTAAATATATATATATCGGAAGAAATATAAATATATATATATATATATATATATATATATATATATATATATATATATATATATATATATATATATTATCGGGAGAAAAAATATATAAAAATATTAAATATATTAAATGTATGATTAGTAAACACATGTTGTAGATATCATTCATAAACGAGCCCAAACGCATACTTTTGCCCAAAGTTAAATGGTTTCAAGTATTTCTAATACGAATTATTCTGTTTAATATTAGTCATCTGTTTGAACACAGTTAATCGATTTCAAGTATTGCTATGTAATACAAACAAGTTTTTGACATCAGTCATTTGTTCGAAGACATTTAAATGATTATACATATATCATTTGTAAGTGAATAGTTTGCAGGTAATTTTATTTTAAAATTTGTTTGAACTCATTTGTTTGCACACAAGTTTGGTTTAGTTTGGTTTGTTGGATTTTATGGCATATCAACCTGTGTAGGTTATTTAACGCCAAATCCATTTTTATGTAAATAATCTGTTCTATTGAAAACAATTCAGTTTAGCATAAGTACACAGTTTAATTGTCAAAAACATTTCTTTCTCAAACTATTCAAGCAGTTATATGAAACAATTCAGTTAAGTGTAAATACAGTTTCAATGTCAACAAACAGTTCTATTTCAAATAATTCAGTTTAGCATAAGAACGCAGTTAAAATGTAAGTATGGTTTAATTGTCAAAATCATTTCTATTTCAAGCTATTCAGTTTACTCAAACAATTCAGTTTAGCATAAGTATGCTGTTAGTTCTATTTAACCCATAGATAGGGCCCTACATCAGGTGCTACCACGCCGGGCCAGAGTTGACCTGGGAGTGATGGCAATGAAGAGGTATTCCGCATTCCCCAAAGCTCCAACACTGCTTGAACCTCACCATCAGATTGTTTAGTGTCATATCCAGGACACTCGTTGGGGGGGGTACCCCTCTGCAGAGGTCCAGTCAGTGTATTCTACAGCCCCAGCTGACTGGGCAATTGCACACAAGTTTTGCTATTGTTTCTACATAGTTAAATTGTTTCAATAATTGCGATCTAACACAAAATTTTATTTAGTATTGATCCTTTTTGACACACATTGAAGTGGTTTCAAGTGTTTTATACTCATATGCAGATGCATGCAAACGACACCATAAAGACGAGCGACACAGCTCTTAGAAAAATATACCTCTCACTTTATTTGAAAGGGTTGTGTGTGAGAGGGAGTTGGAGACCGAACAGAACTGCAACATATTCACCCCCACTCTAGTGGCCATAATCGCATTTCATTTCAGTTCTCCTGGGCTGCTCAACCGGGGGCATGGGGGCCAAACCTCTCTGGGACATGTTCCTCAATCGAACATCTTCACCCCAACTACAACTACTCAATCGGGGGCCTGAGGGCCTACTCTGCTGGGTGCTGGCTTTCTCTACCGCATCTTATCTCCAACTGGTCTGGTCTCCAACTGATTTGATCTCCAACTGCAACAGCTCAATCGGGGTCCTGAGTGCCCACTCTGCTGGGTGCTGGCTTTCTCTACCGCATCTTGTCTCCAACTAACTGACTACCTGTCTTCACCGAGTTATATAATAGTTCACGCCCACCATCTTCTTGTGGGCGTCACAATTGCACTCATTCAACCAATCCACGGTCAAGGTTATAATTCTGATATTCCTCGACCGGATGCACCTGTTATTTACACAGGTGCATTTACTATTTTGACTGCTCGGTCGGGTCGAAGGCCAATATACAACACAAGTCTTGCTATTTAACGATAATTATTCTATTTAACAATATTGATTCATTTTCACACAGCCAAATGGTTTCAAGTATTCCTATGTAGTACCAAAAATTCTATTTTGCATACATTTAAAGAGTTTTATGAATTCCTCACTAATATTTTATTTGCACACAGTTAAAGGGCCCCAAGTATTGTTATGTATCACTAACAATTCATTTAAATATCGGTCATTTGTTTGCATACAACTCAGCGGTTAAACATTTCTATTTCTATCAATTCGATTTAGCACAAGTCCCTTATTTACTTACGGTGCAAATGTCAAAGTTATATTTGACCCATAGATAGGGCCTTATCAAGTCCCACTACTTTGGATCAGATTGGACCTGGGTACTCCCCCTTCCCCAGTGCTACTGCTGAACGGAATTGTTTGAAAAAGAACTTTTTGACGTAAATGAATAGCTTGAAATTGAAATAATTTTGACTATTAAGCCGTGTACTTATGATAATTTGAATTGTTTGAAATAGAATTATTTATTTGTAAAAAAATGGATTTGGTATTTAGTGACCTACAAAAGTTGGCATGCCATAAAACCCAAACAAACAAACAAATGATAAACATTTTATAGTTCCAAGTAATTATTTCAATTTAATGATAGTTCTTTGTTTACACAGTTAAATGGCATCATGTAAATAATTAAAATCTTTGTAAACAATTATTGTATAAGGTGACTATTTACAGTGATATGGCAATAAGTTTTCCGATTGATTACTAATATTTTTGCAGATCTAGTGAAAGTAAGATAAAATTCAATATACGCTATAGTTCTGTTATGTTTAAACTAGCTCATGTACCTGTCTACTACGGGTAAAAAGCTAAGATTTGGATCGTAAATGTTTATACTAACAGTAAAATGTTTTTTTACGAAAGTGGCTGAGCTGATAATTGATTGATTGATTAATTGATTGATAGTCTAATTAACTTTTACGGCAGGTCAAATTGTCAATAGTTATTTTATGCTGAGATGTTTAGGAACCACTTTTATTCTAAGTTTTTATTTATATTTTTATGTCGATGATTCTGAAAAGGTGTTTTCCTGGGCACATGGTACAATCCTAATGCTTTTCAAAGAGGTCTATATCATCTATAGATTTGACCCTAACAGGTTCAATCATTCTGGATCAGAGAGAACCTAGAAGTAATATCAATGAAAACTTACTCCACAGTCTCAAGATCTCTAGAACAAAAATGCTGTTTAGTTTCACACTCGGGACAAACTTTTAGAAGTGTTACCCCACCCCACGAAAAGCTATACAGTCAGCGCATTCTAAGCCCTACTTCTTTAGTGGTTTGGTATGGTTTGGTTTGATTTCATGGCATATCAACCCTTCTAGGTTATTTAATTCCAAATTCTGTTTATACGTACGTATTAAATATATATGTTTTGTAAACATTTTGTTGATAACATTTTTGAAACGAGACTAAACTTATTAATTTGCACACTGTTAAATGATTTCAAGTATTTCTATCTAACACAAATGATTTTATTGACTATTAATAATCATTTATTAGTTTGCACTCAGGTTAAATGTATAACAGTTCTATTTGATCCATAGATAGAATACTATCAAGTGCTATTACTCTGAGCCAGAGTGGACCTGGGATCTATGGCAATGAAGGGGTACACTGCATCCCCCGAAGCTCCAGCATTATAGTAGCCTCACCAGCAGCTTGTTTTGTGTCATTACCAGGACTCATTGAGTGGGGTGCAGTCGTACCCCTTTGCAGAGAAACAGTCAATGTATTCCGCATCCCTTGTCGACTTGGCTCTTTTTGAGTTTGTTACATTTGTGAAAGACACTCGAGTTAATAGAAAATCTTATAACAGACAACCTATTTACAAGGAAATAGTTCGTGCACCGTAGACCGATGATTAGTTTTCAAGTTTATAAAACTGCTTCAAGTAAATCAGTTTCTACCTTTGAGCCACATAACTCTAAAATAATGTTAAATATGGCGCATCCAACAGATACATTATTCATTTAAAATAATCGAGTTGTGTTGCCGGAGACAAAGACGAGATTAGGAGACATCGACGAGTTCATAGAAAAGAAAAAAGTTTGATACGTGGCCTCAGAAAAAAGTAACACTCATTTTCTTGTGTTTTAAGACTCTCTCTCTCTCTCTCTCTCTCTCTCTCTCTCTCTCTCTCTCTCTCTCTCTCTGAAGAAGAAGCTAGACGGCAATTACACAAGAATGTTGCGAGCAATATTGAACAAGTCCTGGCGGCAACACCCCACAAGGCACTAACTATACGGCCACATGCCTCCCATCACGAAAACTATCAAAGTTAGACGAACCAGACATACAGGACACTGCTGGAGAAGCATGGATGAGCTCATAAGTGATGTACTCCTATGTACATATGACCGAGCAAAAGCAGGACAACCAGCTCGAATATACATACAGCGGCTATGTGAGGATACGGGATGTAACCCAGAAGACCTGGCAGAGGCGATGAACGATAGGGAAAATGGCAAGAGAGGGTCCGGGATATCCGTGCTAGCGGTACGACATGATATATATATATATCTGGACTGGTCACAAATCAGGAGTGGTATCTTTGAAGTAATGAAGGAAAAGCTTGCGCTCGGATAAATCATTTGCCCAGTCAGCTGAGACTGTAGAATACACCGACTGCATCACTGCAAAGAGGTAAAACCCCAACTACAAGTGTCCTGAATATAACACTAAACAATCTGATGATGAGGGTCCAGTAGTAATGGAACTTTAGGGAATGCGGAATATCCCTTTATTGCCATTGCTTCCAGTTCCACCTGGCTCGGAGTGGTAGCACCTGACATGGTCTTATGAATGGGTCAAACAGAATTAAACGACTTATGCTAAAATGAATTGCTTGAAAGAGAACTGTTTTGACATTTGACTTTAAACAAAAACTATTCTTATACCAAACTGAATTTAATTTGGCGTTAAATGATCTGAAAAGGGTTGATACGCTGTAAAACAAAACAAACAACCAACCAATCAAGTAAATCGTAGCCCAACCTCCAGTGAAAGTGGATGGGTCTTGAAAGCTCCTTACTTTTTCTGTGTCGTTTACTGACTGTGTTTCTGAACGGTGTAAAAATTCCCAATTCTCATATGACTGTTTCTCGAACTAATTTGGAGAGTTCGCGCAGTTGACTCATTATCAATCAACAAGACGGTGGAAAGCCTGCTAACACATTACCATCGACAGGTGCTTCATATTGCTTCATATTATATTATATCTTAATGTTTCAGTGATCTCATCAAGTGCTTTCTTTCCACAGAAAAAGCAAAAATTCTTAAGTATACGCATTTAATATATGGGACTGGACAAAAGAGTGCATTCGGATACATCATTCAATTGGTCAGGGAATTCAACGGTCTGAGGCGTTGTCATTTAGTCAGCGAAAGAGAACAACGTCAACTTGGCGCCAGCAAAGCTACGATCAAATATGATATGATGAAAGTCTAAGAAAAAAAGCTATCATCAGGTCGTATTGGTTCAAATGTAGACTAATATTATGTGACAGTGGATATTTAGTCATTCAACAGAGAAGATTCCGAAACTCAAGGATGGATTTGATTGTCGTCCAATCGTGGAAGTGACAGTATTCGGCACGAGCAAGCAGAATCTGACAGTTTCAGGTTAATGTCAGAACTATCAGAATGTGAGAGTCAGATTTGAAAACGGAAAGATTTCAAAAATCATTCAAAATGGAAATCCACAGTGGAATGTTCCCAAGGATGGTTTTAAGCCAAAGAGACAGATTTCTTCAAATTTAAGGCTCGGAGCACACATGAAAGTAATTTTTCATAAGTGAACTGATTAAAACATAACTACGGTAAACATTTTCTTAAGAGAGACTAAGTAATTTGATGATGCTATTTATAGATGGCATTAGAAAAACGATTGATTGCCCAGTCTGCTGGGGCTGTAGAATACACTGACTGCACTTCTGCAGAGGGGTAGGACCACCCCCAACACTAAACAATCTGATGGTGAGGTTCCAGCAGTGCTGGAGCTTTGGGGAATGCGGATTACCGCTTCATTGCCATCGCTCCCAGGTCCACTCTGGCCCGGAGTGGTAGCACCTGATAGGGCTCTATCTATGGGTTAAATAGAACTAACAGCATACTAATGCTAAACTGAATTGTTTGATTAAGCTGAATGGCTTGTGATAGAAGTGTTTTTCACAATTAAACCATACTTATATTTAAACTGCGTGCTTATGCTTAACTGAATTATTTGAAATAGAACTGTTTGTTGACATTAAAACTGTATTTACACTTAACAGAATTGTTACATATAACTGCTTGAATAGTTTGAGAAAGAAATGTTTTTGACAATTAAACTGTGCACTTATGCTAAACTGCGTGCTTATGCTAAACTGAATTATTTGAAATAGAACTGTTTTTCGACATTAAAACTGTATTTACACTAAACTGAATAATTTAACGTAGAAGTGTTTTGACATGTAACTGTGTGTAAACAAAATCTGTACTTATACTAAACTGAATTACCTGAATTAGAACTGCTTGACTAATCTGAATAATCTGAAATGTTTTTCACAATTAAACTGTATTTACATTTAAATTGCGTGCTAATGCTAAACTGAATTATTTGAAATTGAACTGTTTTTGACATTGAAACTGTACTTACACTGAACTGAATATTTATATATAACTGCTTGAATAGTTTGAAATAAGAAATGTTTTTCACAATTAAAATGTGTACTCATGCTAAACTGAATTGTTTTAAATAGAACTGATTTTTTACATAAAAATGGATTTGGCGTTAAATAACCAACAAAGGTCGATATACCATAAAGCCCAACAAACCAAACCAAAAACCATTGAATTTGAAATAATATTTTACTATTGTGGACCCCTTTAACAATTTTCTCATTGGACCCTGCAATTTCTGTATACGTCAGAAGACCACGCTAAAAATTTTCGAATTGATTCTCACACTTTTTTCTCTAACAACTTTCAAATAAGGCTCTTCACTTGTTTTTTTTTTTTGTAGGTTGGATGACTCCTTCCAACAATTTTCTTATTGGGCCTCGCACTTTCTAGCACCGGTTCTGAGGGTGCCGAAAGATGATGGTTATTCCCAGTTTGCTGTGTCAAAAATCTTATGTAAATATTAAAGAAATAAACTTGTTATTTCTTTTTTTTTCTTTGTTTAATTGCATGTAAACTGATCAATCCTTCTGGTAGAACTTCAGTAATATTTTTATCTCATAGTGTGTGGGGATAAGGGGATTCATACATTTCGGAAGTGTATTAGTCCAAAAGTGAACGTGATCGTACAATTTGAATTCGAATTCACATATTTGATCACTTTTAGTCATAAAGCCAAATACGGCAGTGAAAAAAATAGAAAAGCGTATAAATTAACTATGAAAAAAACTCGAAGAATCACGATAGAAAACCCAAAGCAAGGTGTATTGAAAATAGAAAATGTTCCACCAAACAAGCGTAATACAAATGAGTCGAAACAGGATGAAGTTGCAGCCATTCTAATGAAGTACACGGCTTTAAATAAGTGGAATCTATGCCTGAAAAAATGAAGTCTATTATAAAATATAGAGGAGGGGAAAAGAATTCTAGTTTTTTTTTCTTTTGTCAGTGAATCACCTGCTTTTCTTCTCAATATCAGGTTTTTGCTTAAAATTTTCCTCAGCATAGATTGCAAAAAAAATTATATCATTAATATAACTAATCTAATGTATATTATTTAAAGCATATACTCTGAATCTAGAATGATTAGCTATTGTATAAATAAAAAACATTTAGGTATTTTTTGTAGTATTCACCGATGGGGCGGGAGACTGGAGTTCAAACTCAGGTCGAGTCATATCAAAGACTCAAAAATGGTACTTGATACCTCCTTGCTTAACACTCAGCATTATGAGGTACGTTTCAAGGATAACCAAACCAGGGAAAGGAGAAGTTCCCTTCCCAACAATTCGGTGTAGAAGCTATTTAAAAGGGAGATTTCGGGTAGCCCTCGACTGCTGTCGCCAGCTTTACTTTTCTTACTGCTAAATTAATTAAAAATAAAAAAAAAGCAAGTGTACATCTTCTATGTGAGCTAATAACATTATTTCCTGGGATGATATATATCGTTCTCGTCACGGTGAAAGTTATTTAACCCACTATTCTCAAAAAAAGACGATAGAATTATTAAATGCTACTTAGAATCCTTCATCCTTCGTAAATAGAAATATCAATATGATCATGAACGTCTATTACAACAGAAATCCCACAGATAATCTCATCATCATCATCATCATTATCCCAACAGCAAGGATTCCCTTGGCTCTATATTAGCAATTGCTCTTAACATTTTCTTTGGACGGAAATCTCGTATCAACTTAGACGTTATAAATGTAAGTTTTGCTGGTCAACCACCACTGCTGTGTCTATATTTCGGAGTTCATTATAAAACAACGCTTTTGAATTCGGCCTTACTTCTCCCACTGAGCAAGTATCCTTTATTTTCGATGTATTGCGAGATAGAAGTTATATGGTTGTACAACCTTTTCCGGGATTTATACAAAACATCATACAGCCTCATTGCAATCATTTAGGCGTTTCGTTCAAGTCCTAGTGGGGCAACCATACAGTAAAAATGAAACGGTTACATCTTGAAAGCATTCCCGTTTCATTTTATTTGAGAGGTCAGACTTCAATATGGTCGATAACTGTCAATAACAGTTCACGCCTCACTTAAACGTAAACAGAACGTCTAATATATCATAGTAATAATAATAATGATATAATCATAATAATTATGTATTATATATGAAATAATAATAATAATAACAACAACCTAGATGTGGCTAAGAAATGGAAACTTTAAAAGAGAACAGAATCCCTCTAGATAGCAGCTCAAACAACGCTATAAGAACCAATCATATCAAAGCGAGAATAAATAAGACGCAATAGCAAATGTAGGTTACGTGGTGATAGAGACGAAACGATTAATCCCATAATAAGCGAATGCAGCAAATTAGCATTGAAGGATAACAAGACAAGACACGTCTTGGTGGGCAAGGTGATCTACTGGGAGATGTGTAAAAAAATTTAATTTGACCAAATGAACAAATGATATAAGCACAACCCAGTGCCTGACTTAGAGAATTTCACACATACATTCCGTTGGGACTTTGACATATAGACGGATCATCAAATCTCGGCCAGAAGACCAGACCTTATAATAATGAACAAAAAAGGGGAGCTTGTAAAATTGTCGACTTTGCTGTCCCGGCTGACCACAGAATAAAACTGAAATAATGTGAAAAGAAGGGCAAGTACCTCGACCTTGCAAAAGAATTGCAAAAACTATGGAAAATGAAGGTGACAACTATACCAGTCATGATTAGAGTTTTTGGTACGATTACCAAAGGATTATTAAGGGGCTTGAGGGGGTGTACCTTGGAGGATGAATGGAGAACATCTAAAATATAGCATTATTGATAACGGCCAGAATACCGAGAAGAGTCCTAGAGACTTGAGGAGACTTGAAGTCACTCAATCTCCATTGAAAGACCATCAGTTCCAACAGATGCAAAAAACTCTAAAGGAGTAAATAATAATAATAATATTCTTTAGAACTGGACATGAGATATATTTAAAAATAAACGTCTGCAAAAATCAAAAATACTTTTGGGGTACATTGATATACGACAAAACCCTCGTTGAATTTACTTTCATAAACCTGTACTATGTAAGAGAGTTCAACTTATTCGGGTAATGTAATTGGTTCTTGAAATACTATTGCAACCTAACGGAACATATTGGGAATCTGATGATAAAATCTAAACATTCAATGAAAGGCAGATTAAGTAGATGTTAACTCGTATGTGCCCAGGAGATCAAGTCTCTTTAGCTATTGTTACTAACTCTTCCATTCCTATCTGGGTCTTGTATTAATCTGATCACTAGCCAACTCTGGCTTCATTCAGTAAATAATTTGAATCCCAAGACATTATTAATGACTTCCTTTCTTTCTGTTCACTTCATGAATCTGGTCTCCTCCAATGTTCGTTTCACCCAACAAATATCAAAATGCAGCTGAACTTCAGTATCCACTGTATCGCTTACAAGGGTTTCACTAATCTAGAATTTGACCAGTGAACAAAACTTTCGTATTCAAAACTTATTTTATTCGAAACAACCGGTGAACACATTGGATTCCCGTTTTAAGTGTGGACGAAAATGATATTTTATGGTTATCACCGTTATGGCTCAAATTTGGATGATTTTTAAATAATGACCATTCACTCACACACACTACTAAATTTTCGGACTTTTATAGATTGGACTTTTTAAAATTTTCTTATTTTTATGCATTTATTTCTAATTAAAATCTTACAGTGAGATACAGTTTTTACTGGGTTGCGTTTACACATAGACACAGAGACAAATTAATTAATCTCTATAATTATCAAAAGAATTATTTAAATATTAAAAGAAAATAGGCCCACAGATGCCTTAAAATTTGAATTTGCATTTTTTTTACCAATCAGCGCATATTTATTGAAATTTATAAATTCGGCGTTTAATGTCTGCTCAAATCTTGCTGTTTTGAAGCTGTGCCGTTAGCCCCCGTGTTTATTGCTATTTAAGTGAGACCAGCCAAGGGATCTCTCTTTTTGTTTTATTTTTTTTTTAATTTTTTTTTTAGCGGAAGCGAAAGACTCTGCTTGGCACGCTCTTTTTGCTTTGCGAAACTTGTTTATTCACCTATGACTTAAGGCAGTTTTTCTTTTGCAAGGTGGCTTGAGTAAAACACCTGTTAGTTGTATAGGCTATGTCTAATTTCCTTTCAGGGTTTTTATCGTTACTTGTTGAAACAATAAGCCTACTGCGAGCTACTGGTTTTGGCATGCTGTCTCCTTCAAAAGACATTTGAGTTAGCAAGAGTTAGTTTTGGAGGTGGAATTATTGGACTTTTTGCCGACAAAAGAAGCTGTTGGCCAGGTCACTAGATGTGGTAAAAGCCTTCTTTAGGCTCAACAAAGAAAATTTATGTTTAAACAGAAAGATATTCCACTACGAGAAAGAAGTGGTGGTCTACTCGAAGTCCGCTTAAAGCAATAATAAACATAGTTTTCAACAAGTCTACAGAGGAAACTCAAAGAACGAGGTTATCCAGATTGATTTTACACAAGATGAAGACGCTGTGAAGAAGAATAAACCCTAAAAATTAGCTTCACAATGAACTTTGACATAAAATACCAAAAAATACTTTTTATCATTAATAAAAGTTAAACTAACAGTAGGTGATTGACGGCATCGCTTCAAGCAAGTCATTCATTATATTTCTTTTACTCTTCTTCTTTGTGTTTGGTTATAATTTTGTCATTACTTAAATATATGTTATTTTATTACATTAAATGCAATGATTTCAACAAGCATAGGGAAAAATGTGCAAAGTAGGATTTTGTAAAGATTATTTCTCTTGAAATAAATTACTTTGTGGAAACTGGTTGTTTTTGTTTTTAAGAAATAAAGACACCTGTTCTTTCAGGTAGCGAAAGTAAGCTTCTTTCACCCTTTTTTATCTCTTTTAATTTAATACTTTTCTCTCCCGATTTGTCAGGTCTGACAGTTACAACTAGATAATTTCTTGGGCTGGGCAGAGGTAAAGTTTACTTGATTTGAGTAGGGTTGTACTTTATAGTGACAAACACTCGGATACTTTTGTTAACTTTTCGTCTGTTGGTTGCTGTAATTTAAGATGAAACCTGTCGTATTTCTTTAACTGACCCCATTTCTCATATATATTCAGGACACTTACTTTTCTTCGAGTTGCACACGATAATATTTGATTCGCTTTCCAAATTCAAGATACTTTTTACCTCCTAGATTATTAAAAATGAATTATTAAATGAAACAAATTAAAGTCTTAAATAAATTAAATTTGATCGAATTGATTGCATATCTAAATTTCATTGATAAACAATGAAATATGTAAGTTTTCAGTCATCAATTTATTTATTTTTAGTTATTGATCACATTAATTTTATTTCTGTTGGTTGTTTTTATATTACATCCAAAAATCAATTCCTCGAAATATATTTACATTCAACTTCGCTAAACTATCAGCAAACTATAATCTCTTCTTGAGTTATTTTTTGGTTTACTTTTTATAATAGTGATGCTTGTACTGATATAACATTTCTGGTGATTCTAATCCCCTAGCATTACATTTACACATTAGCGTGACGGATAAACTTTCTCTCATTATACTGACATACAGATAGAAAGATATTTTACACACAAAAAAAAACAATTAGTCGAGTTTAAAACAATAAAAGCTGCGATGAAACATGTTTTTATTGATAATATTGTTGATGTTATTGAAGCATATTAATGATTTCAGTAATATTAACTTTTCTTGTAAGAAAGAAGTCTGTAATTTGTTCTCTTTTTCAACAAAGTTTAAAGACAAATTTTAAAAAATCTATTAAATTTGGTAGATTATTTTATTGATTTGTACTCTCTTTTCATCTCACACTCACTCATCACTCTCTCTCTCTCTTTCTATATATATATATATGTATATATATGTATGTATAGAGAGAGAGAGTGAGAGAAGGGGGATGGGAGAGAGCATATACTGAGCTATGTCAGAATAGCACAGAGACATAATCAAGATCGTTGGGTGAATGTCGGTTTTTCGAGTATAAGATCATCAGAACACACACTCCACCTCTCTCTCTCTCTCTCTCTCTCTCTCTTTCTCTCTCTCTCTCTTTCTCTCTCTCTCTCTCTCTCTCGCTCTTTCTGTCTCTCTCTGTCTCTGTCTCTGTCTCTCTCTGTCTCTCTCTCTCACACACACACACACACACATAGACCAGTCGGTTAGGGCTATAGAATACGCCAATTGCATCTCTGCGGGTAGGTAGGACACTATCCCAACGAATTTTCTTAGTATGACACAAAATCCTCCTTTGTGAGGCTCCAAACCAGGAATGGGGTTACTCCTTCATTGCCATTACTCCCAGATCCTCTTTTACCCAGAATGGTAGGGATCCATCTATGGATCAAAACGAAATATTTAACCATTTTATAAACATGAAGCCATTTAACTTAATGAAAATAAATGACCCATGTTAAATTGAATAATTACGACATAGTAATTCTAACAATCATTTAATTGTGGGCAAACAGAGGCATAATGCTAAATAGAATTACCAGTACTAAATAGCAATACTTTAAACTATTTAACAGGGCGTAAACAAAACTATTAAAGTAAGGTAGAAATACTTGAAACCATTTAACCGTGTGCAAACAAATGATTAATAATAATGTAACGTGATATGGTAGGTCCAAGTGATAAAGAGAATTTCTTCGGAAGGAGAGAGAGAAGAAATAAAATAATAAGAAAAAGCAGACAGAGAGTCTAGCGTACGGTCAGCTGACCAGAGCGAGTCAGGCCAAAGTAGCCGTTGTAGGTCAGCCAGTCACGGTTGAATGACTACAGTAATTAAAAATGAATAGGAAAAAAAAACTGAAGTCCCAAATCTTCCTCGCTGGTATGGAACCACCGGAAACGGATATGTTATTCCCTCCGACACAGGAAGAAGAGGTCGACACGGGGTTGACGAGTTAAAGTCGAGAGTGAACACCAGCCAGAGAAATATAAAGAGTAAAGAGAGATGAAAGTTACGAGCCCTATTTTGGGGTGAGCCCTGAAAAGGGGTCTCACAACAGATGCACAGCTGTTAAGACAAAACCAGCGAACAATTACGTAAAAACTGCTAGAGAAAACCAGAAAGAAAATTCAAGGTCTGTGTCTGCTCTCTCTCTCTCTCTCTCTCTCTCTCTCTCTCTCTCTCTCTCTCTCTCTCTCTCTCTCTCTCTTGATATCTTGTTTTTCTTTGCTCAGCAGATGAGAGCGAGGAACTTTTTATATTCTGTTTCTTTCTCCCAACCACTACTTAAAAGGTAAAAGTTCCTGAATTAGACAATGTTCCGTATTCATCTATGCAACTTTCAAATCTCAAACTGACTGAAGCAATTCACAAAGTGTCAGCGCACTATCTACCATGATACTACTAACTACAACGTGTAATTTCCATGGCATTAACTCCTTTGGTTACGTAATATAGGGACAGCAATCTGACACTTCTCAAAATATTGCACATTTTTTAAATTACTTTCAAGATTATAGATATAATTAATTACGTTTTAAAACTTTAAAAAATATACATATCAAACATACGGTTCAATAATAAAAATCTTCAATAATAAGATCTTTCCATTCACTTAAGGGTCTCGTAAATTCTGTTGCTCAGATAACAAAGTTCTCTTATACAGGGATATATGTAGCGCAACCCTAATGTCGAATAAAAACACAATATCCAAAGCTATTGTTTGTGAGTATCATATTCGCTGGTTGCTGCACGAATAGATAACCTTCAACTCTAGCCGTCTTACAGATCTGTATCTTACTAATATAACACAGTACTGTTAGATAGATTGATAGATAGATAGATAGATAGAATAGCATTGACAAAATCATCGACGAGTCGTGACTTCCTGGTTTTCGCCGATGTGATCATCAAATCATAATTGACTCAGACTCTACTCTATTTAAACTTGAATCTACGTATGCTCCTTAACCAGTATTGAGAATTGTTTTTATTGATAAATAAACCAAACAATGTAAATCTATATATGTGCGTGTATACATATATTTATGTGCGTGCGTGTGTGTATTCGTATGTGCATAATTGATATCTGGAACGAAGCAGCCTGTATTCTTTTTGAGGGTGCAACACTTTTCCGTTAAATTTTTTAGGAATGGTGACTTTTAATGGCTGCCATTCAAATTGAACCTCGTTCTGATCTATCAATCAGTATATATATATATATATATATATATATATATATATATATATATATATATTAGAGATAGGATTAGTTAAAAAGTTTTTTAAACTTTATAATTTTAGCAGAAGTGAGAAAATTTATTAGTACTCGGCTGTCATATGGGTAATGATGTTATTATAATCCTTCACATATATCATGTAAGTGTAGAAGTTTGTCTTCCAGACGGAATTTTTTTTTTTTTACATATTTTTTCTTTTCAAGAAAAATGTCTTCCTAGTTGAAGATATTTATTTTTCTTAGAAATTTTGATTGGCAGGAATCTTTAATTTTGTGTTAATTCTTTAATAGTAACAAATTGAAATGTTACGGTAAATAATTTGTGCTCTCATATTATTTTGTACACATCAACTCTGTTGATAATATTAGTGCCGGGATTTAGTTGGAATCTTTCAAGAATGGCTTGATGAAATATTTCAACAAAACCATCAGTTAATGTACCAGCTGATATAATTATTTGCAACTTGCACACCAAAACATAAAGCCCTACACATGACTTGGTGATTTAATAGGTTCCATTTGAGGGTCAAATCCCTCGGGATTAATGGCTGCAATAAATGTTTATACATGTAAATTACATAAATGTCACATGTAAATTACATAAATGTCACATGTAAATTACATAAATGTCACATGTAAATTACATAAATGTCACATGTAAATTACACCCCAGAGAAAAAAATGCTCTTGATTTTTTACAGTCCAAGACGTAATCATTGACTATGCAAAAAATAGTATCGTAATGCTATCATTGTCCCCTCACTGCTTATACTAGATGCAGCCTTTCGAGAGCGCTGTTTTAGTTTCTTCTTGGGCGATTATAACACGGTTGTTGAGACATGGAGAAAAAAACGAAGGGAAGTCTATATTCCTCGATTTGTTGGTAAAACTTTTCTTCGTACCATGACTATTATCAATATCCACTCTGGTTTAAGGGTATCTGCCATTTATCCTTTGACGTGAATATCATCACTGATGCAGACTATCGCTATTCTGATAAGATAGATCGTTCAATGTGCGTTGCAGTTTCCGCTGCAACAGAAGATCCCATTGCTGATTTCGCAGGAGTTAATTCATTGACCCCAAAGGCTGTAAACCAACCAGATCCATCTGATTTAGATATCTTAACATCTGTGGATATCTGACTACTGCCTAAAGCTTGCACAATGAAAATAAAAATGTTCGAGAAAACCCGGCAGAACAAGAATTCATATCAATAATCCTGAGAGATTTGGAATGGCTTAGCAGACAGCTGAAAGGAAGAAAACATATCTGCGGAAGAAAAACATCCAACTACAACAGCAAATCAATTGCTTTAACACTCCAAACAAAATAGTGACTGAGAAAATTGTAAAAACAATTTCGTTTCCTCAAATGTCATATCTAACAAAAAGGATCCGTCAAGAGGCAATCAAGCCACAAATTGAGGTTGTAGACTGTGTCCTTTTTAAGTTTACAAGAAAGAAAACTGTCCCTTATTATGTTACTCTGATTACTGAGGTTAATTAGTTTAATGAGCTTACAAGGAATATATTGAAAAGGTTTCCTAAAAATACTTTTACACATCCTTCATTTACGATTGCAGATGATGGGAAGATATAATAGGTATTCTTTTTGATCCATTCATAAATAGTGGGACGAAATATTTTCATTGGAAACTAGTGTTCCCTTTGGATCTATCATGTTATTATCCAGAATAAAACAAGAATAAATTGATGTAAAAATCAATCTGATTTATTTGGTATTAAATAGATTTAAAATTCAACCAATAATAGAAATTCCTGAAAGTAAAATAAAATAATAATCTAAATTTAATTCTTAAATCTAATAATTCTTTGATATTAGTTTCTAATGATTTCCAATGAAAAATGTACCAGCTTTACCGTCTGTGGGGTATTTTGGAACACGTAGGGAAGCATTAAAAAATTCATTTTTCTGTAATTTCTTTAATCTTTTGAAGAACTTTTTAATTGAATCAATAGCACATGTATATCTCTTGGAAAAAAACAATTTTGCGCTCGACCGTACATAAAAACAGTAGAGATATAGACAAAGGCAGTATTTTAGCCGTCCCGAAGAAAGATGACCTTGAAATTACAATTTTTTACAGAGGTATCACTCTTATTGCTATAGCAGCTAAGTTTTTTCATGCCCGGACGTAAAGTTGAGAAAATTCTTCAGAAAAATCAGAACTGTGACATCGTTCCATAACTTCTCAGATTCCATCAATTCGTCTAATCATTGAATCAATTCGTGCAAAATTTATCGAAACAACACATTTTTATAGATTTATTCCAATACGTTTTATTCTTTATAAAGTATTGTAGAACAAATACTCCGAGAAAATAATCTCCTCAAAAATGAAATGAAAATACTGCTTTGTCCCTGGAGGTGACTGTGTTCTCTGTAAAGAGTACGGTTGTAACTTGCTTGACACATTTGGCCGCGAAATTGCCATGATTAATTGATTTGGTGTCAGTTAAGTGCGATATGGATATGTGGCTCAGTCGTAGAGTTTCAGCTCTGCAATCTGTGGTCGCAGTTTCGATCTCCGGTGGTGGAGATCACGGTATAATCTGCTGATGAGACCTAACAACGTCAAAACAGCTGTCTAGTGTTTCCGTATTTCGTACGGAGGTGTTCACCGGATGATCTGGTCATGGTAATTTAATTCACAGTAGGTATCCACCCAATGGTAACTTTTTTTCCTTTTACTTTGACGCCGAAGTCTTGTTAGGAGATATATTAGCACCATATTTGTTTATAATCTGCCTGGATTATGTCCTACGAAAGACGATAAATCTAATGACGTAAAGTGATTTCACTCTAAAAAAAAGTCAATAAGCTGACGACATCCTGCAAAAACCCATACAGATAAAGACTTCGTAAATGATATAGCGCTTTGAAATACACCAAGCTCAAGCACAATCTCGACCGCATAGCCCAGAAAAAGCAGCAAAAAGCATTGGTCTCTGTGTGAAATCAAATAAAGCAGAGTTTTAAACAGGATAGAAACATGTTTACGTTAAATGACTAGCCTCTCAAGTTAGTAAACATGTTCACACATTTTTGTAGCAATATCCAATCAAGGATGTCAACTTATGCATCAGAAAGACATGAACAACTATTTACAAATTGTTGATCATATGGAAAAATGATCCTCTAATATAATAAACAGATAATTCTCCCAAGCTGTAGCCGTGTCAGTACTATTGCATGGTTGCGCCACTTGGCTCAAACTAATATGTAGCGAGCTTATTTGAACAAATCCTAGAAGCAGCTTGCCCTAAAAACAGCCGTTTTACGACCATTTATCTCCCATTTTACAAACTATCCAAGTAAGATAAACAATAGTTGCCAGGCATTGCTGGAGAAGCATAGACGAACTCATAAACGACGTTCTTCAATGGACTCCTAAACAATGACTCACCAGTTTCTGCTCGCCAGTAAAATCTTACGTACATCAGGTCTGTGCCGACACTGGATGTTTTTATGAGGACTTGCCAAGAGCGATGGAAGATAGGGATGGATCGCAAGAGAGAATCAAAAGACTCCTTGTTACCAGCATGAATTCATCATCATCATCATCATCATGATTTACAGAAGATAAAAGAAATATTACTTTTGGTTTATTTATTTTTATTGTTCTCAACTAATTTCGACCTTAAACCATAGTCAAGAGAAAGCGTTTCTGAAAAGATGGATCCTTAACAGTTTCTTCCACTCCTGGTCAGCCTGGGGGTAATGGCAATGAAGGGGGACCCTAGAGGATGCGAAAGCAAAATTAGAAAAATTATAGTATAATAATAAACGATTCTATTATAAAACAAGATAATTTTGATTTTAAAAATAAACCACAAAATATGGACACAAAACTGTAAATATAGTGTAATCAAGGGGGTAAATGTCTTGGCTTAAATCTTTCTTAATTACTGTTCATACAGTTTTTTCATGGACTTTCAGTTTATTAGCGTACTTTCTTATTGACATTGTGAGGTCCTCCTTAATCGACGTAGCGAGAGCAGTTAAAAAGCTTTCTTTTCATTCTTATCCAATTCTCCATCCCCTTTTCCTAAAAAAAAGCTCTTTTTCGGTAATTTTTTTTCTTTGTTTTGTAGACAAAGAAACTCCAATTATTTCAGATTTTTTTGGCTTCGCTTCGCCGTTGAGCAACACAGATTTTTTTGTCGTTTCTTTTCTTGCCCAGTCATACTGGGCTGAATTTTAATTAAAAAAAATAAGAGCTTGAATAATACCGCTAATCATGAAATTTATATTTATCGAGTTTTTATTTTCAAAAATTGGATAAATTATTTGGCTTCCACTCCCTATACACACTTCATATCTCCAGAACTGGAGCCTCACCATTGGTATTGTTTAAATTTTGAAAGTGTTTTTCTCCTGTGCAGAGTTTATTCTTAGCGTATTCGAAACACCACCAACTGACTGAGGGTTTCATTCTTTGTTTATTTCTTTCAATACAGCTTCTCTCTAGATACATTTTCAACATATTGCATGATAAATAATTTGGATGATATTATCTGAGTATGTTAATATATATAATATTATAACTAACAGCACATGATATAACCGTTATTCAACAGAAATGGAAGATCAAAGTGGCATTTATATTAGAGGAATTCACTTAAAATACTTTGAATTAGAAAATAAAAGTTCCAGACCAATGTGCAACTGAATATCAATTCTGGAAGATCAATTATTCCATCAATCTTTACACTTTAATCATTGAAAATCTCGATATAACGGACATAACTTCGAAATCCTAATTAGAATCTTTTACTTCCTCCTAAATAAGAGTATAAATATTCTCACGAAATGCTTTTAAATATGATCCCTACAGTTTCACGGATCGTCTAATATCAATTAAATCATCACATCAATAATTAGATTGAGGTTTAATCTGGCAAATCTCGTGTTTATCTCTGGATTGATGCCGATATTTACCGTAATTCTACGCAAGGAATCGCCCGCAGTTATCTCCTCTATAAGGAACTCTAAAATCATCTTGCTTCTTTACCTCTTTTCCTTTTCTTTCATACAGCAAGGTTGACACTTCAATTCTCTGGCCCAAGATAACCATATATGCAGGCGGTTAATTCTCCACAGAAATTCTTAAGTTTAGAAGTAAATTTACCAGTAAAGCTGATCTTTGAAAAATTGGATGGCACCACTTGTATCAGATTGTAATTTTTAAGAGCTTTAAATGAAATATTATGTTCTATATTCTGTCCTACTCATACACAAGCAGACAAATTAATGATTCTTTTGAATAATACGTCATTTATTTATGTAACTAATTAGGAAGTTATTGTGATGTAGCGGTTAACACCGCGGGAAATAAACCCGGAGGCTCAGGTTCGGATCCTTGACCAGTCTTTTTGCATCTATGTTGCTGGGAAAGTGAAGAGTAGATATCGTAGGAAAGTTATAAATCAAGCAGATCCCTCTCCAACTATGGGTAAATGGGGGAATAATTGGCTCTTTAGCCTTGTTATGACAACAAGTCTTGAGGAAGGAAAACTGTATTCAAATCAATTGGACTCCGTGTTGAAATTGGCCGCGTGTCACATCATGTTCGTGGTAGAGGGGTTGGGTAAGTGCATACTGTCGCTAATTAGAACAATCTACATTTTTGATTTCGCTGAGAAAGACCGAAATATGGCGAGAAAGGGCGAGATAAAAAAAATGCATAAAAGTCGAATGGAATTTAAAGAAGTTCACCTCTTAGTGGTGTATTTCTAACCTAGTCTTCCAGATCAATAACAACCGAGTTCGAACCTCTCGGGGGCTTCATACATAAAACATTCTCTCCAAATCTAAAATGTGCTTAATTTACTAGCAGACTTATTCTGAATAGAATTGGCCTCAATTTTAGGTTTAGTTCAATTTCTTTGTTTAATGGCATATGCACTTTCATGGGTTATTTAATACTGTACATAAGCTTGTAGAAAAGAAATATTGGTTCTATTTAACTCATGGATAAGAGTGGATTATCAGTGTAAAGTATTGGTGTGCGTATTCAGTCCTTAAAAGTTGAACATTTAGAAATTACGGGTATTGTATATATTTACCCAACTTCTCTGACACTAACAGGATTCGACTTTAAATCGATTTTAAAGCAGTGTACTGCTGTTTTGAATTAGAAATATCCCTTCTAGACGAGTTAGCTTACCACGGTTAAATAACACAGTTTGCTTTAATATTTACTTATAGACAGAAAAACAGTTGGATTCATTCTTTTACCAAGTATATTAGCGCAAACTATCTCGTCTAGAGTTTGATTTTGGGTCGCCGGATCCATTTTCTGCAACAATAAAAGTTAAACCATGTTCACTTCGTGTACTGTAAGCTCCCAAAGACTTGTGCGTCTGATGAATGAATTCTTTGTAAATAAAAAGAGGGAAAATCGAATATTCAAAGTAGATCTACCAAATAGTGAACAATATACGGATGGATGAAGCTAAAATTGACTATATGAACTATCCGACACGCCCCGCAAACAATGGGTTAAATAGTACCACTCCTGTTCTACCAGGATGGATTTGACATTAAAAACACGAAGATTGATATGCCATTAGACACGGAAACCAAAATAACCAAACCAAAAATTGATGGAAGCTAATTCTATTCTGAATAAGTCCCCTATCTCCAAAAGAATGTGACAAGATCATCGAAACCACTTTTGTCCTGGAAATACTTTGATTACAAAAAAAAAAAAAAGAAAAAAAAAAGAAAAAGAATAAAAAAAGACTTAGCGTTTCTGCATAAAAATCACTATTCAAAAAGATCATTGATTTCATTTTACTAAATTCAAATTCTGTGCAGAAAAGTTTGTCCCAGTTGTATGTCCTTGTACTTCAGCTAAAAAGGTGTTATGCATACAAAACGAACATCCCAGAAAAAAAAGAACAAAGAAAAATTTTATTCCGCATTGGTTACCAATAGAAACTGGATAAAAATAAAATGTTTGCCTCTATTAACTTTATTAGTAAGAAGATAGTTTATTATGATGACACCATATTTTCTTCAAAATTTACAAAACCAATAGACTCAGAGGGGATAAAAAAAAAAGTTCTAGAATACAGCTAAAGGGAGATAAATAACAGTCAATGCTTGTAGGAAACAAGATATTAAATAACATGATGTTAGCAATTGTACTATCCATCGTCTACTAAAGTTTAAAGCCTAAATTATTAATTGTATACCCTTTAGTTATAAACAGATATATTCATTAAACATTTTCATGTTCAGCTCGGAATTAACTGCTCCAACAGAGGAGGAAATCATGTTGAAAAGTAAAATTCTAATGTGCAAAATAAATGCTTTTTCATCATCAAGCTACAGTTTTTAATATATATATATATATTCTTCAGATCCAACATGAAAATAAATGAATACAGCCAGATAATGGGAATGGTCACAGTAGGGAAGAGAAGGAAGGAGCCTTCGCCCATTAAGGAAAATATGTATACATATATAAAGCCCTCAAAATCCACAATAAGAATTAACCTCGAACTAATGCCCACTCACAATCTGATAAAACTAGTATCCCCCATAACTTCATAACTTTGCCAGACAATTCATCCTCTCACAGCATAATAAACAACTTAAATAAACTCAAGATCAAAACTACTTGTTTACGCTTTAAAACGATCCGCAAATTAGTACACTCTAGCCCTCCACTCAACATATTTTCAGACGCTGGTGTTTATTGTATCCTTTGTAAGAATTGTAAACTAAAATATATTGGTGAAACATCACGGAACCTTCACGTTCGCTTGAAAGAACACAAAAGAGACATAATAATTGGTAACTTAAACAATGCATTATTTCTACACATTTAACAATCCAATGACAACTTCGATTTCAGTTCTGCAAAGATGCTCATTTACATCCATAATAAAAGTCTAAGATGAATTTTCGAAGCCCCTGTTATTTCACTCTTTAATTCCCTAAATACTGCTCCTGGCTTTTATAATATTTCTCCTTGCGTGAGCAAATCCATTTTAAATAGTTGCAATATATTCCATCTTTAGTTGATATTTTCCACATATATGATAATTTTATGCTTTCTCTTTTTCTTTTTTGTATTTCTATCCTCCCTCATAGTCCTGATGATTGTTCACTAGAACCGAAACACTATAGTGTCGACTTTGCTTCTCAATAAATCTCTCCTTCTACTTTGATTACCTTGTTATCAATTTTTCTTCATATATATATATATATAAGGAGTCAAAGGGGCTTCAGTCTTATGACAAAGGTGTAGTAAGAGCAACCCTTGAAGGAGAAGTTAACTCCAAAATCAAAAATAGAGAAGGAAGGTTGAGCATTGATCATTTATGTAGATATCCTTTGACTGGTATAGTCTAAGAGAAAATACTTTGAAATGGAACCTTCATTTTGAATAGTCACCACTTATCTTGCTATGTTTGTCCCTGGGTAGTTGCTATGTATGCATTTACCAACTCCTCAACGCGAGCAGGATGTGACATAATGTCAATTTGAAGCGGAATTTACCGGGCTTGAATTCAGAGTTTTCCTTCTCCTAGACTGGTCGCTTTATCAAAGCAAAAGAATGCAGTATGTCCTAATATTTACTCATAGATGGAAAGAGAACAAAAGACTCTTTCTTTTCCCAAGGGTATCAGTACTAAGGTTTGGTCTCGGGTAGCCGTGTCCATTACTGACAACGATAATCATTACACCATAGTCACTTCAATGCAGTCGATTTGTAGTTCTAGAGAGTGGCTTAAGTTTCATCCTAATGGATCTCACTATTATTCAACGACGTGTAGATGTTTTTTCTACCATTCAGTCTTATGCACATTGTATATTTTTCATATATACATTTTTTTATATATGTATATTCAAGTATGTATTTTGTGTGTGTGTGTGTGTGTGTGTGTGTGTACATTCGTATACACACTGCTACATACCCATATTTTCAGCTTTGTTGTTTTTCTTTCTTTTTTTTTTCTTCCTCTTCTCGTTGAATGTGTGTGAAAAAGTATTTGACTTGACAGATGGACATATTTTAAGATAGTCTGTAAGTGTATATGTTTGCATTTACGGGTCTTTGTCTGAAGTTCAATCCTGTTGGCGTATATGTATGCGTGTATTTTTTCTTACCATATTGTTGATATGCCAACAGTAGTCAATGTGATTTCTACTTCCTTAATGGAATGTATCGTTGTGTTGGGTTTTTTTTAAACCCATTTGGAATTTGTAAATATATTTGGTGTCTGAGCTAATTTTTTGTGTGTAATGATTTATATATAGATTAATTTTATTTCTATTTGCCGAAAAAATAGTTTTGACTAAGTGGCTACTGTGTTTATAGTGGTTGGGTCAATTCTTTTATTTTTTATGGTATGTAGGAGGATCAAGTTTTTCTTTGTACGGGGATTGTTAGTGAGTGTTTTTTTTTTTTTCATTTGGTGAGTGGAGATATAAATGCATGTAATTATTCTGGTGTTTTCCTTCTGTTGTATTGTTTTGCTTGTAGGTGATAATTTTGTATGGTTTTTGTTCTGTGGTTTTAGTTTGTAGTGTGTATTTTTACGCCACCATATGCCCAGCGGGCTTGCAGGGTGCCAAGTCCACCTGTTAATGCCGGGCACCGACGTTGGCTGTGGTTTGACGAACGCTATTTAATGCCACAGATGTCACCAACTCCCTAGCAGAACCACATTTTAAAGCTACTAGGTGAGTTTTACGAGAATTATTAAAAGTCAACACAGGTAACTGGCGAGCTTTCCCCCTCAAATGCATGGTCTTCGACCAACACAATTCTTCCATAAAAAATAAGAACTCTGAACTGCTGTGTTTGAGTTAACAGGATTAATAACAATATTATTTTATTGCATAAAATAAAGAACCATTGAAAACAAAACAATTCAGGGAAAAGTCAGGAGCGAGAAAGTCTTTCTGTATCCCGGAGGGGCCTCCACTAAAATATCCGTATCCTGGACTAAGCTCCACATAAAATATTTCTTAATGGCGGAAGGTGAGAAGGTAGTTCGACAACGGTAGAAACGGTCCGCTTTCCTTCCGACTATGGGATTTAATGGCAGAGCTCGTGCTCCAAATCTCAAGTTTATCATTTCAGTGTGCATGTAGCAGGATAAAGTTGAATATACTTAAATTGTATGTTACTTACTTGGTATTTTGTGGAGTGTATTCTTCTCACCTTTTTCTTTCGTTGTTGGGTTTTCATAACACGTTGGTGGAAGGATATACGTCTTATTTCTGATAAGACCATGACTGATTATTGTTCCTTCTTTCGTGGACAAGTCTTTCCTTTGGGTATTCGTTTAATGAGACTTGCCATGTCTCGGGGTGTTGGTTCATTCAAAAGATAAGTTCTTTCTTTTCTCTCAGCGTTATCTGCGCGGCATTATTTTGGAATTTGGGTTTCTTCATGTCCCAAACTATGTTCTTGGTTTTTCGACGAACAAAGGCAATTCCTTATGCATCTTCAGAAATAAACGGCAACTATCTTATATTCCGTAGTTTGAAAATTCGTCAGTACTAAATATGATCGGAAGATCTGCCTCTCCGCTGACGTACACATGGCTAATAGAGAGTGAGGTCCTTCGATGCCTATCTCACCTTGTAATGATTGAGAGGGGTGAAGGAGAGACGGTCTCTCCTTCCATTATTCTGCTTACTATTATCGTCCACTGATTCTTGCCTGCTATCATCGTCCGCTGACGGCCAAATGTATTAGGGTGTCATATTTCCTCGTCACATTATGTATATTTTGTGAGTGTGTGTGTGTGTGTATGTGTGTGTGTGGTTTGTACTTGTTTTTGCTTTTTTAGTTCTTCATCCTTGTCAGTGTCATTTTTTCAATACCTTTCTCTTTTTTCATTTTGAGGTAAATTCGTCGGCCATTTTGTTTTTAGCAAAGAATTTTTTTCTTATTTTTCTTTTTGCCTTTTTCAAATTTTCCCATTGTGTTCATTGGAATTATTATGTCTTTGTGGTGCTAAGTTCTTTTATTCCTTGTTTTCCATGCATTTAGTTCTATAAAGTATAGCTCTGTCTTCTAATATTTCTTCCTGAGCTTTTAATTTCATAAGTTTTAATTTCGCTTTTATTTTCTTCTGTTCCTCTGTGTCTTGTTGTGCTATTTTTTCTTTGGATGAAGAATTCATCTTTTCGGATGAAATCACATTGTTAGTTAGAGACTTTTTTTTGCTTTGTAGGCTTCATTTTTTTTCTCGAGTTTTTACATTCGGGACTTTCTGCTATTCTGCTTGTGTCCCCTTTGTTGGAATGTTAAATAATCAGTGATGGCATTTACTTTTGCATTTATTTTTCAATTTTTTTAAAGGATGTCTCTGTTTTTATTGTATTTCTTAGGGTTATGAATTTGTTTTCCACGATGAGAGTTTTCCTTTTGCGTCATTTTCTTCATGTATAGTATATCTATCTATCTATCTATCTTGTAATTTAGCCAAGCCCATTTAAGTAATATTTTAATCACATATAAAACGTGTGTGAAATACTTTTATCCTCCCCAGGTATGGGTTTAATAGTACCACAACTGTTCTCTAAGTATGACTCTGGCATTAAATAACCCACGTAAGTTGATATACCATGAAACAAAGAAACTAAATCAATCAACTCTATTGAACGTTTTCACTTTCCCCAGCATATCAAATCTCTCTTCTCCCGCCTTCATTCTGTGAAATACTATTTCAAGGATATAAGTGGTCATGGTTCTCCAGAGCTTTCTTTGGTTTTTTTTTTCAGCAGTTGCTGCTTCTTTAGAGCTCCGTCTTTTCTTTCAAATACTTGTTCTTTTCCATATTTTCTCAAACTTGTCCGGTTGTCTTCTTTTTCTCTTTTACTTTTAACAGAATCTAGAAGAGGAACGTTCTGATTCTTCTAAACCTTTGCAAGCTTTATTCAAATCGCTTGTAAGAACCCATATTTTGATGCCTTAAACCCACCCTTGATGAGATGGCATATATATTCGATATGCGCAAAAAATATCTCTAAAGTCGTGGATTGAGATATGTTATTAGAAAAGTTGAAAATGTTGAGTGTATATGATATTAAAAAGAACATTTTCTGCAAGCTCGCATCTTTGACTAAATTCTTCATTTGCAATTTCAGAAAGTGTAGAACGTGTTGAAATTAGAGTGAGGGACTATGATTAATCATCTAAGTCAAATGATTATATCTCTCAAAAAATGTTTGTCTTTTGATATATATCTGCTCACACCAAAGGATTCATTATTCTATCAAGACACAGTTTTCTCCCAGTAAACAAAATCATAATCAACTGAAGAAAGAATATATGGGAAAATATTATTGTAAATGAAATGGCAAAAAATTAAGTAGCCATTTATTAATCACAGCTTAGTTTAGCACAAGACTAGAATTACTGCCCAACCATTGAGAATCGAACTCCATATCAAAGGTCAGGAAGCCTATCTCGAAACTCATTACACTACGCATGGCGCTAATGCGATAAAAAAGATAAAAATAATGCAAATGACTGAATGTTGGTGCGAATAATAGAAAATCCAAATTCCAGCTGAGATTCAGTTGTACGAAGATATATTTAAGTTCCTAAAATAAAACACGTATTTTTGTGAGAAAACAGGAGAAAGGAATAAAAACACAAAAGGAGAGTCACTATGGTGTAGTGGCAAATCTGCTGGACTGTGACATCGTATAATTGAGTTCGAACTGCACTCGTGCGAATACGTTTACTATCGAACTAATACCCCTGGGAAATGAATGAACGCCTTTATCTTCCTAGCTATGGGATAAATAGTAGGACGACAGTTATTCTACAAGAATGGCATTGGCTTTGAATGACTCAAAGTTTGATATGCAATTAAACAAACAAAAAAACAAATAAAAACTATGCTAGTTGTATTCATTGTCTTATTCAAAATAAGAACTTATTTTGAAAAAAAGTTTCCTACATTTTTCCGAGGCTATTCAAAGCCAAGCTATGAATCAAGCACCAAGTACAGACTGAGATCAAAAGTGAACCCAAATTCAAAAACAGCTCATAAATGAGATATTTTAGATCCTCGTGACAGGAATCTTTAACAAAGAACTTAGTTTATTTTGAAATAAAATAAAATAAAATAAAATAAAACTTCACCTTTCAACTTTGGTTTGTATTAGATCTACACTAGTTCGAAGGACCTGTTCTAGGAAGTGTGATTCCCAATTAGAAAATTGACAATAGGGCCCTCTAACCAGATAAAAAAAGTGATGGGCTCTTTCAAAAAGTGTTTGTGGGATCTCTTACCTTTTGTAATGTCGGTAAAGAATTGATGTTTTTGCTGGTCGGCCAACACTGGAGTGTCCATGTGTCGAAGTCCAGATGTTGTTGATCAGTGTCTACTCCCTACACCAGAAGTTCTCATTTTGTCTTTGTCTTATTTGAAGGGTTTGTGAGTTGAGGTAAATGACCATAGTGTTGTTGCTTTGTAGGATGCTGCTTCTATCTTTGATATTTATTCCTCTTGATTCATAAATATAACAGACAATGTAATTAATATTGATATATACATGTATTTATACATGTGTGTGTGTGTGTGTGTGTGTGTGTGTGTGTGTGTGTGTGTGTGTGTGTGTGTGTGTGTGTGTGTGTGTTCAAATATGAAAATAGGACCATACAATATATTCAGTATGAGTATTTATGAATAATATTCAAATTGTAAATGTTTTTGTTTTCGTTAACCACCTTCAGGGTAATGTTATTACGTGATGTTGTCTCATTCAAAAAATAATTTTCATTTAAAAAAATGAAACAAAAAAGTGAGAAAATTCTTAACGTTCTATTATCGTTTGTCAGGTTCTGTTTGGAAATGTATGTGACGTAATTAGTGTTTAGAAATTTTATTTCTAATTCTTTTTTAACTTATTCTATTTTTTCATATCTTTTTTTTTTTATTTATTGTTTGTTTAAGGTTAAAGCATTTGCTATAAATCAGAAAAAAAAATTAAAACTTTATATAAGAAGTACGCAATCATTTTTTCACGAATAACGACCATGTGTATAGTTAGGAATTTTTAATTCAATATGCGGTAATATTATATCATCATATTCATCTCCTGTCACGAACTGAAATATTCTGTTTATCAGGAAATTCCAGCAATACGAAAGACAATGACAAAGACGTCACTGCAGAACTTCCGGGTAAGACTTAAGGAGTTTTTGTTTACTGAAGGTTGCCATTTGATCAATGTAATCCTTAAAACAGAATGATGACGATCACAAAACAAAATGACCAACATTGTTATTTCTCATAATAAAATTATCCTTTTGAATAGGATTTTTGTTGCCTTTTTCATTTAGGTTCCCAACCAAAAAAAAAAAAAAATCATTTAGCCAAACACTGCATTATCATATGATATTTGGACGGCTTAACTGTTTTTTTAGAAAATACACATCAACTTAATATAAAAGACAACTAAAAACGTCCCAAAGACGAAATAAAACAATGCATTCAAAAATAAGACAGCAAGAAGATAGATACATGTTAGAGCAAAATAAATAATCTAAAAATATATAAAAATCTCTTTGTGGACCTATTCATTTTACAATATTCAATTTTTCCTTCTTTAGACAAACAAAAAAGAAAAACATTATATATATATATATATATATATATATATATATATATATATATATATATATATATATATAAAGAGAGACAAATAGACAGACAGATAGACTTTGTCAAGATGATTCAATGCCAATTCTTTTGATTCTTTTGACCAGCGTTTTTCGGTCAAACATTGATAACGTCTTACGCAGCACCTTCTATACAAAATTATCTACGTGCCACATTCATTTTTTCCGACACTGAATCTTAATCGTAAAGGTAAAATTTAAAATACATGCCGGATATAAAAAGGAATCCTGAGTCTCAGCAGCAAACGTTATCATTATAGTAGAAGGAAAGATGCTCGGGCAATACGTAAACACAGATAAAGCATATTTAATGCCAAGGGGGATATCTTGAAAAATATTTCTGAGTAAATAGGGCTTCAGTCTCGATATTTTCGAACACACCGTGTATATATATAGATGTGTGTACGACATTATGTTTTATATAATAGAGATGATATTTATGTCAATTTATTATACTTAAATAATGTCTGTCCTGCGATTACAGATTCGCCTATATTTCACCTTTTACTTTCTCTTTTCCTCTTTCATACTCGTCCTTTATTTTCTTCTTAATATGACCATTATATACGTTATCCTGTTATATTTCAGTTCCATTCATTTCATCTAACTTGCCAAGCTTTCTTATTCAATTTAGTTCTTCTAAACTTCCGCCCGAACGTCGAAGTTCATGTCAGAGAAATTAGACCCAGGGCGACCACAGCAAAGCTCTCTTTTCTTCTTCTCTTCCCGTTTTCCTTCAATCAGCAGTCGAATGCGTCACCCTAGAGATTCTTTCCCACATAGTTGCCCAAACGCCATGCATATTTCTCTATTAGCTACCTGGCCAGAGGTCTACCCGCTGGCGAAAATGCACCACGATAGATTAAGTTATATTTATCAAACACCTTTACCGACAAACGTTGCGAAAGTCATCAGTTGAGAAGGCAACTCAATTATGTACCCAGCGACATGTTTCTAGCAAACTAATGTATAGTATATGACACAGCAACAAGCTAATGTACAAAAGGTGATGCATATTATAAATGGCAAAGACCATGCTTTACGTTATCAAATATATATTAAACAGAGAACGTCTTCTAGGGGAATTTTCAATGTATTAACCATTGTGAATATGTTTCGTTCCTCACAGATTTCTCCAGGAATCTGAATTGTGTCAGTTTTGGCCCATTTTAACATATATGAGATGGTTAATTGATTGATTTTAACGACAGGACAACCAGTCGAGGCGTATTTTATCCACAGATGTTAGGGAATCGCGTCCATTGTACATCTATATTTACATTTTTGTGTTCTTGTTTCTATACAGCTTTTTTTCATACAGTTTCATTATGTCAAGTAATCTTATTTATGCACATAATTTGCACATAGTTGCATGGTTTCATGTAATTAACAATATTATCCAATAAACAAATATAGCTAAATAAACTAATTATAATCTTTATTAAACAATAATAGACTCAAGTAACCATTCTTAAGTTAAATAATTAACAGTTATATAGTCCTATCTAATTCTAATAATTTGAATTTTTTTCTGGTAAGAAATATTCCTATCAAATACAAATAATTGTTTAGTTATAATTAACTATTTTCATCTAATCATATTTAACAACCCCTCCGCTCGGGCAGGATATGACACAAGTTCAATTTTTAAGCGGAGTTTAACAGGTTTTGAATTCAGAGTTTTCATTCTCCTACACTAGTTGCCTTATCAAGGCTGAAGAACACAGTCTGCCCTACTATTTACCCATAGCTGGATGGAGAATAATTGGATTCATATCTTTCCCAAGGGTATTAGTGCTATGTGAAATGCAATCAGTCTCGTCCAGGATTTGAACTCATGTCGCCGTGTCCATTTACTACGACGATAACCATTACACCAGGGACACCTCCATAAAACTGTTCATCTAATAATAGTTATTTTTACACAGTTTCTAGAAACTAATCATAATTAGTTAACAGTTATAGCTTTAATTTTCTATTCTTGATCAAGCAAATCTCAGTTATATAGTCTCAGGTATTCCTGTTAAACACGATAAATTTTCGAACTGATTTGATTTGGCGCATAGTTAGAGCCCTACGAGATACTTCTACTCGGGTTCACTATTGACTTAGGAGTAGTAGTACTGAAAGAGTACTCCGCGCTCCCTAGATCTCCAGAACTCTATGCACGCCATCAGATTCAGTTTAGAGTCAAACCCTTGACATCGTTTATAAGGAGTCTCACTCCTCTGCAGAGAATACGATTCGCGTATACTTAGCCTCACCAATAGGGCAGATATGTCAGTAGAGGTAGGATGGAATACAAGTTTCTTCATTTATAAAACTTTTATGACTCATATGAGAGAAAGAGAGTAAGAGTGTGCAGGGGAGAATCTGTGAATGTTAAAATAAATTTAAAATTAAACCTAACAAATAATTCCAAAATATCAATATATGAATTGAATTATATAAATATGAACAGAGTGAGATGAGCTGGTTGGTAGATAGGTAGGTAGAGAGAAAAAAAGAGATAGATAGAGAGAGAGAGAGAGAGGAGACAGACAGACAGAGATAGATAGATAGATTGATAGATAGGCAGAGAGAAACAGAGAAAGAAAGGAAGAATTAGATTGATTGAGAGATAGAGAAGGAGAGAAACAGACTTAGATAGATAGATAGATAGATAGATAGATAAAGGAAGAGATTAACAGATAGATAGATAGATAGATAGATAGACAAAAAAAGTGATTGATAGATAGAGAGAGAGAGAGAGAAATACAGATATAGATAGATAGATGAAGAAATTAATAGATAGATAGATAGATAGAGAGAGAGAGAGAGAGAGAGACAAAGATAAAGGAAGAGATAGATAGATAGATAGAGAGAGAGAGAGAGAGAGACTTACATAGATAGATAGGTAGATAGATAGAGTGAGAGAGCGAGAAAGACAAAAGAAGAGAGAGAGAGAGAGAAAGACAAAAGAAGAGATAGATAGATAGATAGATAGATAGATACTGACTGAAATAAAAAAAAGATATGCAAATAGATTAAAAATAGACAATTTTTAAACAGTACCTAAACTGAGGCAGTTTATTGGATACAGTCATTTTGTAAAGAAACAGACATTATTATTAGACAATAATTTGATAAGTTTAGCTTAATTTCACACAATACTAGAAGTATGAAAAACCCGGTGAGAATCATACTCTCTTTCAATGACGAAGATTATTAGATGTCTTCATATATTAAGCAAATCGTTTATTAAAAAACAACTTGTAATTGAACCGAATGTTTTAGATTCCACTTAATCATCAAGAAATAATAAATAGTAAAACATATCTTAAGAGAATAGAAACAGATATAAATGTCAATCCATATTTTCTCACAATGTATTCAAAAAGAGAATAACTCATAGAATAAATAATAAAATAACTTGTCGGTCATTTCCTGTAGCACTTGAATAATTGTGTTGTCTAGAATTGTCGGTTATTTACCACGAATAATTACTGACTCACAATGTCTTCCCTAATATTTTCGAAGTCACCATTTTCTTTATCTGATTAGATTTGTTTGCCTGTTTTTTCTTTTAGATAATTTTTATGAGTTCAAGATTTTGTAAAGCCTCGAGTCGAGAGAGACGGATTGTGCAAACAAATAAAGAGGTAAAAGAAGTTTGGACAAAGTAAAAAAAAAATTATACAAATTATCAAAGAAACTGATTAAAAATTGAAAATTTCTTTAGCCGGCTCAGACGGCAGAAAACTGTAAAAATTGTAATCGTTGGTTTCAAACATCTTTTTTTCTTATTTTCTATATGAAAAAGAAAAAAATGGAATAGTGCACTAAAGGTACACAAATGAATCGCTGGGAGGAAGAAACAAACGACGAAAATTGAGCAGAGCTATAAAAAAAAGAGACAAAATGGCGGGAATATACGAGAACTTATTTTTGTAAAATGATAAAGTCTGTATTATTAATTGTCAAGAGGTTTTTGGTCTGTTCCCACTAAAGAAAACGGTTTGGTTTTGACCTACGAAACAGAGTTAGAATGAAATGCAAGTCTCTTCATTTATAAAACACATTCGACTCATATATTTGTGCATGTGAGAGAGAGAGATAGAGTGAGAGAGAGTGTTTGGGAGAATCTATGTATGTGTACGTAAATGTGTGTATGTGTGTGTATGTGTGTGAAAATAAATAAAAAATTAAACCAAACAAAGAATTCCAAAATATCAATATAAAAATTGAATCATATAGATATGAACAGAGTGAGATCCTATTTACCCAACCCCTCCGCTCGGGCAGGATATGACACAAGGTCAATTTTTAAGCGGAGTTTAACAGGTTTCAATTCAGAGTTTTCCTTCTCCTAGACTAGTTGCCTAACCAAGGCTGAAGAACCTAGTCTGTCCTACTATTTACCCATAGCTGGAGGGAGAATAATTGGATTCATACCTTTCCCAAGGGTATTAGTGCTATGTGAAATGCAATCAGTCTCGTCCAGGATTTGAACTCGTGTCGCCGTGTCCATTTCCTACGACGATAACGACTACACCACGGGCACCTCCAAACAGAGTGAGATGAGCTGGTAGGTAGATGGATAGGTAGAGATAAAAAGAGATAGATAGATAGATAGATAAAGAGAGAGAGAGAGAGAGATAAATAGGATGAGATAGATTGATAGATGGAGAAGATAGATTGATTTAGTAAGAGATAAAAACGTAGATAGATAGAGAGAGAGAGAGAGAGAGAGAGAGAGAGAGAGAAATGAAGAGATAGATAGATTGATAGATAGAAAAGATAGAATTAGGAAGAGAAAAATAAGTTGATAGATAGAGAGAGAAAGAGAAAGGATGAGATAGATGGATTGATAGATAGATAGAACTAGGAAGAGTTAAATATGTAGATAGAGAGAGAGAGAAAAAAAAGAAAAAAGAGATAGATAGATTGATAGATAGAGAAATGTTTTAACTTAAAACGTTTCTACACGAGAAAGGTATCTTTACTGCAAGTAGACCGTGGATAATGAAAGAAATATTTTCTTATTTAGAGCTTGTCCTCTCCAAAAAATGATGGCTCGGATTTTACCCTTCCAAAATCCTCAAAAGATTATCAAGAAAAATAAATAACCAGATCACTATTAAGAAAGTTGCTATTCTAGTTTTTGATTCGACTTTCAAACACAGATGATCACCTTTATTTTTTGCTTTTCTCCATCAAAAAAGGATGGGCGCCGATTGTCGCCATAATAAATATCACCTCCAATGCAACACCTTTATTTTAGTGCCATGCAGTGTATTTGTCTTAAATGTACGTAATTTATTTTTCTTTGAGTCAACCCGAAATAACTTTCATTTTCGTAAAGTGTCCAACATCAGCGTCTGTTTCTTTTGTAACATCGTTAGTAGTGGTGATTGTTCTGCAGCTTGAGCTCGGACAAAACTCAAAGGCTGTCGATCGTTATTTCAGTTCAGATGACGAAGAAAGGTGACAGACGCCCATTATTTGTTAGTAGGTTTATTATGTGAGGTTTAAATTTGTTTAGATCGGACTTTTCTATGAGTTTCCAACCGTCATTCAGTGTGAGGAGAAACTCTTTGCGCCTTATTCTATTCTATTGAAGTTTGTCAAGAGGTAAGGCTTCTAAAAGCTACGATCTTCACACGTATATAAGTGTTTCTGTGGTTCTCAAAAACCCAAACTAACAATTCTATCTTTTCCTTTTTCTATTCATATGATTTCCTTCAGTGAAACAATTAGCACGCCTTCGTTATTAAAAATGTGTATTTCATTCATTTTACACGCTGGTTTACAACCTTTTATCACTCAACAATCAATGATTACCTCCGAAGTTGCTTAACCTATGGATCAAAATCTGTTACCAGGTTTTATAATCAATGACGCAGTATTTGAACTTGGAGCAATTACATTAAAAATAATCAAAACTTCTTCATAAAAAAATCTCTTCATTCTTTCTGGTTATTTTAATGCATACTGTTATTTTAACATGTATTTAATATGATTTGTCACCAGTAACGAATAGTCCAATGAGGTAATGTACCCATTGATCCCTATGAACATTTTCGCGTCCAAAATTTACAATAGCTTTTATTATAAAATCGTATGAATTTGTTAGCAAAGAATCAGCCGTGAAAATCTGCATCCCTAATATAATAAATGCACTTAGCAATCATCCATTTACGCCATAAAATACCATACTCCCTAAAGAAACATGACATAGATTTGGTTAAGAACTATTGTCAGCAATTATACTGAGTGTACAGAATAAGCAGGTAGCTGATGATTTAATGGGAGAAGGAAAAGTGAATTCACATATGTGGTTCCTTTCCCTGTTTTATCCCTTGTATATATATATATATATATATATATATATATATATATTACAAGATTATGGTTGTCACTATCCAACTTGGTGGGGTAGTGGTAGACCAAATGCGGTATAATTTGAAGTGTTCTCAAAATCTATGATAGACCTATTATATAATGTGATAAGTATATCTTAGCGTAGAGTTCACTGCTCTAACGTGCAAAATAAACAAGAATAACAATACTTACTGACTCAGTGGCTCCAGGTAGCATCCGGCTGGAAGACAAAAGTAGAACGGGTGGTAACTCAATACCGAACCCGTATATCTGAAACATGACTGAAGCAAGCTGGTGTATATGTATACACTAATATGCCCACACACTGGGCCAGCGGCTAATCAATGTCCAGGGAATGGATTTGGCCACCTTTGAATAGTAGAACGTCCCAATGTCCATATATTCACACTTCAACTCGTAATTCATTAAGCATGTGAGCACTAACTCATTGCTACTGAGCCTTACGATAGAATTCCAACAATTAGTTTCTAGGCATATATACTGAATAGCATGGCTGCTTATCTTCGACCGCTGGTTTCGTGCCGTCTTTACACGGCAATCATCTGGCAGAATAGAATATATATATATATATATATATATATATATATATATATATATATATATATATATATATATATATCAGAAAGAAAAAGGCACACACACATACACACACACACACATATATATATACGAACAAAAAAAAAAGAAAATGACTCGTCGGAAAGTGAAAAAAAAACGAACGCTTTACATTGAAAATAAAACCGAATGAGAATACATTCAGAAAAATGCTCAATATGTGTGCAGCACTGATTTAGAGAATCGAAAAGCTAATATAATTTTACTACCAGGTTTTCACCGAAAAGGATATTCAAGGAAACTTTAGCCTCTGCATATATTATTGATGTTATAATTGAAGAACTATGATAAGTAAACAATTTAACTGAAACAGAACAAAACATACACATATTGTCATCCGCAAACAGTCAGTTTAATTGTATCACAACTCTTCAGTGTGGCGAGACACGTAGGACGCTTCAAGCTGGGAGTGAAACCCGTCCAACTTTACGTTAGACTTTGTATCCTACTATTCAGCCACTAGTCGCATTATGTAGTAGCTTGCATTTGTTTACATTTTGCCTTACCATATATCTTTGGAAGAGTTCTGCATTAAGCGAGTGGATATGTATATAATTATTGTTTTTTTTTTAAATTAAGAAATAGTTTTAAAATGCAAATAGAAATTATTATTAGATTCTAAGTATATTCGGATTAGTTAAATTTTGTTTTGAATGACATACTCTGAAGTTGATTATAAACACGAATCCACACAAAAATCATTTAATATTTCAGAGGCATTGTAATGTATTTTATCTAATCACTGATAATGGCGAATTGCCTTAAATTCCGCCAGCAAGATTATAACAGTGTTAATTGTTTTCCAATGTACACCACGGTTTGTCACAGAATATTTTCCGAGACATTAGAATTCTATCAAACACAGATATTTACGCTTATACGTGATGATATAGAAGAAAGAAGATAAGCGATAGTAATATAATCAAAAGTAGATATTCATGTTAATATTGAATGATTTTTGTGTGAATGCTAATGTAATAGAATAATAGGCAGTACTTCTGTTGTATACTCACATGCATATATATCTACATATGCAGAATACAACGACTCAATAAATAAAGACGCGCGAAGACATCTTTAAAAAAATATACCTCTCACTTTATTGCAAGGTTTGCGTGTGAGAAGGAGTTGGAGACTGAACAGAACTGCAATATATTGACCCCCCACTCTTATGGCCATCAGCAATGTGTCTTTCTCGTTCTCCTGTTGCTCAACCAGAGGCCCGGGGGCCCACTCTGCTGGCTATCTCTACTGCATCTTATCACCAACTGGTCTGGTTCCCAAACTCCATCGGGGGTCAGGAGAGCCCCTTCTGCTGGGTGGTGGCTTTCCCTACAACAATTTTTCTCCAACTCATCTGGTCCCCAACTCACTGACTTCCTGTGTCCACCGAGTTATATAATAGTTCAATCGCCCACTCAATCTTTGGAATGGCATGTTTGATCGTCATCAAGCGGAAATAACTGTCATGCAGTTCACAGGTCACTCTTTCCGGTGCATCAGTCTATGAGTGTATCATGGAATTTTTACCTTGTCCCATTTTTTTCAGCCAAGTCCGCCGACGCGATTTCTCCTCATAACTGACATGTGTCTCTTCCTTCTGGTGCATCACTTTGGAATGGCATTTTGGTCGGGTCGAAGGTCAATATACAACACTTCAAGAAAATTTGTAAACCCGATTGTGGGAAGATACTTGAACTTAAGGAATAAAGTAGTTTTTTATCCGGTATTAAACTCAGTATAAGTTCTACATTCTCACTCACTTCCATCATTATAATTTTCAAAAAGACAACAATTGTTAATTATAGTGTACTCTTCTTGATTTATTTATTTTCAATCAATTGTAATATAAATTGTCTATAGCGTTGTCTTTTGACATCGGTCTTTCTAATCACAGACAGTTGATTTTATTATACTTAGTTATAGAAAAACAACTCCGATTTGTAAATTTGTCCATTTTACATATGATAATAAATCACATATGATAAATAGAAAAATTAACAACGAAGAAAAATTGCTCCAATTCTATATTTCTTCAAAATGCTGACCAATTCTTTTAAAGCACTTAAAGACTTGCCTTGTTTTTGGAAGGTTTCACCTGGTTGATTGCAAAATAATTTCAGGAGTGTGATAATAAAATATGTAAGGTACGTTGACATTTGTTATCATCGTTAGGAATAAAATTTGTTTCCCGAGTTTAAATCCTGTGCGAAGCTGATTGCATTGCATTTCTTTCTTCAGAAAGATATTAATCCTTCGGTTCTCTTTAGCTATGAGTAAATAGTAGGGCAGACTTGGCAATTTAACCCTGGTAAGACAATCAATCTATGAGAAGAAAATTCCAACTTGAAATCAGCAGTATTGCAATTAGGATAAAAATAGATATTTTTGTAATGGTTAACTAACAAGTATCAAAAACTCAATTTCTACAGAATAGTGAGTCCGTTCCTCTGGGAAAGGGCAATAAACCTGTCCCTTATTCCTTAAAACAATTGGATGGTACTCTCTGCGGAAGACCCCTGGATCTTAACTGATTTCTTTTTTAAACTATCCAGTACGAAATTTAGGTATGTTTTTATAAAGTTTTGCTCAACTTCCGATATACTTACGAGCTGATAAATTTTCTTAATTATTTTAAAAATCCAATTAAATTTTGTATAAGAATATATTGTTTAACAATGCCGACTTCCCATTATTTTTTTACTTTTGTTCCACATTCTATATATTTATGCGTATATATTTGATTATATTTACGCTTCAATTTTTCTTAATAACAAACTTACCGTTACACATGTTTTAAATCCATAAAAGATGTAAGGAAATTAGGAGAAAATATATAATTTTAGATCATATTTCTTCAGACAATTCTAGATTCGAATGTATTCAAAGTACTTTTATGTCTCCAGGAAAACCTTCTTCCCATGTAATTCAAAAGCTTTGAATCTTTTTATACAGTCGAATATTGATGAAATGTGTGTAAGGCTATTACTACATAATTGTTCGGCTTTTTACTTATCGATCCATTTCAAATATGAACCATTCGCTAAATGAAGTCTTATCTCTGATTTAAAAGAGGAATTGTTAAGAGTCAGGAAACGGAGCGCTGGCAGGATTCGTTCGATTTACTGCCAGGGTCAACAAAAGGTGATTTGTGATTTATAAAAATGGTGAAAAGAGACACACATCCCCCCATTTACGCGCCTGTTCTTGTGTTTATTAGTTCAGACAGGAGGAAATTTGTGGTAGAATGAAGATTGAATGGCGCGAAAACTAAGAGCAATGAAGAACGAGTCAAAGAGAAGGGTGTAAATGTTGGGAACAAAGAAAATAAAAATGATGAACGATAGTTAAGTATCAGACGTAAAGGGGGTTGAAGAAAGAAAGAAAGAAAGAAAGAAAGAAAGAAAGAAAGAAAGAAAGAAAGAAATGTTTAGAAAAAAGAAAGGTGTGTTGTTTGTGAAAGCAAAAAAAGAAAAAAAAAATACCACGGTGAAATGTAGAATTCTTATCTGTGACATGAAAAAGGTGAACCCACAAATCTTTAAAATAATGACGTGATTCCAAATAAGAAGACAGAAATAAAGGCGGAATCTGTGTACAATAGAGTTAGTAGAAATCAAAAAGAGGGTGAGAAAAGAAGACATTAAAAAAGAAAGAAGACAAGCAAATGATCACAGAGTAACAAAGTAAGAACAAAATAAAGACGTAAGGGAACAAAGTAGAAACGAAAATCGAACGTAACGACCAAAATAATTTTTTTTAACGAACAATGAACAAATCAAGATATAACAAAAAAAAAAAAAAAGAACGAAGGAGGAATAAAGAAAAATGTAGCTAATAAAAAATTTAAAAAAACCTGACGAAAACTCTGACAGAAGCAAATAAGAAAGAATTGTCTAACATAATAAAGTCAGAGCAAAAGAAAGATGTAAAAGAAAAAATGGACATTTAGAAGAATAACAGTAAATAACTAGAGAAAGAAAGTCACGAAACAAACTAATAAAAATGGGAGAATGATCTAAAAGAATCAAGAAACACTTAAAGAAAAATCGAACGTAAAGAATGAACGGTACAGAGATACGAACCCATCATAAAACGAAATAATGATCTGATAAATATCTGAATAATGAAGGAATTCAAAACCAAAGAACAAAATAATGATCTAATGAATAAAGAAGAAAGAAATGAATAAATGAAAAAGATAATTACTTAATGAAATATCAAAAAAACAAGATAAGAAAGACGGAATGAATGGCTAAAAAGAAAGAAAGAAAGAAAGAAAGAAAGAAAGAAAGAATTAGTATAAAAGAAAGAAAGAAAGAAAGATCTAAAAGAACAAATAAAAAATGAATAAAAACTTCAACAAGAGAAAGAAAGAAAGAAAGAAAGAAAGAAAGAAAAAAGAAAGTAACAAAGAAAGAAATGTATAAACTTATAACTATATAACAAAAAAAAAATAACTAAAAGAAAGAAAGAAAGAAAGAAAGAAAGTAAGAAAGAAAGAAAGAAATGTATTAACATAGCAATACCAAATTAAAGAAAGAAAGAAAGAAAGAAAGAAAGAAAGAAAGAAAGAAGACTTAACAGAACAAACAGAAAATGAATATAAACTTAAGCGAAAGAAAGAAAGAAAGAAAGAAAGAAAGAAAGAAAGAACAAATAGAAAATGAATAAAAACTTAAACGAAAGAAAGAAAGAAAGAAAGAAAGAAAGAAAGAAAGAAAGAAAGAAAGACCTAACAGAAAAAATAGAAAATGAATAAAAATTCAAACAAAATAAAAAACGAAACAAAGAAAGAAAAAAAAAACAAAGAAAAAAAGAAACCTACAAAAAATGACCGAACGGAATAAATCGGAAATAAATGAAAGAAATCTTTAATGAGAAACACAAAGAAAAAAAGAAAAAAAATAATGGAACAAAGAAGGAAAGGTATGATTTAACAGAACAAAATCGAGAGAAAAAGAATGGCGTAAAAACCTCTGAAAGACTCAGTAACTTAAACATTGGTAAAGTAACAGAAGCCAGTAAAGAAACGCGAAGACAGAAGAACAGAATAAAAAAAAATAGGAATTGCCAATTTCGATTTGAAAATGCGAGTAGAGATCCGTGATAAAGTTGTTAGTTGTTCAGTTAGTGGAAATGAGAAAAGTTGCTGATGGATTGAGTGGGAAGGAAAAGAAGAAAAAAGGAGCAGTAGCCGAAAAGATAGCCGTACAAAAATAGTTTCAGGAAGGAAGAGGTGTGAACTGCTGATTCGAAAAGCGGAACTTTGACCTCTGGCCGCTGTACAATGGCAAAGATGGCTAATTTCGTACCAGCGATCGGGTGTGATGAAGCTGTCACTAAAATTGATTTAAATTCTTGGCCAATGGCAATAACTCGATTATCTCGGCGTTAACCCTTTGCCTGTCAAACAAAAAAAAATGTGAAACTGATGGCCTTCTCCGGGAGATTGCTGCTTTCTTGCACCTTGTGTCGTCTGTTTGCTGACTAAATTCTGCAACAGTTTTAGATATAGGGTTTCCTGGTTGTAAAATGTTTTAATAAATGTCGTGGGTCTAAACTTATTCAAACAAACACAAGCACATTAACTTCAGACATGATTTTGACTTTTAGATTTTAGTTCATTTGTGTGTAATCATAAAATCATATAGAGTGTCTACAAAAGAAATAGTTTCAACATTTTATACACAGTTTGGTAAAAATACATTTGAAATACTTGGTTGTTAAATGCTTTTATAAATATGATGGGTTTCAATTTATTTGCAAAACACAGGTATGATAACTTCAGATTTTTCTTGTCAATTCGAATTCGGGTTGCCTTCACTGGTTCATGCCTTTACAAGTTTTGGTATGAATGCTTTTTTCTATCACTCGCCAAAATACATCACTAGCGACCATCAATCAAAATAGTATTTTGGAACTAAAACCATCCTCTATCCAAAAGTATAATCGTGTTATTTGTATTTGTTATTATTTCGATGGACGTTTTTTTAGAAAGTTTTTCAAATTGTCTTTGTGGGTGTCCTCGTGGTGTAATGGTTAAAGCGATGGACTGCGGAATCGTGGTAAGCAAGTTCGTACTCCAGTCGCGTTATTACGTTCACTTCCTGGCAAATACCCTTAGGAAAGGTATGAACCCCCTTATCCTCCCAGCTATGGGTTAAATAGTACCACTACTGTTCTTCTTGGAGAATGGCTTTGGCATTAAATAACCTACAAAGGTTGATATGCCATTAAATAAAGAAACCAAACCAAAATCAAATGGTCTTTAAAAGAATTGATGGGGAGACCATGAATAAAGTTGCATGAAGATTCATGAAATGAAAATATTTTGTTAACAAGTGTGTGCAATTGACCATTTGAGAGCTTGATCTTGAATATATTTGTTGAGCATGGACACAGTGGGTTCCAAATTAGCTATGACTGCTTAGCTAAGTACTTTTTAATCTAGGTATTTATGTCACTGCAAATTTGTCCATCCTATTTCAAAACGGCACCGTGAAGACTATTCAGTCTGATGTTAAATCCATTTCCGTTAAGTGTTTGAAGACGTTTTAAGAAATTAATCTTCGTGTATTTCTTTTATTGCCAGGATATTGTCCTCTGCCTTTTTTCTATTTTGTATAAGCTTGTGAACTTTGCATCTATGTTAAAATCGTGACCGTGCGAAAAGTCTGTTATAATTTACAATGTTTTTCTGTGTCAACATATATATATATATATATATAGAGAGAGAGAGACACACACACACGCACACAAAGAATACGACGAAGAAAATTATTTTTAATTTGTATTTAATATTTTTTCTTTTTTTTAAATTTCTCTGTATCGTACAATTAGAAGAAATCCCTGTATTGTTTTATGTGTCGAAATATTTTCGACTATTCACTGATCATAGTTCTAAACTGATTGTTCGGAGATGAGAGCATTTAAACATTATCTTGTTGATGACAATCGACAGAATATGGTCCGTAGCTCCTGTTCCTGTCAGAAAAGACCATTGAGAAATCCTTACATATATCCTTTTATTAAAAAAATAAACGAAAACTTAGATAAAAATTAATTTGTCCGTCATATTCAACAAAATTTGTTCATAGGTACACAAACACACGAATAGTGGGGTGGATCCAGTGGCGGAGTTAGCAATGTGCTAATCTGTGAAATCGTACTCAGTGAGTTCGACGTCAATCACGCTATTTCGCTCACTTTCGGGCCAATAACATTGAGAAAATGTATAAATCCTAATCCCTCACTTCAGTTCTTCTACAAGGATAGATTTGGGATTAAAATAACCCACAAAGATTGATATGCCAATAATCAAAGAAACTAAACATACGCATACACTCACGCACACGAACACGCACTTTCACATATATATATATATATATATAATTTCTGGAAACATGAATGAATATATAAAGTTTTCCTTTCGTGTTGGTAACTCTTTAAAGAAATAATACAATTTTTATTGATAGTTGGAGAAGATTAACGCACAAGCTTTTTATATGTTACTATCTTTATAGACAACAACCAAAAATTTAAAAAAGTATTTTTCAATATAGATAACGAGTCTCCCGTAAAAAAATGTTGAGTTCGCTAAAATCTAATTAGAATAGGCTTTTATAGCTCTTTAAAGGAAACTGCTTTTCATATATAATTCCATTCTCAAAAGTAACTGAATTTCTCGGGTAAGAACTCCAACACTAGCAACAGAAGTTAGGGTGATATTGTGTACAGTAAATGTTTAGATAAATATTTTAGATTTTCAAATATTGATACTAGTTGAAGTGCACGCCTTAGCCCAGTAAGAGATCAAGCCTCTATGTGAAATTGGTAACGATGACATTAAAAGGGTACCTTACTATTTCTTATGATGTGTATATGTCACAGAGATGTTAACTCGCTAATTGCATTTGGTAGACCCTGGTTATGATTATTGGGTTACTCCTTTTATGGGTGCATCTAATTTACATATGATACAAAACCTTGAATCTGCGAGGACATATGCCTTTGGACTCTCCCGTAATTCTCGTGAACTTGTGTTGGATTTCATTGTGTCTTTCTTGATTTCTTCCTATGGCGGATCTTGATCGAATTTTATTTTCGTCCATCTCTTTAATGTTCTTTGTGTTACCGTTATGCCACTCTGTACACCATCACGTACACTCTTTAATATGTTCCTAGGTTTTCCAGAGATACTGTTATGTCTCCGTTACGTATTATGCCTCTCTGTATGTTTAGGTTGTGTCACTGTGGTGAAAGTGTAACAAAACAAAACAGGGAAACCCTGGCTTGCTTGACGACGAACTGTTGTGATAAAGGGTATTTTATTTGTTTAGTTGGTTGGATTTAATGGCATATCAACCTCTATAGGCTATTTAATGCCAGAGCCTTTTGGCAGATATATTGTATATATAATTTGTAAATGCATATGTTTAGGTTGGTAATAGTTGGGTTTTATAGCAAAATGACCTCTTAAGGGTTATTGAAAGTTAAATTCTGATATGTATGTGTGTGTTTAGCAGCCATTTGCTTTGTAATAGTTAAGTCTCGTGATTTCTCAGAAGGGGTAAGTTTGGAAAGATAAAAGAGGAAAAAACGAGCTACTGAGTAAAGCAGAGTGTACTGTTGACAGTGAGTGTTACAAGATTATTAGGAAACGACTGCGGTGACGGTGTTTTGGGGGAAAACGTTCTCTGCAAAAGTTAGGACCCGTCTTCGAATTCTTCAACACTCTCGTTTCTTTGAAAGGCCTCTCTGCCTTTGAGTAATTGCACTCTATGTTTTATTCTCTCGAGTATCTTTCTTTATACAGGATCTTGCCTTGTTTCAAATCTAAGTCGATTTAGGGGCAAAAAATCCGTTTCTTCTAAGCGTAGCATTTTGTCTTCTGCATTTTTGCGATTTTCTACTTTTTTATGAATAAAATCTTGTCTGGATTGAGCGTCTACGAGTGAAATTGTGTTTCTTTTTATGTACATTATGTCAAAATCAAATGCCATAATGTTAACTGCCATCTTTTCTAGGATTAAATATGAATTCAAACAGTTTGTGGTCCAACTTTAGAAAAGATTTCCCTCCTCATCAGAAGTTTTGCACTCTTATGATGCTAGTGCTTCTTTTTCAATATTCAATCAGTCTTTTTTTTTTCGTGCCGTTAACTTTCTTGATAGGTATATTAATGAGTAACTTTCTTGTGATATGATTACTGCTACATCATGTTCACTCACATCTACAATTAGCTTTACTTCCTTCTTTGGATCAAAAATTCTTATCACTGATTTTTGTATGTATGTCTATTTCTTGGTTTTAAATTTCGTTTTCAATATTCTAAAGGACAGAATTTCTCTTTTCCAGTTAAATTTGACGTATTTTTCCGTAACTTGTCAAACATTTCTACCAGAACACTTTATCAATGTAGATACTAACTATAAAGATGTGTTAGTCCCCAAAAGAATTCCAATTCCTTTTTATTACTTGGTGTAGACATTCTTGGTTGGTCTCTCATCTGGTGATATTCGATCATTTGATATTTAATATATCAAATTATATCAAATCGCAGTTTAGATCGCATGTTTATGGTCATGACTACTTCGTTTAACTTCTTCAAAATTGCTCCGTTTTGTGTTTCAATTCTTTAGTGAATGTTCCCATTCATATATCGTCCTGATATGATATGTTTTTATCTTTCCTGATAAAATTTGTCAGTTGCTCTTTGAAATTGTGACTTGAAGTCTTAATGATAAATAGTAGACGAACCCAAATTAGTGGCCTATCGAATAGTTTTAGTGGTAATTACCTTCAATTTCTCGTAAATTTTAATTTGATTGTATGTTGACTCGAGATCTATTTTTGAAAAATATTTCTATCTTTCTAATTCGTTGAAAAACACACAAAACCGGTCTTGGATATCTAATAGAAAAGTTTATTTACTAATACACCTCTCAGTAGTCGTTGAGAAGAGAAAAACAGAGTACTAAAAATGAGTCCACCACTTTAGCTAGAAAGAGAAAATATACGTCCCAAAGAGAGAGAGAGAGAGAGAGAGAGAGAGAGAGAGAGAGAGAGAGAACACAGACCGTTTTCGGGGCCGTAATCAATCTGATTATGAAGCTTTGGGGAATGTGGAGTACCTGTTCATTGCCATGGGCACCTCTGGTGATGTAACGGTTAGCAAGCTGGACTAGCAAACCTATACGAGTGAGTTCGAGTCTCATTGGGTGCCCCATTCATTCGGCCTTGGGCCACATCGAAGCAAAGAGCTTTGTAAACTACCTGTTCATTGCCATAGCATCCAGGTCCACTCTTCCCGAAGTGGTAGCACCTGATAGGGTCCTATCTATGGGTCAAATAGGGGCCGTAATTTTCGGCTGTCTTCACATTGTCACGTCCTATGACCAACTGATCTCTTTGCTCTTTTCTATCCCGAGTCCCCCCAAGTCTCTTCCACTTGAGTTTCTTTCGACCAATCAGATTCTCTTTCTCATTTATGTTTTTTTTTTCTTTTCCACATTCCTCTGATTGACTAGTAAATCTCACAAGGAAACAACACTCAATCAACTCGAGTCCTTTACTATTTTTCAACAAGAATGATTTGAAACAAAATTAATTCTAAGCGGAGTTAAAAAGGTTTGAGTTCAGAGTTTTCTTTCTCCTAGGTTGGTTGCGATATCAAAGTTATGTAGTAAAGTCTTTCCAACTATTTACCCATGGCTAGAATAAGAAGATTGCGTTGTTGGGTTTTATGGCATATCAACCTTTGTAGGTTATCTAACGCCAAATCCATTTTTATGTAAATAATCAGTTCTATTTAAAACAATTCAGTTTAGCATGAGTGCACAGTTTAATTGCCAAAAACATTTCTTTCTCAAACTATTCAAACAGTTATATGTAACAATTCAGTTAAGTGTAAATACAGTTTTAATGTCAAAAATAGTTCTATTTCAAATAATTCAGTTAAGCATAAGCATGCAGTTTAAATATAAGTACGGTTTAATTGTGAAAAACACTTCTATCACAAGCCATTCAGCTTAATCAAACAATTCAGTTTAGCATAAGTATGCCGTTAGTTCTATTTAACCCATAGATAGGGCCCTATCAGGTGCTACCACTCCGGGCCAGAGTGGACCTGGGAGCGATGGCAAAGTAGGGGTAATCCGCATTCCCCAAAGCTCCAGCACTGCTGGAACCTCACCATCAGATTGTTTAGTGTCATATCCAGGACACTCGTTGGGGGAGGGTCTTACCCCTCTGCGGAGCTGCAGTCAGTGTATTCTACAGTCCCAGCCAACTGAGCAAAGAATAAGAAGAATAGTTGGATTTATTCCTCTCCTAAGATTATTGATACTAAGTGATATGTAAACAGCCTAGTCCAGGATTTGAACTAGGGCCTCTGTGTCCATTTCCAACGACAATAACCATTACAACACATCATGTTAGCTCACATACAGATCCCGTAATTAGTATTACATTTTTAAATTGAACAGGAAATTGTTGTATTCTATAATATCAATAAATTTTAATATCATTACGTAAATAAAACTGTTCTAACAATCTGCTCTTAGATTACAAACATTGAAGTATTTGATAATTTTAAAGTAAGTTTCAACCAAAGAAATAAGAGGAAATACTTTATAATTTACTCGGAGGGTGCACTAAAACAGACTAGACGCGCTGATAATAAAATAGTTATAGAATTGTAAACTGGATTAGAAGTTTCTTCATTTTTTTATGAAAAAGTTTTTTAATAGCATTGCAATTTTTAATGTGTAAAGTCAGTTGACATACAAAAATTGAACTATTACAATATTGGTAAAAAGTCACAAAGCATGTTTTTGAGAAATTGGTATGTTTTACTTATTCTAGGGTACAGATTTCTTATAACTATGGCAGTTTATAAGAGTTTACCTAAGTAGCAATGTGTCGGCAGGGCTGTAAAATCCGCCGATTATCATAGAAGACACCCATTTACCAACGAGGCCACTTGATGTCCGTTGGAGACGACCGGTAATTAGTGAGGACTGGTTAAGCAGTCCATGTCCCTGCAACCAATGTGATCACATGACCTTCAGCATTCTTTGTTAGACCTTTCTGTGAGGCAAAGCCACCATAGAGGCTCGATCCTATCAATCTGCTGGTTATGTTAAGCTAACACATCTATTTGATTGTCCCAACTGTTTTCTTCAAGTTTGTCTTCTGGAAAACTAACAGCCATCTCTTTTTATCGTAGAAAGTACCAAAAAGCAAAGTTCTGACGATCAGTTGCGTTGAGAAAAACAAAACATTGAGTAACCTAGGTATGACCCTAAACTGCATCTGAAGGGTTATGTTTTCACCCTTAAGTTTGGGAAATGTGGGGTGTCCCTTTATTGCCATTACTCTCAAGTCCACCAAGACTTGGAGTAGTAATACATTGTAGGGTCCTTTCTAAGGGTTAAACGGAACCGTTCAATCATCTACCAAAGATTACTTTAATTAGTTATTTGAAACTATACGGCTGTGTGTAAATTATTTGTATTATATAAAAATACTTGACGATTAGAATTTGCTAATGTTAAGTAGCAATAATTGAAAACATTTAACTGTGTGAAAATAAATAGTATTTTTTTCAAAAATAAAGCTAAATACAAACTAATCGCTTACAAATCAAGCACACCCACATACACACACACACACACACACACACACACACACATATATATATATATATATATATATATATATATATATATATATGCTGGATTTTACATTAAATAATCCACGAGAGCTGATTTGCTATAAAACTCAAATAAACAATCTAATTTCCAACAAGGCTCCTCTCTGCTTAACTTCTGTGATCTAGTGGGAGCCATAACTTTAAATTTAACCACGACTATACTAAACTTTATTTAATCTAACACACACAGCTCAGATAATTTACAAAAGCTGCTGTTAATAAGAGATCATTTATTTAAGCACAAAACAGATTCATCACTATTTAATCGCCGATTATCTAGCGGGAATAGATGCCTTAAGTACGATTTGAATCATACATGATATTTCTAATTAAGTACCTAAGTATCACGTGACAAGGAATATCCTCAACCAATCATACTCCCTGAAAATTTTCGAAGACGTTCGTAGTATTGTGATACGTATCGTCTCAACTCATCCTTGGAAACCAAATGTTTATAATGTTATTTGAAACAAAACAAAACTATCACATTTACACATTGTAATAGAAGTGTAAATATTTTCTTCTCAAAAAGATTAAGAATTTTCCTTATCTCACTTTTTTATCTTTAAAAACAGAAAAATTACTTTTATTTAGTTGTCTTTAAAGCAATTTGCGGGAACGTATCTTTCCATGTTAATTTAAAATTGTACAAGACTTTCTTTTATTTAATAAGATATACATTTTCTCTCTTATCTCTTTGTGGTGTTTTTTTTTAAATTTCTCTAAATAAAAGCTAATTTTCACAAACGAATTTGAGGCTACTTAAAGACATGTTTGATACTTCGGACGATACTCTTGTTTCAAAATTGTTTCACAACAGGCTTTTCTGTGGAGCCGTGCTGTGCGCTACTGTAGTCAAATTTTATATTCTAATCAATTTACCAGTCCTTATCTTTCAATCTATGAGGAATTTTACAGAGGGGTTTCTGGTTATCACACTAAATATTAAAGTTGTGACAATATGGATTTTAATTAAAATCATTTGGGTGTCTTCCGAACAGTTTTACGAGAAACTTCATGGTCATTTATTAAATACACTAATCATACCACGCAGCTGACGAGATTTAGAATATGTTGACTGTATCAGCTAATTAGGGGTGAGAATCCCCCACCAAAAAATTTGTGTGTTTTGTATGACACTAAACTGCATCTGATAGTAAGGTTCCCTTTCTAGAGCTTTGGAGAATGTAGAGTGTCCATTCATTGCCATTGATACCAAGTTCACTCTGATCCATAATGGTAGTACTTGTTGGGGTCTAATGTATGAGTCAAATACATCTAAATGAAAAGATTTGAATTAGGAAGAATTAATATGTATAAGTATGCAAACAAATTGTTATAAACAAATAAAAAGCGCAATGTTTAAAAAATAGAATTGAGCGTGGAAAATATAGTGATAACTGTCATCGAACATTCAAAATTAAAAAAAAATTAGTCTTGAATAACCCATAAGGAGTTGGTATGTCGTTAAAAGGATAAATTAAAACGAACTAATGAAAGAACAAGGAAGGATCCTCAGATTCATTTTTTTAGAAAAAATGCTCAGAGCATTCACATTGATTATCTCATTGTAAAGATTTTAAATTCTTTACATATATATATATATCTGTGTGTGTGTGTGTGTGTGTGTGTGTGCGTGTGTGTGTGTGTGTGTTGAAATAAAAGATTATAATGAATCCAACAGTATGAGAGAAATATGTGGAAATTTGGGTTAATCAAACACTTAACTCAAATTCAGATGCAATATTTCTTCCGTTTTATCCCATCAAACTTCTTTACACCTGAAGACCTGTTTGAAGAAGTTCGATGAAATAAGACAGACGAAATATTGCATCTAAATTGGAGCTAGGTCTTTGATTTATCCAACTTTTCATATATTTCTATCTCATATATATATATATATATATATGTATATGTATGTATGCATGTATGTATGTGTGTCAGTGTGTATGTGTGTGTGTGTGTGCATTTTAAAGAGTCGTTTTATTATTGAAAAATGCGACACAGTAATATACCGAAAATTGGTTGTTGGCTATTTGTTTGGGTTTTATGGCATATCAACCTTTGTTGGCTATTCAACACCAAATCTATTTTTATGAAAATAGATCTATTTTAAACAAATCAATTCAGGATAAGTACGCGGTTTAAATGTAAGTAAAGTTTGATAATGAAAAACAATTCTATTTCAAGCTATTCAGTTAAGTCAAGCAGTTCTAATTCAGCGCATTCAGTTTAGCATAAATACAGATTTTGTTTACACACAGTTAAAGGTCAAAACAGTTCTATATTAAACAATTCAGTTTAGTGTAAGTACAGTTTCAATGTCAAAAATAGTTCAATTTCAAATAATTAAGTTTAGCATAAGCAAGCAGTTTAAATGTAAGTTCGGTTTATTCGCCAAAAACATTTCTATTTCAAGATATTCAGTTTAGTCAAACAATTAAGTTTTTCATAAGTATGCCGTTAGTTCTATTAACGTATAGACAGGGCCCTATAAGGTGCTATGAGACAATTAAGGAGATGAAAGTGGCTGTGACGAAGGTCATTGACACGCTCACACAAGAGGAATTCCATGGGGTCTTCCAGAAGTTTTTTGAACGGTACAACATGTGAATTGCAGCTGGAGGAGAATACTTCGAAGCGGTCTAGAGTTTAATGCGTGTACTATCAATAAAAATGGCCATAGGAAAAAAGTCTGGAAACTTATTTAATGATACTCGTACCAATATCCAATATTTAATTGATACCTTAGGTTGTTAATGCTTCTAGAGTAAAGAAGAAGATGATACAAAAATTGCTTTATTACTTTATAGCCTCTTTTTTTTATCTCCCCGAGAAAAATCTCAGTTCATTATGATAGTTTTACTGAGTTACCTTAATGCACATATAAAAATGCATGATATAAATTCGCTTATCGGGTGCCTTTTGAATCTATAAACTCAATGTTGATTCATATTCTATATTCATAATCTATATTACACACAACTGCAAATAAGTGAGGAAACACTTCATAAGTAAAAATTAACAATATATTCGCATGAGAAATTATAATGATCACAATAAGCGCAAACGTCAATTCCACACTATTATCGATGGTCCTTATCCATTTCTGATTATAATTCACGGCTATGTTCATAAATACTAAGATTATCCCACAATTTTTAGTTTGAACACACACACACACACACACACACACACACACACACACACACACACACGTATATATATATATATACGTGATGCCTTCAATAGGTTTCCTGACATTTTGTACAGGCATTTAAAATTGTTATAGACTCTTGAAAATTCAGTATGTTATTGCTATACATCTTATGAGATGACTGACGGAGGAATAAGGAAATCAGTACACCAGAGTTGATTTGCCAAATATTTAGGGTTAGGCTTAGAGTTACTATGTTGAGATTTTAAGGGAGTTCAGGAGAAAAATTCCGTCGAAAGAGGCCAGCACTCTTCAAATCGGGTCAATTGAATTTCCTCCAGGACAATGCACCAGTCCACAAGTCCGTCCTTGTCACAGACTATTTGACCAAGATGGGCATCCGGACAGTTCCTCACCCTCCCTATAATCCAGACCTTGCTCCCTGTGACTTTTGCTTATTCCCTAAACTCAGAGGCTGTCGTTATGAGACAATTGAGGAAATGAAAGAGGATGTAACGAAAGTCATTGACACGCTCACACAAGAGGACTTCCATGGGGCCGTCTAGAAGTTGATGGAACGGTACAACAAGTGCATTGCAGCCGGAGAAGAATACTTCGAAGGGGACTAGAGTTTCATGTGTGTACTCTCAATAAAAATGCTCATACGAAAAAACTCTGGAAACTTATTTAATGATCCTCTGATATATATATATATATATATATATATATATATATATATATACATATGTGTGTGTGTGTGTGTGTGTGTGTGTGTGTGTGTGTGTGTGTGTGTGTGTGTGTGTGTGTGTGTGAGAGAGAGAGTTTTATTTGTTTATTTCGGATTTACGGCATATCAGCCTTGTTAGGTTATTTAATAACAAATCAATGTTTATACTAATAAACAGTTCTATTTAAAACAATTCAGTCTAGCATAAGTACACAATTTAATTATCAAAAGTATTTCTATTTCAAGCTATTCTCTTAAGTCAAACAGTTCTAATTCGAACAAATCAGTTTATTATAATTATAGCTTTTGTTTAAACACAGTTTAAATGTCAAAATAGTTTTACTTCAAACAATTTAGTTTAGCATATGGACACAGTTTAGTTCTATTTGACCCATAGATAGGACCCTATCAGGTGCTACCACCCCAGTCCAGATTGTACTGGGAACTATGGCAATGAACGGGTACTCCACATTCCCCCAAAACTCCAGCATTACTGGAACCTCACCATCACATTGTTTAGTGTCTTATACAGGACAATCAATGTGTATTCTACAACCCAACCTGACTGGGGGCATCATATATATATATATATATATATATATATATATATGTGTGTGTGTGTGTGTGTGTGTGTGTGTGCGTGCGTACGTTTGTATGCTTGAAAATATATATATATATATATATATATATATATATATATGTATGTATGTAAAAAGAAAAATACACATAAAATGGGCATAAGAAAATGTTTGATTCTACAATGATAAACCAGATTCGTAAACCTAATATATGAAATTTATATCCTCTTAACGTCCGTTACTTAAAGTTTCATATGGATCTCACAATCATAAAATGAAAGTATAAGAAAAAAGTGTCGTTTAAACAGTGTTTATAGCATAAGTATTTCGTTGCTTGGCTTGATGCTTGTTCGTACGATTGTTTTGGTTCATGGCTAATAAAATATTGTAGGTTATTTAATGCCAATTTCTGTTTATACACATATGTTTATATATATATATATATATATATATATATATATATATATATATATATATATATATATATGATTAATAAACGTTTGTAAATGAGCCTGAGCTAATTTTTTTCACTGTTTAATTGTTTCAGTTTTTCTCATACGAATAATTCTATTAACTATCAATCATTTGTTTTCACAATTAAATGATTTTTCTTTATTCCTATGTAGCTGTCACAAAATGTCATATGGCATTTGTTACCACACATTTAAATGGATATAGATATATATAGATATAGATATATATGGATATAGATATATATGGATATACATGGTTTGAATCGAATAATTTGTAGGTAATTTCATTTTTAAATTAGTAAGAACTAATTTGTTTGCACACGAGAATTACTATTGTTTCTATATCGTTAAACGATTTCACTTATTATCTAACTTAATTAATTAATTAATCATTTGTTTGCTATTTACCTCTAATTATTCTATTCAGCACTATTCATTCATTTGTACAGTCAAATGGTTCCATGTATTGCAATGTTATAGCAATATTTCAATATAGGCACAACATTAAAGGGTTTCAAGTATAGCTATTTCCAACTAATAATTCTATTCAACGTTATTCCTTCGTTTGCATACAGTTAAATGGTTCCAAGATCACCAAGTCTCACTGACAATTCAGTTAAACATCAATCAATTATTTACACTCATTTAAACGGTCCAACAGTTCTATTTCTAACAATTCAATTTAACATGAGTCATTTGTTTTCACACATTTAAAATAAGAAACAGTTATATTTGACGAATAAATAAGACTCTATCAGGTGCTACGACTCCGGTCAGAGTGGAGCTGGGCGCAACAGCAGTGAAGAGGTACTGCACATTCACCTGAGCTACAAGACTGGATCCTTACCATCAGATTGTTAAATGTCATATCAGGACACTCATGGTAGAAGGGGAATCTTATCTCTCTGCAAATATGGACACAGCGTATTCTGCAGCCCCAGCAAGCGAGCTACAAAGGAAGTGCATGTGAAATGAATCTCACACACACACACACACACACACACACACACACACACAAAATACACTGTGGTCTTCAACAGAACACACACACACACACACACACACACATATATATATATATATATATATATATATATATATATATATATGTTCTGTTGAAGACCACAGTGTATTTTCTTAGTATCTTTAAGCGAAGACGTTCATGTCTTCTTATTCTTTCTTTATGTCTGAGTTGAGGCGGGAAAGAAAGTATATATATATATATATATATATATATACATCAAGACACACAGAGTAAATTAATTTGGTGATGACTGAAAATAACTAATAAAAATTGTATTTAACACTTTTAAAGCTGCTCGAGAAACAATGTTTTTCGTCAAAAGTAATATTTTTTTAATCGACGGATATTGAACTGATCATGTTTCTCAGTTTAATCAAAATATATTAAAATATTATGTGTCTAAATTTGTGAGATGAAGATTGATAATTTTTCCCAATTAGAATATTCATTCTGTTGCCTTGATATTCGTACTCCCAATTTTTCAGCCGATATGTCCTTCGGTATTCTTCATGTTTTTCATATCGACCTCGGGAGCCTAGGATGAACTTTGATTTGAACCCTTAATTTAATCCACTGGGATAGATTTTTTCTAATTCCGTTAAGCCGTAGTCGACATTCCTTATTATTTACCTCTGATTTGTATTGAACCAGCAACCTCTATTCAACCAAACCTTTCAACCAAACGCCAATATACGCGGCTGGACAATTTAGGGTGAATTTTAGGACTCATAAACCTAATGTCTCCATCACCCTATGTGATACTACTCACTAGTATCATGTACGGTTTTTTACCTGAGCTCTTATAGCTTTCGTTTATCGAGTCTTTTTGATCAATGGTTCCGAAATCTTATTTATCTCTATACTTGGTCTGCTCAACTGGAAGATGTATACCAACTTATGCCCTGCTTCTTATCCTTAAGGTCAGCCTTACTCGACTTAATTCGGCATACTGCCTTTCAATGTTTCTATATCCTTACTTTGGGTGGGCTGCATCTCTCACCTGTTTTTTTTTTTTACTTTATCACAGCTGCATGGAATGAAATATATGCAATTCTTGGTCATGTTGTATCCAGTTGGGGGCTTGACTCGGAAGAGATATTTTCGGGGAGTCATGCCACTATTGCTTATTGTCCTGATATCATATGGAATACATGTCTTTTGAATCTTTTTGGTCAGACCTTTGTTATTGGGCAAGGAGACTCACGTGAGTTTTCGGGTATTGTTCTTTGTAGCACGTACAATGATATTATTATATAGCTATTATAATTACCAAATTTTCTCTATTCCTGTTTGATTTTAAAAGTTGTACATTGTACCGAGACTTTTGCGAGCGCCATAGCATTACAACACAGTAAATTAGTAAAAGTTCTCAAAATTCATAATATCGTCTGCAATCAGCTCGATTGCTATATTTTTTCAAGAGTAGCAATGATTAACGATTATTCAAGTACTTATTTATTCATTTGTTACATGAATAAGATGTGATTCGACTTAGTATTTGATATATCCCAAAGACATATTCTAAGCACTTATTTGAAAAATAATTTCGTAACATTTGTATTTTTCTTATTTTTTTCTGCTTTGTTTGTATAACGCCAGCGAATAAATTGTAAGACGATTTAATAGAATAAAATTTACACTTGCAATATTATGATAATATGAAAGTAGATTATTTTATATCTATCGAATATTGCTTCAATTTTGTTTACAACTAACACACAATAAATTTGGTTTAATTGTATTTATGTTATCAAAAACGAAATAAGCTGCAAATGCTGTTAATCTAAACGGATAAATCTAATCAGTATGATATGGATAATAATAACTCGCAAACAAACATGAGAATTTTCAACTGTATGATTTGAAAATTATAAAGCTTCAACGGGAATTTCACTCAGGCGGACAGCATCGCTCATCGATCATTTCTTTGAAACGTTAAAATTGGTTTTAGAAAGATTTTACAACAACATAAAGTAGTAAGTAAAGTTAGCGACCACAGTCGAGGGCGACCCGAAGGCTCCCCTTTCAATAGCTACTACAACGAGGTGTAGGGGAGAGCGCTACTCCTTTCCCTAGATTGCTCAACTTTACCCTTGACCCTTACCTCATAATGCTGAGTGTTAAGCAAAGTAACATCAAGTCCCATTTTTTGAGTCTTTGGTAACTCTTGACTTGGGATTGAACCCAGGTCTCCCGGGCCATTGGCGAACACTCTAACCATTATGCCAATGTCCGGTACATTACAACAACGTAAAGGATATATATTCTACCCAAAATACTCAAGAGTACTACTCTTTGTCATACAGAGCATGTATCTGAGCAATTGGATTGAAAGTTGTATGTAAGATCAAATCAAGGAAATAAACTTATCTAAAGGCGGATCCGAAATAATTCTAAATCACCACCAGATTATATATTTTATAAACAAGAAACGGGTAAACCACAGCATTAACTGTAAAACATCCTTCTTTTTTTAAAGGAGTGTCTTCCACTCACAGAATCGTCTCATGAAAGATTTTCCTGAATCTAGATATTAATTAAACGGTCAGAAATATTTTTTATAATCTTCAGGAGAGATCTGAAAGACATTCTCGGAATGACTAATATGAAAACTCTCAACTGTTCGCAGAGAAACTGCAGCCAAGTACATACAAACGAAACAAAGAGCCAAATGAACAACTCATTGGGAATCAATTGCAGTTAGAAAAAAAATGAGATGATTTGAAAAAGTATTTTTACTTAATCAAAGAAACCAAAAAAATACCAATGCGCAGAAACTTAATAGAATCCAGAGAGAAGTGTCCAAGACGTATCGAAAAGAAAAACTACAATACATTCAAAGACAAATCAGTAAAATCGGTGGAAAACAGAGAGTTACGATAAGCATGTTAAACAGTAAATGAAATAAGCTGAAGGAGAAGCACCTCGAGAGAAAAATTAAAAGCTGCCAGACAAGAAGAAAGGAATCTGAAGTGGAAAGAACATCTGAAGAATTTACTTGCAATATGCTTGGAATAACTGATAAACTTACAAAGAATCATTAATAAATGAATACTCTCAAACATGGATATTTTAGAACATGATGCAGTACAGTTAAAAATTAAGTTAGAAAACTTGCATTCTTCAACGAAATACCTCCGGATGTTCTGAAGACTAAGTAATTTGATGCCAAACTTCTTTGAATATGAAAAACATGGTCTAGAAATGTACCAAAAGCTGCATCATTCTATTTCCCAAAAAGGGTGAACGAAGAACCACAGCGTTATAATTCTTAGTGTTTTAACTCTAAAGATTTTTGGTGCCCAGCCTCTGAAATGTATCCCACCTTAAGTTGAGAAATTATTATTACCGTCTGAAAATTAATATTTCTAGGCATGAATTAAGCCCTCAATGTTGATATGCCATTAAAATAAATCAAACAAAAATCATAATCATCTTTTATGACTATAATCATGCTAGTAATTAAATAGCATTGGTTTTCTTTTTCATTATATAAACATACTTTTAAAATTTGTTTTGAGATTTACTTTTAATTGATGCTTATATAAGGTCATAAGTCGATTACGATGATTGATTAGAATAAGAATTGATAAAGTTAATCTAATGAGCATGTTATAGCCTAGAAAGGACAGCAAGAAACATAACCATGGCAAATACCCATTTAATTCCACGCAGAAACAGTGTATCCTAAAAACGAATCATTACTAACTCTCTTGCTCGCTCTTCTACACGCATGCGCGTCAGAAGCCACCTCAATTGAAAGGAAACTTCTCAGTGTGTCATTCCAATGAGATTGAATCGGAGATACGATGCTCGGTTTGACATTGAGTGGATGAGAAAAACGTCGATATCTAACGGCCGTCTCAGCCGTCGGATGACCTCCAGGTCCCAGCAATATGGATTCAACGAAACCGAGAATGTTTTGCGGTCGAGATTACAGTAACTTATGCCTGATCACAAGGAATTCAATCTGAGTTTTTCCCGCCAGTTACTCCGAAAGATAATTGACGAGAAATTAAGAGCTTGCTGACCCCTGACCTCTTACACTGTCGTATTTTGCTCATTGTAGGAGATAACTTTCTCTGTCTTGCAAAACAACAACTTAGCCAATTTCTTTTCAAAATGCAGTCCAGGCACATGGATCAAAGGACCCGAGTTCAAATGTTGGATAAGACTATTTGTGTTTTCTTTGTGTTAAAAACTTTGAGGAAATACCTGAATCCATCTGCTCTCCTCCACTCATTCATGGGAAAATAGTATAGATTGATTGATTGATTCTAACACCATATAAACCATCAAGGGTTATTTTATGCCAAGAGGTTAGGGAATCGTTTACATTGCACGTCCTCATATTCTTTCTTTGTTTAGCTGCTTCGGAAGAGAATTCTGGGCTCCTAGTTTTATCGAATACGGATAATCTATAAACATATCTATTTGACTCGTAAATGGGACCTAAGAGCCACTTCCACAGCGGGTCAGTGTGGACCTGGTAGTAATGGCAATGAATGAGCACTCTAAACTCCGTTGATCTCTTGAACTGGAACTTCACCATCAGATGCAGTTTAGTTTCATATTCAAGGTACACTTTTGGGGGAGGGATCCTACCCCTCATCAGTTGATAAAATCAGCCTATTGTAAGCCGACCGACATGACTTGGGAAGAAAAATAGTACAACAGATTTCTTTAGCTCTGATTAGACAAGTAACCTAGAAGAAAGAAACTAAATTCAAACCATCTTTATTTCTCTTAAAAATCAACCTTATGATATATCCTACCAGTGACGAAGGGTTTGGGTAAATATTCACCCACGACATCGATTTTTAAGGATTAGATGTTAGGGGTTACAAGCAGCGTTATCCTTGGTCCTCGACAACAAGACCTCCTTACTCAGCAATACCTTTTAAACAAAGCTTATCCATTAATCAAATAGATAAAAAATGATAGTGGAAAATTTATTTAATAATTGCTTATGGTTACAGATTTATTGATACATAATTGTAACAATCTTGTTTCCAAAAAGACTCAATCCAATGAATAATATGCAGAATTTACGCGAACTTAAATGTTTTTCCACAATATTAGCCACGTAGCCACATTGTACTAGGACAAAACAAGAGTTAATGGCAGTATTGTGCGTTATCCGTATTGAGTTTCCATTCTTTTGTGTTATATCAATCACCAGTTTTCCAAGAATAAATATATTTTGGGTATTAAACTTACAAACGTTTACAAATAAATCTCATGCGAAATTTCCTTAGTCAGCACTAACAAGACGACATTATTTTAAGAAGATTCAAATGATCTTGAAACATAATTCTTCCTATGAAAAAAGTTCAATTAAAAATATTATTAAATAATTTAGGAAAACGAATTCTCTTATCTGAAATGCGAAATATTTGTCCCAAAAGATATTGTATGAAGGATCCATCTGGTATTTGAGAATACAATTTTTGCTGTTCGTAAATGGGAGTGGAACATGTTCTACGCCATGTTCCAAATTTTAACATTGAAATTTCCCTTTCAGACACAACGTCTGGCCATCTTATTTTGATTAACATTTCTATTTCTTTTAGAATTAAAGTTTAATTTCAGTTTGAATGTGAACAAAAATGCGTATAACATTCTTCTAAAAATACATATAAAACAATAAAAAGGATTTCCAGAAAAAGTATATCTTCAGTAAAAATGGCGTCTTTCTAAAAAACCAAAAAACAACATAGAGAGAGCGGAGTTTATTTATTTTTGCATTAAAATTTTTTTATAAGTGTCTCATAGTAATCATAGTAATTTGCTAGAGTTGTAATGATTAATTTTCTGGCACATAAAATTTACACTTACCATTTTTCTCTCTCTCTCTCTCTCTCTCTCTCTCTCTCTCTCTCTCTCTCTCTCTCTCTCTCTCTCTTTCTCTTTATATATATATATATGAAATAAAAGAATTGTAAATAACGAAAGTTTTCGCATGAAAAATTGTTCTCTGTGCTTAAAATACATCAGATTTAAACTTTAAAATAAATTTGAATCAGGGAAGCTTAAAATTTATTTCTTGAATTTTCATGTAAAATACATTCATTCGGTGTCCTTATATCGTTTTTATTTATTTGTTTATTTATCTTATCTTATTAATTTATTAATTAATGTGTTTTAATTTGTTCATCTGAGTCTACAAGTTTTACCGAATAAAATTTTTTGAGTAGTTTAAATATACATCCCGTCAACCGGAAAAGAAAAATAACCTACCAGTCATGTTAAAAACCCCGAAAATTCCAGGAACATTACATTACTGACATTCTCCCTCTTTCACATCAAAAAATGGACTTTACACACAAACACACACACATATTCACACACACACACACACACACACATACACACACTCTAAAGACCGTGTTTAACTGCATCATATATATGATGTAGTAAAACGGGCCATTGGTCTAATAAGTAGACTGTTCCGGGTCTAATGAGTAGAGTGTTCGCCAGTTGTTCGGTAGACCGGGGTTCAGTCTCAGGTCGAGTCATACCAAAGACTGAAAAATGGTACTTGATGCCACCTAGCTTAACAATCAGCATTATAGAATACGGAATAAAGGTAAAGTGGAGGAATCCAGGGAATGGAGAAGCACTCTTCCCTAAACCTCGGTGTAGCAGCTACTGAAAAGGGAGCCTTCGGGTTACCCTGGACTGCGGTCGCTAAGTTTACTTTTACTTATATATATGAGCATGCCTGTGAGTGCACGCGTGGGTAAGCAGTTAAACGCAGGAATCAAAACCATATATTGCTACATATAGTTTCAACTTTTAAGCACACACACACACACACATATATATATATATATATATATATATATATACGATAAAAATGAAAACGGGGAAAGTTTTCCATTAAAAGTGAACTACACAATTATAAACAAAGCAGATATAAAACATAAGAATAATCGAATGGGAACTCCTAAAGTTTGTGACTTGTAGTTTCATGTCGACAGAAGTTTCATGTCGATAGGAATTTTCAAAAGTTGGTTGGTTGGTTGGTTGTCAATCTTTCTGGGTTATTTAACACTAAATCTGTTTCATACAAATAATCGTTTCTACTTCAAACAATTCAGTGTTATCATGGGAACACAATTTGTCATCAACATTTTTATTTCAAGCTATTCAATTTAGTAAAATAGTTCTAATTCAAATAATTCAGTTTAGTACAGTTTTTGTCCACATACAGTTAAATGTCAAAACAATTCTATTTCAAACAATTCAGTTTAGTGTGGGTTCACAGTTAAAATATCAAAACTGTTCTATTTCAAGTAATTCAGTTTAGCATAAGTACACAGTTTAGATCTGTTTGACCCATACATAGGACCCTATTAGGTGATACCTTTCAGGGATGGACTGAACCTGGGAGCAATGGCTATGAAGGGGTATTCCGCATTCCCCAAATCTCCAGCATTACTGGAATCTCTCCATTTGATTATTGAGTGTCATAACAGGACCCTCATTGGGGTGGGGGCTTTTACCCTCTGCAGATGTTCAGTCGGTGTATTCTACAGCCCCAGCCGACTGGGCAATAAATTATAAATGTAAAAGTTTTATTTCAGATAAATTTGGTTTAGCATAAGTACGCAGTTTAAATGTCAAAACGGTTCTTTTTAAAACAATTCAGAATAGCATAAATACGCAGTTTAAATACAAAAACAATTAACTCTCGAAACTACTGTTAAGTTTTATTTTACCCATAGATTGGACCCTTTCAGGTGCTGCCACTCCGGGTGGACCTGGGAGCGATGGTAATAATTGGTTGCACACATAGACACAGACACACACACACACACACACACACACACACACACACACACACACACATATATATATATGTATGTGTGTGTGTGTGTGTGTGTGTGTGTGTGTGTGTGTGTGTGCGTATTCTTCAATCCAGTAAATCCAGATTAGGGAACAATTCAGTCAGAAAAAAATATTCAAATTAAGCATATTTAAATATTCCTGGCAACGAGTTCAATGTAAATAAAATCTACAGAGCAAATAATATTATTTCATGAAAAAAAAAACAATATTCGGTCACATTAGGATAATGAATTTATTTCCAGCCTGTTAGGAGCATTGATATGAATCAAAACTCCAAAAGAATTTTTACTGGACTTCATCAGATCCAAAAGGAAAACCAAAAGAAATATATATGTATATATTTTTTTTTAGTTTTCCTATTGGATCTGATGAAGTCCTGTTAAAATACTTTTGGACTTTTGATTTATATCCATCATCTTAATAGGCTGTAAATAAATTTATTATCCTAATGTGACCGAATATTTTTTCTTGAAATTATATATATATATATATATATAATGCTGTAAAACACGATCTTTAAATTACTAGCCCAAGTTCACTCATCCAACCATCCAGATCATTAGATGTTCAATGAAACCTTCAGTAGTTTTAACCGTTAGAACTCAAATATTCAGTACCGCGGAGGTGTGGCGCCCTTCTAGCAAACTAGACGTGTTGATAGGATTCTTTACGCATTTATTCTTACGTATATGAGTTTAAAATCTGTAGAATTATCAAGCTGAGATCAAAGTAACATTGGTCGAAGGCCCAAGTAATTAAAAAATTAAAGATAAAATGTTAGATGGAAAAGTAGTAGCATTAAATCATAAATGTTGACATATATATATATATATATGTGTGTGTGTGTGTGTGTGTGTGTGTGTGAGAGAGAGAGTTTCTGTGTCTTTGTGCGTTTATGTGTGTGCGTATGTGTGTATGTGGGTGGGTGGGTGGTTAGGTATGACGAACTTAACTGATTGTAACATAACTAGGTTAACTTGTATACAGTTAACGTTTTGACTTGTTACATTCAGTTTACTTTGTCATACCAATATATATATATATATATATATATGCAAATTTCATTAAACATAATAGACATTTTATGTCTACATATTTTCTTTTGGATCCGTTCGAATTCCCGTATTACTTTTATTGTATTCTGGGGGAATTGATTTATGTATTGTCCATAGTTGCATGTATCCCTAGTACTTTCTGCCCGACTTTGGGCCATCATCAGGGGAGGATCTACAACAAAAGTGATGTAACTTTTGTTCTAGCATATTACAACTGTGTAAGGGCGTCTTTGCCGTTGAAGGTTTTGGCGTTTGTTTTTGAATGTGATTCTATATTTAGTGCCAGTAGCTAAAGACATTTAAGTACATTAGCACTGGTTTGAAAATTAATTCTATTAAGTGTTGGTTTATATATATATATATATGTGTGTGTGTGTGTGTGTGTGTGTGTGTTTGTGTGTGTGTGTGTGCGCTTGAGTATGTATAAATAAACACACACACATATATATGTGTATATATATACACACATACATATATGTATATACATATTCACATATGCAAATATATATATATATATATATATATATATATATTTGACGAAGTTGATTGATTACTGTTTTGACTACTGCTGTTGCTTAAAAAAGGATGCTTTGGCTACCGAGCGCAGGAGAGGGTCCCTGAAAAGTTCTTTCATCCAAGAATAGCTTATTTTTGTATTTTTCAGTTTAGTATGGCTCAATGGGAGATTCTGCGAATATATCAGCGCTAAACCTAGCATTATTTGTTTAATTCGACAAAAAAATAAATTCACTTATAAAAATATATATATATAAAAATATATTGACTTATATTGACTGTTCTATACATTTTCAGTTAGAACTTGTATCTTAAAGATTTGATCATTTTAGAAAAAATGAGTATGATTTTTGGATTCAGCGTAAAAAAAAAACTGCTTTCGAATCAGCTATTATCAAAACAACCTTGAAAACATAGAGTAACAGCCCGAAAAGCCAAACTCAACGGAAGGTACTTTTCTACCTTTATTCCAAGATATCTTTTGTAGGTATCTTGGTATCGATAAGAGATAACGAAATCTCTCATTATATATATATACATATATATATATATATATATAAGGTACTTCACTTTATTTCTAAATAAACAATGTTCCGATATAATGACAAAACAAGAGGATCTAAATTAGAATAGCATACAAAGAGTCAATGGCTCTAGGTGACTGTCAGTTTCCCACCTAAATGATTATCACACTATAATGATATACAAGAGTCAGATAAAAAGTTGATATGCTGAAAAATTTAAATGATGACGTCATATCTTTTGGTGATGACTTTTAAAAATTTTTATCACGGCAACACCACTGAAAGAAGTGTGTGGACAGCATAAGAGTCTTTATTGAAAAATAAATCTCATTTGGCCACATTCTATGAGGATAACTTGTTCAGCCGATGAATCTTTCAGCCGATCCACGTATATTGATGTAAATGTAACTATGCAAAAAACAGCACATTATAGTGAAGTTTTCATTAGAAGAATCTAATTAAAGTAGCCTGATTTGTGCTGAATTTGCTGTTCCATGCTGCCATGACAACCCCAGTAATTTAACATAAAAAGGTTTTAAAATAAACGTTAAAGATAAAATAAGTGCGAAAATGTTTATATTACTCATACTTTCATGATTTTTTAAAAATATGTAACCTTAACCAAGGATAAATGACTGTGAGCATAGCAAGGTTTTTGGTTGACCAATACACTTAAATATACTTACTTAGTGAACAAAGGGTTTTATAGTCTTATTTGCAGTTGCATGGTAGATGGTATGGTAGAAATATTCACAATATTCAAAGGGCTAAATGTCTGGTCTAAAATTTTGTTTAATTGCTGCCCTCACAGTTTTTTCATGGACTTTCAATTCATTAGAGTGCTTTCTTAATGACGATAAATAATCCTTCTTAATCACCGTAGCGAGAGCAGTTAAAAAGTCTTATTTTTGTTTTTGATTCATCTACCACTCCCTCTTTTCCATAAAAAGCTCTTTTTCTATTAACATTTTTTTCTTTGCATACGGTAGACAAAGAAAGTTTGGCTTGGCTTCACCGTTAAGCAATTGCCCAGTCGGCTGGCGATTTAGAATATTCCGATTGCTTCTCGGCAGAGGAGTAAGACCTCCAGCAATGAGTACCCTGGATATGACACAAAACAATCTGATGGAGAAGTTCCAGTAATGCTGGAGCTTTGAGGAATGTCGAGTACCAGTTCATTGCCATCGCTTCTGGGTCCAATCTAGCCTGGATTGGTAGCACCTGATATGGGTCAAATAGAACTAAACTGTGTACTCATGCTATACTGAATTACTAGAAATAGAACTGTTTTAATATTTGAACTGCGTACGTATGCTAAACTGAATATCTTGGAATAGAACTGTTTTGACAATGAAACTATACTTACACTAAACTAAATCGTTCGAAATAAAATTGTTTCGACATTTAACTGCCTGTTTACAAAAACTATACTCATACTAAACTCAGTTGTTGGAATTAGAAGTTTTTGACTAAACTGAATAGCTTAAAATAGAAATATTTTAAACAATTTAACTGTGTATTTATGCTAAACTGAATTGTTTGAAATTTAACTGTTCATTTGTATAAAAATTGATTTGGTATTAATTAACCTACAAAGGTTGATATGCCATAAAACCAAACCAAGCCAAACAAAGCCAAACCGTTAAGCAAATCATAGTTCAGTTGTCTTTTCTTTTATTGCTCACTCATATTGGGCTGAATTTTCATTTGCAAAGTGCTTGAACAATAAAGCTAATCATAAAAAAAATAGATTTATCACGTTTTTTTTGTTGTTTTTTTTTTTTTAGATTGGACAAATCAGACTAAAAAACGTTTTAAAATCATTACATATTTTGCGCCAGCACTTTGTAGTTTTATGGGACTTGGGTTTATATTAAACATAATGATTTTGATCGTTCAAATTCAAGATATAAAGAAAATAAGAAAGAAATGATGGCTGAATCCTTTCCTCTTTCTTACATAGACACATTCATATCATCATTAACCTTTAGTTATAATGAGAACACAATATTTAATGAAGCTTTTAAAGTTCCTATGAGTCTCATATACAAAATATAACAACATCGATGGGAAAAGTTTCGTATAACATTTGGATAATTCGAATCGTTTAGTTGATTACAGATATAACGTTGAGGGAGTTAAATGTTTTGCAATCTTTTGGTACAAGCTATTTTCCAGTGCGCATATTTACGTCATTGAAGCAGTTCAAACAGTGGTAGTTAAAAGCTGTGGTTGTTAGTGTCATGGTAGTTGGTGTGCTATCAATTTTGCACTGCTTCATTCTATGTTTGATTTGAAGATCACATAGATGAAAGTGCAACATAGAATAATTCTGGAAGTTATGGTTTACGAGATTGAACTGTGTCGTATTACCGTAAAAGCAATCACAAACATTTGTTGATCTAAGTATAGTAACCAGATGGCTGAAGAAATTTAGCTTGTGCTGTAATAAACCCGATGATCTGATAAGGTTCAGTGGGCCTAAAATTGTCGTTTCCCAGAAATTGAACTAAGAAAATTGAATCTGGTGAGTAGCAATCAGAAAGTATCAGGCGAGCTCGGCATTTTTCATACTAGTATGGTTGGTCTCTTTTGACAGTTCCGCAAAGTTATCCAGAGCTGCCGAATAGTGTCTCTAATAACTAAAATATTGCAAGACTTTTAATTCACCCTGGTACTGTGTTTTTTTTTTTTTTCTGTATTTTCTTATTTTCCCTTTCACTTAAAAAGAACCAACGGACGTTGCTAAATAAAATTATAGATATAATTTCTATTTTGAAAAATCACTATTTTCTTTTGACAAAAGTTCGTTTTCGCCGCCATATTTGATTCTTCACTTTTGATTTGAAGTTGTGATAGAAGGCGCCAACTAGACTATTCTTTTCCTCTATAGACTTTAGCCCATAATTTAATCGGAACATTTCTCGAAGACCTCTGTCATCATCTGATCGCCAAAATGGTCCTTGAACGAGGTCGGCTCAATTTATGCGAGAAGTCTTAGCTGCGGTCCCCGCCCAACTTGTCTGTTGTCGAGTCAGTAAAGACCATTTAGTGACACCAAATAGCCACATTAGAAATAATGATCAGGTCGCCGCACCTTGCCCGCCAGACAAAATTCTAACTCTCAGTTTCTGCTAGCTGAACGAATAAAAGGAATTGTAATCCCTAATGTTATCTCGTAGCTCAATAACCACACCTTCATAGTCAACAGCAATAAAATGAGACAATTGAGCAGCTATATGTAGTTATATCAGATTATACGTCTCGACTACAATTAGGAATTTTGAGCATTTGTGTGTATATGCAGGTCTGAGAGGGTCATGGCTTATAGAAAGGCTTTATGAAACTGGTATTTTACAAGAATATTGACTTGATATAGAGCTTCAACTTTGATTATAAGCGGTTGGCCTCCGGAGTTATTTGCATTTACTGTGAGAAATAAAATTATTATATATACAATTTCTTGCGAAAAAGAAGTTATAGACTCTGATGCGAAAAGGTTTTGAGTTTCTTAATGGTTGGACGGACGGCGTTAGACCATTGCTTTTCATATTGTCTGCTTTATGTTGGATATTAATGAATAAGTAGTAAAAAAGAACTCTCAATATATATTAGAGACGGAAAAACAGAAAAGGGTATACAAAAGAGCAATAAAAAAAATCAAAGTAGATTCTCTACTTGTGTAACAAACATTTTGGAGCATTTATATCTTGTCTGTATCTCTGTTTTCATAAAAGGGTGTTAAAACATATCTCGTAAATAATCCATTAAAATGTTTTATGTACTTTTTTTTTTCTCTGGGCATAGCTTAATGCTTCTGTTAAAGAAAAAAAGGGTGTGTTTAAACACAAGCACAAATAAGGTCAACTTTAAGGGATAACCATATTTACCAACCCTTCCTCTCGGGCAGGTATGACACAAGGTCAATTTTAAGCGGAGTTTAACAGGTTTGAATTCAGAGTTTTCCTTCTCCTAGACTAGTTGCCTCATCAAGGCTGAAGAACCCAGTCTGCCCTACTACTTACCCATAGCTGGAGGGAGAATAATTGGATTCATACCTTTCCCAATGGTACTAGTGCTATGAGAAAAGCAGTCTCGTCCAGGATATGAACCCGTGTCGCTGTGTCCATTTTCTTCGACGATAACCATTACACCACGGGCACCTCCACAAAACTTTAAGGGAAAACAGTAAACGGCACATATTTTATTGATACAAAAGATATTTCTTTTTTTATTAAATATTTAAAGCTGATTTGGTTTGGTTTCTTTATTTAATGACATATCAACCTTCATGGGTTATCAATGTAGAAACAGGGGTGTCCTTGTGGTGTAATGGTTAAAGCAATGGAATGCGGAATCGTAGTAAGCGAGTTCGTACTCCAGTCGCGCTATTACGTTCACTTTCGGGCAAATACCCTTGGGAAAGGTATGGACCCCCTTATCCTCCTAGCTATTTAAGTACCAGTACTGTTCTTCTTGGAGAATAGCTTTGGCATTAAATAACCTACAAAGGTTTATATGCCATTAAACAAAGAAACCAAACCAAACCAAATGTAGAAACAATTTTTATAGAAGAACAGTTGTGGGTATAATTTGAACTATATTTGGAAGTAAAAATGAGTTCATAACTTTTGCAAGGGTTTTAGTCGGAATGTGAACATAATATCGCGACTGGAATTCGAACTCACGTACGACGATGTTGCAGCTTTACACGCCACACACGCTTTGCGAGTTTTCTGAATTCTAAAAGACATCTGAACGGTAAATAAGCATGATTCATTATAAATTTAAACTTACAATTTGTTTTCTAGATGAGATTATTTCTCGATGGATTACCTTGATTTGATTTCCTTGTTTTAATGATATATCAATCTCCATTTGTTATTCGATATGAAAGTTATTTGTATGTTATTTGTTATTTGTATGTTATTTGTCTATGAAAGTTATTTGTATGTTATTTGTATATGAAAGTTATTTATATGTTATTTGTATGTGAAAGTTATTTGTATGTTATTTGTATATGAAAGTTATTTGTATGTTATTTGTATATGAAAGTTATTTGTAAGTTATTTGTATGTTATTTTTATATGAAAGTTATTTGTATGTTATTTGTATGTGAAAGTTATTTGTATGTTATTTGTATATGAAAGTTATTTGTATGTTATTTGTATATGAAAGTTATTTGTATGTTATTTGTATATGAAAGTTATTTGTATGTTATTTGTATATGAAAGTTATGTGTATGTTATTTGTATATGAAAGTTATTTGTATGTTATTTGTATGTTATTTTTATATGAAAGTTATTTGTATGTTATTTGCATGTTATATGTATATGAAAGTTATTTGTATGTTATTTGTATGTGAAAGTTATTTGTATGTTATTTTTATATGAAAGTTATTTATATGTTATTTGTATGTTATTTGTATATGAAAGTTATTTGTATGTCATTTGTATGTGAAAGTTATTTGTATGTCATTTGTATGTTATTTTTATATGAAAGTTATTTATATGTTATTTGTATGTTATTTGTATATGAAAGTTATTTGTATGTTATTTGTATGTGAAAGTTATTTGTATGTCATTTGTATGTTATTTTTATATGAAAGTTATTTATATGTTATTTGTATGTGAAAGTTATTTGTATGTCATTTGTATGTTATTTTTATATGAAAGTTATTTATATGTTTTTTGTATGTGAAAGTTATTTGTATGTCATTTGTATGTTATTTTTATATGAAAGTTATTTATATGTTATTTGTATGTTATTTGTATGTGAAAGTTATTTGTATGTCATTTGTATGTGAAAGCCATCCTTGTAGAAAAAACAAAAGTGATATTTAACCCCTAGTTTTTGGGATAAGAAAGTTTATATATTTTTCAAGGATATTATCCCGAAAGTGAGTGTATAAAGAAACTGGAGTTCGATCAGCACTTCTATTTAGGATCAAGGGATAGTATATGTTTACTCGGCCTAGTTCCACCACTCTACAACCTATGATCAGAGAATAATAGATATATAATCATAGTCATTATCATGAACTTGTGCTGACTGAACGGAACACCATGACTCTTTCTCTCTCTCTCTCTCTCTCTCTTTCTCTCTCTCTCTCTCTCTCTCTATCTATCTATCTCCCTCTCTCTCTCTCTCTATATATATATGCATATATATATATCGTCTAATACTCCATCTAGGTCCTCTGAACTGCATCCAGTGTCCGTAAAGATTTTGCCCTCGATAGTCGGCTAACACTGGCGCACCTAAGGCGCCTCTGGTGGTGTAATGGTTTGCAAGCTCGACTAGCAAACCTACACGAGTGAGTTCGAGTCTCATTGGATGCCCCTTTAATATGGCCTTGTGCCATATCTAAGTAAAAATGCTTAGTAAATTACAACACTGGCGCACCCATGTGTAGAAGTAACGGACATAACGTCTCTTATAAGAAAATTCTTTCTTCTCTGAATGGTTTATTTGTGTGAAGCTGCTTCGAGGATTCGCTTTTTTCAATGCACCCTGTTTGCGTCTAGGTGGTGCATCCGTGCAGTAGTACTGACACAGCCAAAGGTTGGAAGAAATTCTGTCTTATTTTGTCAGGGAGATCAGATTCCAAATGTGCGAGAACCTCTTAATAGCACTCTGCGCATCTGCGTTTTCGTATGTTAACATCGCTTTCAGTAAATGAGTCGTTGCTGTTGAGTTATATGAACTGGTTTAATCATGGCTGACTAGTTAATGTAGAGATACGTTATTCTTGTTGAAAATGCATAAACTGTTTTATTTAGGTTCTCGAAGAAGCCAATGCCTCCAGTTGCTTGTTCGAGGCTAAGGTGAAGGGATTCGGCTTAGACAAGTGTAAATATGTGATGCGATAGATCATATGCGTAGTTTAAGACTTTAATTAATTCTGTGGATTGTCGTTGGCTACTTGGTTTTATAAACTGAAACAATTTTCTTTTATTAAAACTACTGACGTTAATCATCAGCATCATTATCATGTCGTGCCGCCAGCACGGATATCCCTGACCCTCTCTCGCCACTTCTCCCTATCTTTCAGCGCCTCTGGCGGGTCTTCAGGGCTACATCCCATATACTCACATAGCTGCTCTATGTATGTTCTAACTGGTCGTCTTGCTTTTGCTTGGCCATGTGTGGGGGTTCATAGGAGTACATCCCTTATGTGCTCGTCTCTGCTTCTCCAGCAGTGTCCTGCGTGCCTGGTTCGTCTAACTTGGATAAATTCCGTGATGGGAGGCAGGTAGCCGTATAGTTGGTACTTTGTGGGGTGTTGTCGCCAGGACTTATTTAATATTGCATTCTTGTGTAATTGTCGACTACCTTCTTCTCGAGCCGTTTTGTTAGCGCCCAAGTGGTGCATCCAAACAGCAGTATCGACACGACCGCTGCCTGGAAGAAACTGTGTTTCATTTTATCGGTCAGGTCTGATTTCCATATGATCGATAGCTTATTGATAGCCGTCCATGCCTTCGTTAGCCGCGTGTCGATGTGTTTTTATGTTGATGAGACACTGCTTCCTAGGAAGGTGAATTTGTCTACTAGTTTTAGATAGGTTCCGTCTAGTGTGGAAATGTTTGATTAAAGCTCATATATTCAGTTTTGAATGCATTGACATTATAGTAGGTTACAAAAACTACATATTTCATACATTGACACTAGTAGAACGTAATCTAGGTAAATTATAAATATTTATTTTCATCTAGTGACAATTCACTGTACGTAATTAAAGCAGATTATAAACCAATAGATTAGATATATTGATGTTCGTAGTACGTAAACACTAATATGAACAAGTTTTCTTTACTTGGAGGTAAAAGTTTTATAGAGTCACATTGTGCTTTTGAAATTTGAAGTTATCCTGAAAGTTTTTTGGACCGACTATAAAAACGATGTACATGCCAATTCACATATTCAACAGCAATTCAATACATTTGACAAACGGTCACCTAAGATTCTTTAACATTCCAAGAAATTCGCTAAAAAGAAAAACTGAATAAAAATATAAACACTACCTGCTTGTCTGTCATCTTCAATAAGTTATGTTATATATGTATTTCGGAAATGAAGCATTTATTAAACCCTACAACGATATTAAAATCAGTAAAACATGAAAGTGCTCAAAAGACGAAAATAGTTCAATGTACTGAAATCGTTCAGATAATATTACACAAGAAAAATAATATTAAGATTAAAATTAATAATTCACTACGCTGAGTCTCACGTTCCTCAAAAGCGGTTTAACGTGCTATAAATAAATTATAACTTGGGTTTTCATTTTTTCTAACATATTTCTTAAATACAATATCGTATATTATTTTCCAGGTTATATATATATATATATATATATATATATATATGTGTGTGTGTATGTGTGTGTGTGTGTGTGTATGCGTGTGTGTGTGTGTATCCTTTAAGTAAAACAAAAACCAGTCACATTAGGATTATAAATTTATTTTTATCTTGTTTTGGGTATTGATATGAATCAATAACACCAAAAATAACAAGACTTCTTCAAATCCAATGGATAAAATATATACAGCCAGAATAGACACAGGAGGGAAGGGTTGGAGGTGGTAGAAGAGGGATGAAGAATTTCCTACCCATTTCCCCCACTTCCGGTTTTTCTTTTTATTACCGGTCGAAATCACAACAAAATAACTAGAGCAATATTCAGAGCCACCATCTACCGTAAATTAAATTTTGAATTTTTAAAAAACTTGAATTCTAAATACATTTCAACGTAAATCCCCAGATTTAACAATAATTTAGGGAATTACAACAATTCTTATTAACTTTACGTAAAGATTACAGTAATACTTATCTTAAATTAAATTCAATATCTAAATTTTAAATTTTAAATTCAAAATTTATATTTGTGCCCATTAATTCAGTTACTTTTCCATTGGTGTATTTCCATTTATATATATATATACATATATATATTGGCAGCATTTCTTCATTGATACATATTTGATTGAACATAATAGACGTTTTTTGTCTACATATTTTTTGTTAATCCTTTCGAACTGCCGTATTGATCTTATGATATTCGACGGCAATTGGTTGATAAAACTTCCAAGTACTTTCTGCTCATCTTTGGGCCATTATCAGGGGAGGATGTATTACAAAAGTGATGAAACTTTTGTATGTACATTACTACTTTGTAAGAATAAGCGTTTGTACTGTTCTATTGTGTAGCGTTTACTTTTCGAATTTGTTTCTATAAATAGCGTTACCCGCTTGTGCCAGCAGAAAAAATAGCTTCAGTATTGGTTAGCATGTCTTTAAGTCCTACTAATTTAAAATGCCGAAAATTATACAAAATTGCATGCTGTTTTATTCTTTGTAAAATGTTGCTTGAATTCTGTGTTTTAAATGTAAAAACACTTTTACCGTAAACCCAAATTGAATATATGACTCTGTCCAATTTGTGTCAGCGTACACGGCTGAAAGTTTCGAATCTTTTCTAAAAGTTTAAAATTCTTAAAGCCCCCACCCAACAGTAGGTTAGAAGAAAACTAAACAGCCTAAGTAAAAGTCCCAGTGCCACGAAAAAAAAAAAAACACATTTTAGTGCCAGTATCAGAAGATAGGGGAAAATATACCGAAAACTCTCATTAATATAACTTAGTCCTGGACTTTAACTGAGTTAAAACTTAAGTAAAGCCCCCTTCTTTTTTCTTTTCTTTTTTTTTTACGTACACATGGAGAGCAGCATGATGGACGTAAAGAAATTTGAATAAACCCATTGACAGCCAAACTCAAAACCTAAGCTGGTCCTGGACGTGAGTTTTGCGACTTAACGCGCAGGATTGTCAGTTCGATCGGGGAACTAATGCTGCTCATCTATAAGAGTGGCTTCTATCATCATCATCATCATGTCATGCCACTAGCAGGGATATCCCAGACCCTGTCTCGCCATTTACCCCTATCGTTCATCGCCTCTGGCAGGTCTTCAGGGTAACATCCCGTATCCTCACATAGCTGCTGAATGTACGTTCATGCTGGTCGTCCTGCTTTTACCCGGATATATGTGGGGGTCCATAGGAGTAAAACCCTTATGAGCTCTGGCGTCAGTGTTCGAAAAATCAGCTACAGAGCTCAAATAACAAAAACTAATAAAATGCAAACAAACAATACAAATAGCGACATTTAACGTAAGACCTTAAATAGAATAGGACAACTACCAGAGCTAACTGCATCGGCCGTAGAGCATAAGATAGACATTATATGCATGCAAGAACACAGATACACGCACACCGAAGATATCAAATATCACGAAACTGGTAATGGATGGACGCTAGCCACTGTATCGGCATGGAAAAACTCTGTCAATTCCACGGTAGGAGGGGTAGGAATGCTTATAGGACCAAGAGCATTAAAAACACTTAATAGCATTGAGGGAATACAAACTAGGATGTTGGAAGGTACGTTTAATGGCAACCACAGAGCAACAATCATCTCCTGCTACAGCCCTACCAATGTTAGTGAATGAAACTGAATTAGTCGATTTCTACACTGAGCTATCCTCTCTAGTGCGTAGCATTTCGAAACACAACCTGTTAGTCATTGGTGGAGACATGAATGCCCAAATAGGGAAAAACGGAAACAACAAATACAGTCTACACAACACGTCAAATAGGAATGGACAACTTCTAACAGATTTCATGATAGAAAATAGATTAACATGCCTCAATACAAACTACCAAAAAAGGGAGAGAAATGATGGACCTAAACATACGCGAACAATAGAAAAGCACAGATAGACTACGTCATTATAAACAAGAAATGGAAAAATAGCGCAATCAATTGCGAGGCATACTCCTCTTTCGACATTGTATCAGGAGTGCAAGAAGGGGACACGCTAGCTCCATACCTCTTTATCATATATCTAGATTACGGGCTTAGAACATCGATTGATAAAATCAGAGAAAACGGCTTCGAGGTGACAAAGAAAAAAAAGCAGAAGGGATCCCGCAAAAACAATCACCGACGCCGACTACGCCGATGACATAACGATTCTGGCAAACACACCCAACCAAGTCGAAACACTACTGCATAGTATGGAACGAACAACCACAGGCATTGTCCTCCATTTCAATCCACACAAAACTGAATATATGTGCTATAATCACACAGGCGACGTCTCCACACTAGACGGAACCTCTCTGAAACTAGTGGACAAATTCACCTACCTAGGAAGCAGCGTCTCATCAATCGAAAAGGACATCAACACGCGGCTAACAAAGGCATGGACAGCTACGATAGGTTATCGATCATATGGAAATCAGACCTGCCCGATAAAATGAAACGTAGTTTCTTCCAGGCAGCGGTTGTATCGATACTGCTGTATGGATGCACTACTTGGACGCTAACTAAACGGCAATTATACAAGAATGCTGCGAGCAATATTGAACAAGTCCTGGCGGTAACACCCAACTATACGGCCACCTGCCTCCCATCACGAAAACTATCCAAGTTAGACGAACTAGACATGCAGGAAACTGCTGGAGAAGCAGGAACGAGGTCATAAGTGATGTACTCCTGTTGACCCCCAACATATGGCCGAGCAAAAGCAGGACGACCAGCTCGAACATACATTCAGCAGCTATGTGAGGATACGGGATGTAGCCCTGAAGATCAGTCAGAGGCGATTAACGATAGGGAGAAGTGGTGAGAGAGGGTCAGGGATATCCATGCTAGCGGCACGACATCATGATGATGAGTACTGGTTTCAAAATTAATTCAGTTATGTTTGGCGTGTATGTTCCTAATATGCAGTGCTTCGAGAATCTGTAGTTTTATATATATATATATATATATATATATATATGTGTGTGTGTGTGTGTCTGCTTGTGTGTGTGTTATTTTTAGTTTTACACCTATTCTTTAATTCAGAGTGTGTGAAAAAAAAACTGTTGATACAATTTGTAAATAAAAAAATATTACACAAACTGATCTCTGGGAAAAAAAGTATTCTATAAAAAAAGACTGAAAAAGTTCTATTGTTTGAAAATAATCAACCAATATCGCAATGCCATGTTAAAAGAAGAAACACCGGCAGAATACCCTAAGCTAAACGTAAGATTATTGTTTAGTTTTTCTATATATCCACATATTTATGAAGCTTTTATGTCTTTCCTTATATTTATAATGCCACCTGATTCTAGAATGTTCCATTCCAAATATTTCTTTAGCGTTTGGTTTGGCCATTTTCTTTTTTGGGGGGGATTAATTTTTGATAACTGGGAGTGTTTGCATTTGTCGGTACAAGAATCTATACTAATTTATGCTAAATTTCTAAGTTTGGCGCGGTAAATTCAAACAATTGTTAAGTTGACTCGTGATAGTTGAACCTGGTAAAACAATTTAGTCGATTAGAAATAAATCAAGATTCTTAGATTAAAATGTAACAAAAATTCACCAGCAGATTTTACAAGTCATTTTTAAAAAAGAAAATTGTACTAACCACCACACGGAGCCTCTCTGAGGCTAGTGGACAAATTCACCAACCTAGGAAGTAGCGTCTCATCAACCGAAAACGACATCGACACACGACTGACGAAAGCATGGACGGCTATAGATAGGCTCTCAATCATATGGAAATCAGACCTAACCGATGAAATGAAGCGCAGTTTCTTCCAGGCAGCGGTTGTATCGATACTGCTATATGGATGCACTACATGGACGCTAACTAAACGGCTGGAGAAGAAACTTGAAGGCAACTACACAAGAATGTTGAGAGCAATATTGAACAAGTCCTGGCGACAACATCCCACGAGACGCCAACTTTACGGCCACTTGCCTCCCATCACGAAAACTATACAGGTTAGACAAGCCAGACACGCCGGACACTGCTGGAGAAGCAAGGACGAGCTCGTAAGTGACGTACTCCTATGGACCCCCACATATGGCCAAGCAAAAGCAGGACGACCAGCCCGAACTTACATACAGCAGCTATGTGAGGACACGGGATGTAACCCAGAAGACCTGCCAGAGGCGATGAATGATAGGGAGAAGTGGCGAGAGATGGTCAGGGATATCCGTGCTGGAGGCACGACATGATGATGATGATGAAACGTAAGATTGCTCAATACACTAAGTAGATCGAGAAACGAATTCCTACAGAGCCGGAGGTTATCTCGCTAGTTTTCATCTAACCGGATCATCAGAATAATTCTGGTTCTGTAGCCATTACTTTATATATATATATATATATATATATATATATATATATATATATATATATGGTGGGTGGCTGTGCGTAGGTGTGGGTGGGTGTGTAAAGGTGTACAGAATGATTCTCTGTCGAACCAAAAAGATAAGAGTAAAAAGCAATGAAACATAAATTATATTTTATATACTCCACCTCCAATTCAACGTAATTTGCAAATCATTCCAAAATTTTCGTCAAGAAATTCAATAAGAAAAATACCATTCCCTTCTGGGATAGGCCGAGCAGATTTCTGCAGTTTCTTGTTAATAGATAGATAGATAGATAGATAGATAGATAGATAGGGCTGTATAGTGGCTCGTAACACGTGACTTCCAGTATCGCGGAAGTATAAAATACGTCGTGTTTCTTAAGCACTTGTGTTTTGTAAGATCTCAGTCAGTAGTAAGACCAATTTCGGATGTAACACCCACAGGGCAAGACTGAAAATATTTGCTGGACTGTACCACTTCAGCAAAGAAATAATTAACTCTTTATTTCACTGTGTATCTCTTCCTTACCACGATACAACAGATAAATAGATTTCAACAGACTGAGATAAAGAGGGTATGGAATTAAGTAGAAACAGAATGAGATAGATAGATAGATAGATAGATAGATAGATATTACCAGACTTTGAGCTGAAAATGTTTCGTTCTTACTAAGAAGGGAATAACATAGTGCAATGCAACGAGTATGCTATTCCACGAAAAGATTCTGTTATTCAACATGGTTTCTCAAGATTTATCCGTAAGCTGTTTAAAAGGTTTAACCCAGAAGTTTTCAGCTCATTCCCTTAAATATACAATAGTTACTTTGTAGACATTTCATATTATTTTCAACCATATTTAATTAACTGAGCTGTAAGTATAGAAGTAAAAATGAACTTTTATATAAAAGTGTAATCCTGTTTTTTTTTTTTGGTTTTTTTTTTTTTTTTTTTTTAAATATGGCTTTTCAGTGCCATATTTACAGTTTATTCGAATGTAGAAATCTTGATGTGCCAAATCATTAATCTGCTAAACTTTAGACAAAAGGTCAGCTGACGAAAATAATAAAAATAGCTTCGACTCATTTTTTTAAAATGTCCATTATTAATTATATTTTTGATTTGGCTACAAAAATATTATCGAAATCCATTTTCGTTATTAATCAATCAATAGAAGTAATTAAGAATCGGCTGCTAATTATTAGTCAATATATTAATAAAAATTAAAGCATCTTTCGATTTTTTCCCACTTATTATATCATTTTTATGCTTCCATTGATTAATTCCTATTTTTGAACAGCGAGAAACTTTCGTGCTTCAAATTTGAGTTCACATGCTTGTTCTTATTCTTCTTCTTATTATTATTCTGTTCAAATAAAAATCATTTAACAAGGGGAAAATCGATAGAGAAAAAGAACTGAGCGACGATTTTGACTTTTAGCTAAATTTTTATTTTAATACTTTTGTTTCTTCTTGTGAATATTTAAAATTTATCCGTGGACATTTAAAATCCAAATGCATGCTTCACCATCATTATCATAGGCGTGCCGACAATGCAGATTCCCTTGACACATACGCTCTCTCTCTCTGTCTTTCTCTCTCTCTCTCTCTCTCTCTCTCTCTCTCTCTCTCTCTCTATTTCCCTTTCTCACTGTCTCTATCACTGTCTGTCTGTCAGTCACACATGCAGTTTCTATCTTGAGTCTCCCTTTCTTAGCCATCACGAGATTTCGCTTGTTTGTCGCTTGAAATATCTTTACATTTGTTTTTCTTCCCATGTCTGTTTCCAATTTTTTGTTGTTCTTTTTGACCTTATAATTTCACTGCTACTAGTGTCCGGTGTAATGAGTATTTCTTTGTTCTTTTTAATGTATTCCGTTAGTAATTGAATACAAGCATTGAGGCAATTTTCCATGCTGTCTCGTCCCCATCCACCGTTTTTCCTTGACATATTTATTCAATGCCATTAAGTTTCTTGTTATCTAGTCCATTTGTGTGGGTTCTTCTGTTTTCCATTTTAAGAATGGTCTCGAGTATCTTGCAAAAGGGTTTTTTTTATTCCTTTGATAAGATTCCAGCTGCAGAGTTTTGTTTCGAGAAGTTTTCTCCTTTGTCTGAGATACTCCCGTTTGAAGACTAAATAGAGTAGTCTCCATTGTCACAGTGTTTGAGGAACTCTCTCTCACCATGAGTCTTTTTTTGTTTATGTATCAACGTGAACCGGGGAATACACCTCTTTGATGAACACAACTTGGGAAAGGCAGAAGTGGCTGTTCGTTCCTCAGCAGCGAGGACAAAATGCCTCCCTCTGTTATTTTCCTGACCTGAGAAGAATAAGTGATTTCCACTTTTTTACGTTATGGACTTGGTACGAAACTTGGTTTCCTCCTTGTATTGGGTACAATTAAATGTCATATTGTATTAATTAATTTCTTTGTTTCCTACCGAATATTCTGGGTTAGATTGCACTCTTTGAGAAAACCTAATGCATTATAATATCTATGAATTAACACCTCGTTAAATCATATTATTTCCTTATTTTTTCTTTCATCTCCGTTTGTTTGATGGTGTCCGCTTCCAATATTCCCAAGTATTTATAATTTTCATTTTCTCCAAGCGTTCTGGTTCTTCTTTGATTTGGCTGTTTCGTTCCTTCCGTTATTTTTTCCACTCTTCATCATCATCATCATCCGCATTACTATTGTGCCAATACTCCTCGGCCGACCTCCCACTATCACAGCTTCCTTAAACCGCTTATGGCCATTAGATCAGATCGTCTAGTGGTTTCTCTCATCTCCGAACAGAGGCATTGCACATTTCTTTATGGACACACAAAACACAACCGAAAGGGTGGAAGAAAAGACAAAACGAACAAACACGGGCTTGGATCAGCTCCAAGCGCAAGAGAGAAGTTTGTGATACTTTTGTGCTGCTCTCCGTACATTTGCAGGTTATCGCGGGTGTGTATTTGCGCGAAACTTCCACAAAGCCACTAGGAATGTTGACTCATTTTCGCGCGTTGGTCAATCCCGCTTCTGTAGGTCAACAGGTCTTAACAATCGCCTTTCTGACTTCTGTTCTTCACTATTCTCTGCCTTGCTTTCATTTCTTTGACTGACCTATTCTGTTGACTGGTCTCTTCTGCTCCATTCAGCTGACCGTGTCCTTCTCTTTCTTTCGACTGCACTCTTAAGTCGACTGATCTCTTCTGCTCCCTTCTGCTGACTGTCCCCTTCTGTTGACTCACTTCTTCTGGTCTCCTTTGTCAACTAACTATCTCTGTCTTCTCCGGGACCTTCCTTCCCTCGTCCACTTTCGGGAGATCTCACGCTCAAGCCCTTTTGTGTGGGTTTCGCGCTAAGCAAACAAAGGAATTCTCTGACTGGCACCCACACCAACACTAACACAATGAATGCCCAACATCATCATCATCATGTCGTGCCGTTAGCACGGATATCCCTGACCCTCTCTCGCCACTTCTCCCTATCATTCATCGCTTCTGGCAGGTCTTCATGGATACATCCTGTATCCTCACATAGCTGCTGTATGTATGTTCAAGCTGGTCGTCCTGCTTTCGTATGGCCATATGCGGGGGTCCATAGGAGTACATCACTGGTGAGTTCGTCCTTGCTTCTCCAGCTGTATCCTGCGTGTCTGGTTCGTCAAACTTGTATAGTTTTCGTGACGGGAGGCAGGTGGCCGTATAATTGGTGCCTTGTGGGGTGTTGCCGCCTTGACTTGTTCAATATTGCTCGCAGCATTCTTGTGTAATTGCCGTCTAGCTTCTTCTTCAGCCGTTTAGTTAGCGTCCATGTCGTGCATCCATACAGCAGTATCGATACGACTGCTGCCTGGAAGAAACTGCGTTTCATTTTATTGGTCAGGTCTGATTTTCATATGATCAAGAGCCTATCGATAGCTGCCAGTGCCTTCGTTAGCCGTGTGTCGATGTCTTTTTCGGTTGATGAGACGCTGCTTCCTAGGTAGGTGAATTTGTTTACTAGTTTGAGACAGATTGCGTCTAGTGTGGGGATATCGCCTGTTTGGTTATAACACATATATTCAGTTTTGTGTGCATTGACATGGAGGCCAATGCCTGCGGCGGCTCGTTCCAAACTATGCAGTAGTGTTTCGGCTTGGTTGGGTGTATTTGTTATGTCATCGGTGTAGTCGGCGTCGGTAATTGTTTTTGCAGGGTACTTTCTGCTTCTTTTCTTTGTCAGCTCGAAGCTATTTTCTCTAATTTTGTCGATTGAAGTTCTAAGCACGCTCTCTAGTCAGATGATAAACAGGTATGGGGCTAGCGTGTCTCCTTTTAGTACTCCTGCTACAATCTCGAAGTATTCTGTGTCTCTATCCGGTGAACGTACTTTCACTTTGGTGTTTCTGTAGAGAATTGTTATTGCTGCAACGGTTTATTTTGGTAGGCCGTATGCTAGTAGGATTTGTTCCATCTTCCCTCTGTGTATGGAATCAAAGGCCTTGGTAAAATAGTAATGTAGCCTGTAGGTTTTTTGTCCGTAAGTGTCACATTATTATTATCATTATTAATTTTGTCTTTGTTTCACTCTTTGAGAGTTGTTCATACAAGTTATAACTGGGGTTATTTTTGACTTGAGTCTGAATGATAGAAATTTTCCACAGGAAACCATCATTCTAGTTGATCACAACACTGCTATAGTAGGCATTGTCTTGATTCTTTCCCTGATTTTCAATTCCACAAATCTCTATTTCTACCTTTAAAGGTCGTTCCATGCACTTGTTGACGAGGAAGCGATTCTTCACAAAACCCCAGTATTCTTTACACAACGTATGGAAAGCAAGAAACAAAGACAGGAAAAGTAATTTGGAGAGAGAAATATGAAAAGAGATTTTTTTAATAGAAAAAATTTTTAAAAAAGACTGTTTATGATCTTTTCACATTGTAGACATTGGTTAGCTCCTGATCGCCGAAGTTAAACGGCGATGAATCTGCTGAGTATTTAAGTTGCTGACCACGAAGAACCAGTAGCTACAATGAGTAATCTAAAGTGTGCGTGCCAGACTAATGAAATCTTAGTAAATAACACGAAGAAATGATGGACGGAAGGGAGAGGATAAAAGTATATTGTTATACTGAGGGGAAAAAAGAAAAAGATAGATGTTATGTTGTCCCATCAATCTAATCCTTACCCGTCGGGAAAAAGTGAATATTTTTGGCTTCATTCTGTTATCGTAATTATGCAATTTCTTGGTTAGTTTATGCTAACTGCATGACATCCCGTCTGGGTGTTATTTTACGCATAGAAGTTCGAGAACTGTGTACACTGTAATGTTTATATTAAAAATTTTAGTTGGGTTTCTTTTTTTTTAATTCCAGTTCCTTTGTTTAATGACATATCAAGCATCGCATCCTATTTAATGCCAAGGCTACTTTTGTAGAACAATTAGTAACGGAAATATTTAGCCCATTTCTGGGGAGGATAAAGGATATTATTGCTTTTGCAAGGGCATTAAAGCGAAAGTGAACGTAATAACCCGAAAGGAGTTCAAAGTATGTTAGTCCCTGTGCCACAGAGATTCACCCTCTTATGTTTTTTGCTCACTGTTGTATGATATCAAACATTATTTTGCAATTCAAACAGCTTGCAAACAGATCTATCTGAATCATAAATGGAACCCAAACCGTTACGATCATTTCTTGTCAGGGTTTTCCGGGTGTAATGGCAATTACTCCACACTTCATAGATCTTCCGATCTAAGAGTTATAACCAGCGCACCTTTTTAGGAGGGGAGGGATTAACCCCCTGTTGGGGATAGAGTCTGTATATTCTTAGCCCCGACGACAGAGTGGTGCGATTACATGGTACTCCAAAATGAGATCAGTTTGCGTGTCAAATAAATATAGAAAGTTACTTTGTTTTATATATAAGGAGATTTACTGTTTCCCGCATCCACTACTATCTTTCTTCCATTCTGTCTCTGTTTGCCTGTCAGTCTCGTTTTCATACTCTCTGTCTCTGTCTCTGTCTCTGTCTCTGTCTCTCTCTCTCTCTCAGTCTCTCTCTATCTCTTTTTTATTTCTTTTTCTCTTTCTTTTTCTTGCTACAGAATTTTTTTCTTTTACTTTTTTGGTGATCTTTCTCCTCAGATAATTAGTCCGAGTATTTTTTGTTTTCGGTTGTTTTCGGTTGTTTTTGTGTATTTCTATTTTCCTTTTTTAAAATGTTCCTCCTCGCAGCTATATTCAGGTCATTAAGTCAGCAGTTTTCTCAGATTTTTCTTCTTTTTTTCTTCTTTTTTTCTTTAATTCTTAATCTATTAATTCTTCTCTTTTCTGTTAATTTTTTGTTTTTGCTTCCAGGTTTTTGTTGGATTTTTCTTTACTTTCAAGATTGTCATTTCTTTATCTTTTTTAGTGTTTTTTTTTTCTGCTTTAAGCTGGCAAAATTATTCTTGCTGCGTTTTATTGTCCACATCCTTTTCGTCATGTTATTACCGAATTAAGACAGTCTTCTATACAAATGAGTCGCCTTCTGACTTGTTGGCTTTTTCCTTCAAGTCAGTCCATATCCTCATTTGACTGTTGCTGTTTGAACAATCATTAATTTTGTTTGTCCGTTGATCCACTGGTTTAAAATCCTATTTTGTCTATTTATTAATGGTTCCGAATAGCTCATTAATGATACTGTCCATGTGTTCATCATGTGTTTTCTTTCAAACTTTTGCTGTTTAAATCAGTTTCGGAAACCTTCCTGATTCTTTCGAGTTGATTTTACAGAGCGTTTCTAAAACGAGACAAGAGTAAAGAATAAGATAGTCCATGAAGTTTATGCCACGCACCAGAACTCTACTAAATATGTTACATTAATCGATTGATTTTAACGGCATGTTGAACTGTCTAGGCTTATTTCTAAGGTTAGCGAATCGCCTTCATTGCATATTCATATTATCTTTTTTGTATAGTGGTTTCTTAAGATGTTCCTGCACACAATTAAATGAAATCAAGTAAACTTACCCTATACAAATAATCTCAACACAGTGACATGGTTTTAAGTATTCCTATCTAATAGTAATAATTACATGGATTCAAATTATTATTTCTATTTGATAATGGTAATTTTTTACACACCGTTGTATGGTTTCAAGTAACTAATAATGATAATCCTTAGCAAACAATCACAGTTTTTAGTAATTGTTTTTAATGCAAATAATTTTGAAGGAGTCCCTGTGATGTGGTGGCTGATGTTCTGGATTGCGATATCGTGGCAAATCAATTTTGATTCCTATCGAGCTATTGTGTTTAATGCACTCGGGAAAAATATGACCCTTCATATCATCCCATCTATAGGCTAAATAATATACCACTAATATCCTTTTACACGGAAAAATTTAGCCTTAGATAACGCGTGCAGGCTGAAAAGTCTTTAAAGAAGGAAAAGAAAACCAAATGATTTATAGTTATATGACATGAAGTATTTCTACCTAACAAGAATTATTCTTTTAAACAGAACTTTGCCCAGTCAGCTGAAGCTGTAGAATACACCGACTGAACCTCTGCAGAGGAGTAAGCCCCCCCCCCCAACAAATGTCCTGGATATGACATTAAACAATCTGATGGTTCCAGTAATGCTGGAGCTTTGGGGAATGAGGAGTACCCCTTCATTACCGTCGTTCCCAAGTCCACTCTGACCCGGACTGGTTACACCTGATAGAGTCCTATCTATGGGTCAAATAGAATTTAAATGCATACTTATGCTAAACTGAATTACTTGAAATAAAAATGTCTTGGCATTTAACTGGGTAAGAACAAAATCTATACTGATACTAAACTGTTTGAATAAACTGAATAACTTGAAATAGAAATGTTTTAACAATTAAACAGTGTACTCATCCTAAACTGAATTGTTTGAAACAGAACTGATTATTTGTATAAAAATGGATTTGGTATAAATAACCTACAAAGGTTGATATGCCATAAAACTCAAACAGCCAACCAAACAACCTTAAAGAGTACTATTTGACCTATTGGTGGATCTTTAACAGCTACTGCCACTCTGGATCCGAATGGACCAGGCAGTTGTGGCATTGTGGTATTACTTTCCAGATCTCAATAACTGGAGCCTCAAAAGCCGATATATTTTAGTGTCATACCACAGACACCACTATTGGTGAAACGGTGTTACTCCTCTGCATAGGATTTAGTCTCTATATTCTAAGATCCACCGACAAGTCATTAAAGATAGAGTCACCAATAATAAAGCTGTTTATGTCGGTAAAAGTAATAATTTCAAATATGATACCCATCGACCCGAAAAAAATAAAGATAAGCTTGTTTTTGTTCCTTTAATAAAGTTTATATTTATCTTATTCCTATTGAAATGTTTTAGTAACTATTGTGGAGGAGTATCTATTACGAACAAAAAAAACAAGTTTTCCGAAGCTAATGAAAATTGGAATATCTCACAGAGATTCTTCATTATATTCAATCAACGCTGTTTACAAATGATTGATGAATGACAACTTGAATGGTTTAGATGGAAATCAACGGAAATTATAATTAAAGAAGTCCTGTTTTTCTTCTTTTAAAGAATAATGGTTGACTTAGCTTTAATAAAAATTCAAAATGTGTAAGATATTTTTATACTTTTCTGTTTCAACGTAATCTTCCTACTTTTGTGGTATTTATTTTGGGATTTTAATTATTTTTTTTTAATGATATACTGAGGTGAATTTTCATCAATGTAAGTATTTATCATCCCTCAGCACAAATAGGATGTGACACGAAGTCATTTTTAATCGGTTGGTTAGTAGGTTTAGTTTTTTGGCAAATAAAACTTTAAAGGTTATTTAACGCCAAATCCATTTTTATGTAAATAATCAGTTCTATTTCAAGCAATTCAGTTTAGCATGAGTACAGTTTAATTGTCCAAAACATTTCTAATTCAAACCATTCAGTTCATTCAAACAGTTATGTACAACAATTCAGTTTAGTGTAAGTACAGTTTCAATGTCAAAAACAGTTCAATTTCAAACAATTCAGTTTAGCATAAGCACGCAGTTTAAATGTAAGTACAATTTAATTGTTAAAAACATTTCTATTTCAAGCTATTCAGTTTAATCAAATGTGACACTGCATAAATAATTATCCCAGGACGAGGGTTCATTTTATGCGCATGTGACGTCGAGGGCAGTCTGGCACTTGACCCTCCACAAAATAAGTCCCAGTCAAGACTCCTATTTCGGGTATATGGTAAACCGGCAAATGATATGGAGGTTAATTTGGGGCTCGACTGATCCCCGACGCTGGTTTGGAGGTTTCCAATTCACTTTCATATACCCCACCAAGTCTTTCGTTTTCCTACCCCCTCAGATATCGGAAAAACGAACTTCGAGGTTTGAAAATATTAACTGTTGTCAAATTCCCAAAATTCTCTTGTAATGTTTTAAGGTGCAATAAGACGTTTAGCAAGAATTAGTGACAGCGATACGAAGCTGAAACAAATATGTGCAACAGAAGACGAATTGATAGAAGAAACAATACAACCAAAAGATTTCAACACAAGGGTGCACTTAAATTATAAAAAAAATTTAATAGGCGACGACCAAACAAATAATGATAAGATTTAAGAAACAGTTTCTTTTTCTTTTCTCCTTTCTTTTTAAAATGCCGGCAATATTAATCTAGCAGGGAGTATCAAACATAAATGTCTCTCAACAGTCCTTTTCTTCTTTCTCCTTTTTTCTTTCTTTCTTTTCTTTCTTTTACTTGAGAAAATATCTAAATCGCCGGACTGATGCATGTAACAAAGTTCATTCACTAATTTACTATTGATGAAACAGAATATTTTCACTTTCTTTCTTTCTTTTTGAGTACATGTAACTTTCCAATATGTAGGAAGGGTAGAAGGAAAACAGTTTAAGTTGTACTTATCTTTGACGATGTTTAGGTTCCTTCCTTTACGGGCGAGTAACATCCGCGGAGTCTGCTGAGTCAGCGTTTTTTCTGCTGACTTTTGTCCAAAGACTCCGTTCTACTCTCTTTTACGGGATACTTTCCCCGGAGTTGGCTGTAAGTCAGCATATCTTTCTACGCCGACGTCTGTCCTCAAATTAAAGATAATTTTCCAATTTTCTCAAACGGAAAAATAGCATTTTGCCTCTAATGGTCTTTGGGCCGATCATTTGACTTTTTCCTTCTCCCACTATTTCATCCGGTCATGATACTTGAGTGACCTGGATTCCTTTCTTTGTCCAACAGATTACAGGTCATGGACTGCAGGTAGCTTTGACCTTCATTCTCCTATCGTTTTAGCGGTCAGTTTTAGTGCCTGTTAATTCAAACACAGAAGGGTAGGGGAATTGACCTCCCCTTCCCTCTCTCTGTAGCATACCACGTCACACAGACAATTCAGTTTAGCATAAGTATGCAGTTTACTTCTATTTAACCCATAGATAGGAACCTATCAGGTTCTACCAGGTCAGGCAAAAGTGGACCTGGGAGCAATGGCAACGAAGGGGTGCTCTGTATAACCCAAAGCCCCATGATTACTGGGACCTCACGATCAGACTGTTTAATGTCATATCCAGAACACTCATTGGGGGGTCTTACTCCTCTGCTGAGGTTCAGTCAGTGTATTCTAAAGTTTTATAGGTCTTGAAATGGGATTTTCCCTTCAAGACCAGTTGCCTTGCTAAAATTAAAACACCCAATCTGCCCTACTGTTTATTCATCGTTGGAGAGAGAATAATTCTATTTACACATTTCTCAAGCGTATTTCAGCTATGTGAAAAGCAAACACTGGCGTTCAGGATTTCAACTCGGGTCACCCCGAGTTTAAATGATCCCATTCATTTCACGATCATATTTACATTTTTTAAGTTGTTTATTTCTTAAGAGGTTTATTTTCCCATTGTCCAATTGAATGAAAATAATCTTTAAACAAATATATTTGACTCATTGATGAAACTCTTGCAGTTACCCATACTCCTAGTCACAGTGAACCTGGGAATAATGGCAATAAAGATGTACTCTGTACGCCCTTGTATTCCCGAAATGAAGTTTCATTATCAGATGCAGTTTTAATGTCATATCGAAGGTACCCCTTTAGGGAGTCTTACCCACCTCCGTAGGAGATTACTTAGTGGATTCTATGTTCTCCTGACAAGGTAAAAAAAAGCAATTAAGATTAAAGAGAAAAATGCTAGAAAAAATGAACAATAACTGACGATGTTTTATTTGATAAAAATTCTAGATATTATTGATATTGTTTGTGTATTCTTGATTTACAGGTTTGATTTCAATTTTCAAAGATATTTATAAATGTTATGCATCATCATATTATTTTTATGATTTTATTAATCTAAATTCAGTAGTTTGATTCAATTTATTGCTGCAAGTTTTTCTCTTCCAAATATTCTTCAGCATATTGCAACGTAAATGAAACCTCTTATAATTGAATTCCTTTAGGCCTAACAGCCGACATGTTAAACCGTAGTAGAAAAATTATACACTATAGAAAACATAGTTGTGGAAATTCTACAACTCCCTTTCTTGCATCCCTGTGTTAACGGAGATTTATTGCCAGGAAAGTTAATGATTATGTATTAAAATGTTCATTCAATGAAAGATTGTGACATAGAAGAATGAAAGTTAACATAAAAAGGTTTTATTAAAGATAACAAAAAAGAAAGTAGACATCAATTCTCGTAGAAAGGAGATTACGTCGACAGAAGATTCAATGGACTCAGAGAAGAAAAGTAATAGCTGACTTTGATATGGACATTTCATCGACATCTCCACTTGAAAAGAAGATAAAGTGAATATTCATCCAACTCTTCCCCGACAAGCAGAATATTTCACGAGATTTAAGTAGAGTACAGCTAATTTGTAGCCTCGGGCATTAGGGTGAAGTGATATAGAATCATCTTCGTACAGGGTTAGAACTCACATTTGAAAAGAAGATAAAGTAACTAATTTTAAAATTATGGTTGGTTGGTTGTTTTACATCGTATCAACGGTTTTTCGGGCATTTAACGCCAAATTAAGTCACTTTGATAAAAGCTTGTGTTTCAAGAACTTCATATCTTTAAATATGCATAAGTACAGTTGTTGTTGCACACAGTTAGATGTAAAAACAGTTCTATTTCAAACAATTCAGTTTAGTGTAAGTACACAGTTTTAATGTCTAAAACAGTTCAATTTCAAACTATTCAGTTTAGTCATCCAAGTTAAATGGTTCAAAGTATTGCTATGTATCACAAGCAATTCAAAGTTTAGTCATTTGTTTACACACAGTTAAATATAAAACAGTTCTATTTCAAACAATTCAGTTTCACATAAGTATGCAGTTTAAATATGAAACAGTACTTTTTTCAAACAGTTTAGTGTAAGCACACAGTTTAGTTCAACCCATAGATAGGACCCTATTAGGAGCTACCACTCCAGATCAGAATGGACGTGAGAGCGATGGCAATGAAGGAGTACTCCTTATTCCCCAAAGGTATTCGTTACCCCTCTGCAGAGATGAAGTCAGTGTATTCTGCAGCCCTATCTGACCGATTATGGAAGGAATTACATCTTTTGCCATATTCAGTTAATTATTAATCGTTTGCTTGAATATAATTGCACATCAAATCGTCAAGGGATATTTCCAGCTTTGAAGTCTGGGAATCGCGTTCATTGTATATCTATCACATTTTCTGTTTAGTAGTTTGATATTTTGTGAACATTCCAGTCGAATACAAATGATTTTAAACAAATCTATTTGATCCATTGATGGCACCCTGAAAGGTACTACTACTACTGGCTAAAGAGAAACTATCTGTAACGATTAAGAAGAGGTACTTCTTACTCCTCAGATCTCATGAAATTGAGCCTCACCAACAGATGCAGTTGAATGTCCATTTAGTGGGGAGTCTTGAATTGCTGCAGGAAATACAGTCAGCGTATCCCAAGCACAACCAATAGGGTTAAGTCTCGTTCAAAGCTGGGCTGATATGGATGTAGGTTGGTTGGTTGGTTGGTTATTTTTAACAACGTATCAACCCTTTTCGGTAATTTAACGTCAAATCAAGTCATTTTGATAAAAGTTTCAAACAATTCAGTTTAGTGTAAATATATTTTTTTTAGTTTACATACTGTTATATTTCAAAAACAGTTCTATTTCAAACAAATCAGTTTAGAATAAGTATACAGTTTACATGTAAACAATAGTTCTATTTCAAACAATTCAATGTGGCATAAGTACGCTGTTTAAACATACAGTTAAATCTAAAAATAGTTAATTTCAAACAATTCAGTTTAGCGTAATAACACAGTTTAGATCTATTTGACCCATAGATAGTACCCTATAAGGTGCTACTACTCTGGGCCTGAGTGGACCTGAGAGCGATGGCAATGAAGGGGTACACTGTATTCCCCAAACCTCCAGCATTCCTGGAGCCTCACCATCAGAGTGTTTTGTGTCATATTAAGGATATTCATTAGAGGATTCTTACCCCTCTACAGAGATGCAGTCGGTGTATTCTACAGCCCCAGGCAATTGGGTCAATTAAATAAGAGAGTGAGTTCAAAATGTTGCAATATTTTCGTAACGTTTGGCAAAATCCATCACGTTTGGATACTTTTCATGAGGTCATGAAAATGATGAATCACACTGAACTGTGAGATGCTTAGCTCACCTAATATCCTCTGAGAGCCATTCACTGGATTTTGCCTCGACGGCAGGGAGCTGGACCTCGAATTCCACACTTTTAGACCCACCTGACTGTCAAGTTTCTTGCAACCCATACGAAATTTCTTCGATCGTTTGTTTATTGCACAATGATTAACCGTGCCATCATCATTCGCCCAGCAAATGTTTCTGGTTGCTTTCGAGGCGTCATGACCCAGTTTGAACTCGTAAAACATAAGTTTCCGTGCAAGACTATGTCGTACGTTAATCTGAGCGCCTTTAAAATCACACATACAATGAATCAATGCACAATATATTTGCACACCAGCTACCACAGTTGGTAAATACTATCTCGTTGAATATGATGGTTATGTGATATAGCACGCACCAAAATATTTCAAAACTTTTGACTCGCCCTTGTAGCAAGAATGAAGTTAAATTAAGTATTACAACTAATACGAATGAGAATAAAGAATCGCTTGACAAAATATATCTTCAGACAACGGCAGAGAAATTACTTTCCTATTGATAACAAGAAGTCTTTCCTTCCTCTTTTGAAGCATCGATTGTTCTATTTTCACTAATAATAGCAATATGAATCCCTTCTTTTTGTTATTATCCGAATTGATAACAGTATTTTTAATAGCGTCTGTAGGAAGATTCATAATAATTCTCGTATCGTCAGTGGTTGCAGCTATTATTATCCATGCACTTATATTTATTGATTTTATAGTTGTCCTCTTAGTTACAAAAAAAAATGAAAAAGAAAAAAAGAAATAATATATTCATGAGCGCGGTGAAAATCTTCCGCGGCTTTCTGAATATTTTATTACTGTTTAAACTTGCAACAACTTTTCACTTCTTCCGATTTTAACTGTTTTATTTTGTTGTTACGTTGCTTTTCAGAAACTTTGCCGGAAAAAGTTTCTGAATCGTCAATCTGAACAACTAGCTTAAGCGATTGTCTGCGGCGAGAGAAGAGATTTTGAACGGTAGCTAAAGAATAGATGTGTAGGAGGAGGAAAATGTGAAATAAAGTGGAAGATTGGTTTTTAGAAGAAAGAAAAAAATTAGGAAGAGGAAGTTTTCTAGGAATTTGAAAGAATTAAAAGTGTTGAGATGAAGGGGAAAAACATTGACTAAAAAAGAAGAAAGCTGTAAGATGGGTAAACTGAAAATCAAATAGGAGAAATCGGGGAAAGCATCAAAAAGGAAATCTGTAGAATTGTTTAAAAAACGAGTATTTCCTGATATTATAAGGTCATATTAATTAAGATATCACAATGCAGTATCTATAACACAATACAGTTATTTACTTAGCTTAGCTTAGTTAAAGCGCAAGGCCAGTGTTATAAACCAGCAGCTAGAATCTATATCCTTCATATTGCCCAGAGAAGGGGTGTCCTCGTGGTGTAATGGTTAAAACGATGGACTGCGGAATCGTAGTAAGCGAGTTCGTACTCCAGTTGCGCTATTACGTTCACTTTCGAGCAAATACCCTTGGGAGAGGTATGAATCCCCTTATCCTCCCAGCTATGGGTTCAATAGTACCGCTACTGTTCTTCTATGAGAATGGATTTCCCATTAAATAACCTACAAAGGTTGATATGTCATTAAACAAAAAACCAAAACAATCATATTGCCCAACTTACCGATTTCACTGACCAAACGAAACACCGTTAAAAATAACAGGTGCTCTTAGATAGCGTCAGAGATATGTGTTCACCTAACCTCTCTGTCAAGAGCAGGATGTGACACAAGGTCAGTTTTCTTAAGCGACTGAAAGTGGTTTGATTTCAGATTTTCCCTTCTCATAAAACTAGTGTCCTAACAGAAGCTAAAAAATATCTTCTTGACCACTTACCCTGGGCTTGGGTGAGAACACTTGTATTAACGCCATTTCTAAGTTGAAGGGAAATGCAAAAAGCCTAGTCGAGGTTTGAAATCGAATCACTGATTCGATTTTCAACCACGATAACCGTTACGCTAAGCAAGCCTCAATAAAAAAAGTTATTTACTAATCTTAGCTTAGGTGGTGCTCAATGACATGTTTGTTTGTTATTTAATGGAATATCAAGATTCTCGGGTTATTTAATGCCAAATCCATCCAATTTGTCATTAGTGATATTATTCAAACTATAGGTTGGAGAATAAGGGGGTTCATTCCAAAAGGTATTTGTTCGAAAGTGAATGTAATAGCATGCCTTGAGTTTGAACTAGCAGACTACAATTCCGTAGTCTAGAGCTTTAACCATTACACCCCGCAATGCCTGGATTATTGGCTCTTATAGTTTTCAACTTACCGACTTCACTAACAAACAAAACGACATAAAACTTTTAAACCTCACTTTTATTTAATTAGAGTTATGTATTTATCCGACGCCTTCCAGCAGGAAGAGAGACAAGATAAGTTTTTAAGCCAAGTACAGCTGGTTTGAAATAAAAGGTTTTTTTCTGTTGGACTGGCTCTCTAGTCATGGTTAAAGAGCCTAGTCTGTCCCACTATTTACCTATAGTTGGGAAGAGAACATATGGCTTTCCTAATGCCATTAGTGTCAACTGAAACAACCTCTTCCAGGTCTTGAACTCGTGTCGCCGAAGTCATTTAATTTTATCCTTATGACAGAATTATAGTTTCAAGTAACTGTTCTTTATACAGATGATTCGGCAAATGTGCTAGATTGCGACAACGAAAAAGTTCTTACTCCAGTCGCCCTATCGCGCTCACTTTCGGACTAATGCCCCTTGGCAAAGGTATGAACCCCTCTTTTTTCCCCAGCTTTGAGTTAGACAATACCATAACTCTTTTTCTACATGGATAACTTTGGCATTAAATAACCCATGAGGGTTAACATGCCATTAAACAAAGAAACCGAAACCAAAGCAAAGTTTAGTAAATAACAATCTCATTCTCCCGTTATTTGTTCTAAGAACGATAACTCTGTCATCCATATACAGACACGTGTGCCGTTTATTAGAAAATTTACTAAATCACGAAAGCATTTCAATATTGAACAATTCATATATATCAGTGCTACGCGTAACTTTCTATAGAAATATCTAAATATCTAATAGTTTTTTTCATCCCCGTGAAACAGGATGGATTCATTGCTTTGCTTAATGATATTAATTTGTTCGTCTAATATGGTGATATAAGATATAGCCGTATATATGGCTTTGTCTATTATTTCCCCCCCGACTGAAGAGAAGAAGTCTTTAATGTCAAAATGAACGAATGAAAAAAAAAATTCTTTTTATTCGTAATTCTATTAAACTAGTCAGTTGCTACTTTTGTAAGATTTCATTGGTTTATTTGCAGAGCTTGGCATGAAATGTTTCATGCGTGATCGAGTAGGTTTTTACTAATTATATCTAATTGGCTTTTGGTCGATGTAAAACCTTCAGTCTGGCCTTTTAAATTGGTGAGAATCTTTTTTAACAATACATTCGACCCAGTTGTCTCGATTTAAGTTAATTGCTTTTCCTTTAGATTCCATACTAAGATTTTCCTCTGTCGCATAAGGGATATTTTGGTGTTTTATATATTCATTCTATTTCTCGTTGTTTAATACACCAGATAATTAATAAGGAGTATTTCAGTGAGAATCAATTCTTTTATCAGTGGTGGTTATTTCTTAGTAATAAATCAACTACACACACACACACACACACACACATACACACACATATATGTGCACACAGAGACACACATATATAGATATCACACACACACACACACACACACACACACACACACATATATATATATATATATATATATATATATATATATATATACAAAGGCACTAAACAATCTGATGGTGAGGTTCCAGCAGTGCTGGAGGTTTGGGGAATGTGGAGTACCCTTTCATTGCCATCGCTCTCAGGTCCACTCTGCCCCAGAGTGGTAGCACCTGATAGAGCCCTGTCTATGACTTAAATAGAACTAACAGCATACTAATGCTAAACTGAATTGTTTGAGTAAACTGAATAGCTTGAAATAGAAATGATTTTGAAAATTAAACCGTACTTACATTTAAACTGCGTTCTTATGCTAAACTGAATTATTTGAAATAGAACTGTTTGCTGACATTGAAACTGTATTTACACTTAACTGAATTGTTACATATAACTGCTTGAATAGTTTGAAATGGAAATTAATTAAACTGTGTACTTATGCTAAACTGAATTGTTTCAAATAGAACAGATTATTTACATAAAAATGGATTTGGCGTAAAGTAACAAACAAAGGTTGATATGCCATAAAACCCAACATACCAAACCAAACAAGTTGAACACTCCGGAAGTAAGGGTTGCCACTAGCAAGGCTCTTCAAATGAATTGAGCTCTCAGTAGCCGTTAAGCGGATATATGTAAACAAAACAAATGATACATAAGCGTTTCAATTGCCTTTGCTTGCGCTGGTTTCCTCATGACTGAGTGGTAGAATCTTGGATTGCCGTTTGAGTCAGCGGGGTTTCAATCCCAGCTCCGGGAATCTTGCGTGTCTAGCGACACTGAAGAGTTGTGATACAACGAAACAGTCCGTTTTTGGATGACTATATATATATATATATATATATATATATATATATTGTATTACTATATGCTCAGAGTGGAAGTAAATGTTTGGGTTCCATATACGTGCAAAATAGAACTGTTTAACCATTTACTACTCTTAAAGCTATTTAACAGCATGCGAAAAAATTATTGGGATTAAATTGAAATGGTAATATTTGATTGCAATATTTGAAATCATTAAATTGAATACAAACAATAAATAAGAATACTTGAAACCATTTATTTATATTCGAATAAATCACAAAAAAAATATCATTTGCAAACTATACATATACAAATCTTATCTATTTGATATATATGTATAAACAGAATTCGGCATTAAACAACCATGTCATAAAACACCAGGAATTTACCAACCAACAAATCTACTTGTCCGTTTGTTCGCACGTTACGCTCATCCAAATAATTTCCCCACAGCCAAGTGGGATATTTTTCCACCCTCCACTTCGACCATGTGCGATATTCTTCACCGCCTTTTTTCAATTAGGATATTCTTCCATGTAGATGTTTTTTGAGATCAATCATTGTCTTCAACTCCAATGGAATTGCTCCGTGATAACGTCATCTTTCCACACAAAGTAGCATGGCCAATATAGATTAGTGAATATTAGTTTGCTAAAAATCTGATGAGCTCCGAAGATCGGATCAAATTTGAATTTGTAATTATCTGCATTTGCTGTCAAAGGCTAAAAAAAATCAAACGGAAAAGAGCTCTGAAAATTCCTCGGGACTAATAATACCGTTATCTATAAAATTGAATATAAAACTCTATCTTGTAGTTTCAGTAGAATTAAATACTATTAAGTCTTATATTGATTATCATCGCAAAATCATTCTTTTAACTGCTTCAAAGGCAACAAAATTACAAATCTTCTGTTGCTTAAATAATTCCTCTTGATGCAATTTTTTAAGGTTTTGATAGTTCATTTATTATTTTACTTAATTTCGGAAGTAAATATCCAACCATTCGTCTATTTTTACCTTGCCCTTTAAAATACCGAAAAAAACTATGTTTAAGTTTTTATCAATGTTTCCCATAATTACTTTAGTTGTTGCTTTTTAGCTTGATTGAAAGGATGTACCATTTGGAAGCTAACTGAAGAGGTTATTTTTTTAAAGATATTTTTTACATCTATTTAATATGAATTTCCTCGGTTTACCTGACAGTATAAATTCTTTTAGTGGTATATTTATCTTCTAATCACTAAGTAATTTAACTTGTAATGTTTATTTTGTGTTTGGCTTTTATCACCAAAAGATTATTCATATTATGAAGATCTTTTTTGAAACGCATTATTTCATCATTTAGTCGTAGACATAATTTACTTTTAAATACATTGTGCTTTTCGATATTTGATTATTATTTTTTTGTTTAAAAAATAGAACACTTCCAACTTCATTCGCTTGATTCAGCTCTTAAAATTTTCAAAAATATTCATTTTGTATAAGTGTTGAGCAGGCGTGGGACATTTTTAAAGGATATTTTTCTTACATGTTACTTTGAAATAAGCCAAAACTTCATATTTCTCTCTCTCTCTCTCTCTCTCTCTCTCTCTCTCTCTCTCTCTCTCTCACTCCATTTCTTTCTCTCTCTCACTCACTATATCTATGTCTCTCTCCATATATATATATATATATATATATACAAGCTAAGAATACAATTATTCACGCTTTATCAATGTTAGTCTCTATTGAGAGAAGAAGAAGAAGAAGAAGAAGAAGAAGAAGAAGAAGAAGAAGAAGAAGAAGAAGAAGAAGAAGAAGAAGAAGAAGAAGAAGAAAGATATATTTTAAGAGCAATGAATATATAAAAATAAAACTTAGCCCAGCCGAATGGAACTGTAGTATACACCGACTCCATCTCTGCAGTGTCCTGAAAATTATACAAAACAATCAGATGGTCGTGCTCCTCTTGGAGCTCTGGGTAATGTTGAGTACCCCTTCATTGTCATTGCTTCTATGTCCTCCTAGACCCGGAGTGGGTGCACCTGATATGGTCCTATCTATGGATCAAATAGAACAGTTTAACATTTAAGCAGTAGGCAAGGAACTAACTTAAGTTAAATCGAATTGTCAGAAAGAGAAATGTTTGACTACTCAAGTGTGTGATAAAATAACTGAACGTTAGTTGAATTATTTGTGATAATTGGCAATACTTGGAACCTTTTAACTGTATGCAAACAAATGAGTCATGTTCAATAGAATTATTTGTGTCAAATAGTAATTTTTAAACTCTTCAATTGTGTGCCTAAATTGAATTATTGTTAATAGCCCGGGAGACCAGGGTTCAGTCCCAGGTCGTGTCATACCAAAGACCTAAAAAATGGTACTTGATGTCTCCTTGCTTAAGACTCAGCATTATAAGGTATGTATCAAGTGGAGCAATCCAAGGAAAGCAGTAACGCCCTCCCCTACACCTCGGTGTAGTAGCTATTGAAAAAGGAGCCTTCTGATTGCTTTCGACTACGGTCGCCATTTTTACTTACTTTATTTAGTTGTAACCATTTGAACTGTGTGCAAATGAAACGCAAAAAAGAATAAATTATATTAAATAGCAATACTCGTTACCATTTCACTGTCTACAACCTAATGATAAATATTCAATAGAATTAGTGTGAGGTAGCAATAATTGAAACCAAATCACTGTGTTTAAACAATAGCAATAATGATGTGCAAACCAATTAGATTTAATTCTTTTAAAAATCAAATTACCTACAAACTACAATTTCGAAATCAGATATGTAAATCTATTTAGATGTGTGCAAACAAATGACTGGCGTTAAATTGTCACTGTTACATATCAATATTTGAAATAATTTAAATGTTTGTAAACAAAAGATTCATAGTAAATAGAATTATTCGTATTAAACCGAAATACTTCAAACCAATTCACTGAGGTCAAAAAATGGACTCAGGCTCATTTAAAACCGTAATCATATATATTTGATCAATATGCATGAACAGGATTTGGCATTAAATAACCTACAATGTTTGGTATGCCATAAAACATAATCCCACCAAACAAAACTAAAAATAGAATTATGGCTGAAATATAATTAGTGATATTAGAATATATGTGATCATTTATAGTATGTGCATGTTTTTTTTTTGTTTTTATTTTTGTTGGGGAAATACAGTCAATAATGACATGCAAAATACTCATCATCATCATCATCATGCTTCATCATCATCATGTCGTGCCACTAGCACGGATATCCCTGAACCTTTCTCGCTACTTCTCCCTATCGTTCATCGCCTGTGGCAGGTCTTCAGGGCTACATCCCGTATCCTCGCATAGGTGCTGAATGTATGTTCGTGCTGGTCGTCCTGCTTTTGACCGGCCATATGTGGGGGTCCATAGGAGTACATTGCTAATGAGCTCGTTCCTGCTTCTCCAGCAGTGTCCTGCATGTCTGGTTCGTCTAACTTGGATAGTTTTCGTGATGGGAGGCAGGTGGCCGTATAGTTGGTGCTTTGTGGGATGTTGCCGCCAGGACTTGTTCAATTACGCTCGCAGCATTCTTGTGTAATTGCCGTCTAGCTTCTTCTCCAGCCGCTTTGTTAGCGTCCATGTAGTGCATCCATACAGCAGTATCCACACGACCGCTGCATGGAAGAAACTGCGTTTCATTTTATCGGTCAGGTCTGATTTCCATATGATACATAGCCTATTGATAGCTGTCCAAAAGACCGAGATAGATAGATAGATAGATAGATAGATAGATAGATAGATAGATAGATAGATAGATATGAGCAGACTGAGATAGATTGATAGATAGATAGATGAAAAAGAGGAAGGATAGATTAACATGATAAAAGAGAAGGTGATAATTGCTTCGAAACGAAGTGAAAGTAATGATAAAAGAGAAGCAAATAATAAGACAGACAAAATAAATAAGAATGAAACAACAAATTAAAGAAAAAAGAAAAGAAAAAAAAACTCAAGTGAAATCGAGAATAGACTCGAAAAGTGAAAAAGGAATTAGCGAATTGAGAATAGAAGTAAAATTCAAACAAAAGAAACAAATAAAAGGAAGGAAAGAACAGAAGTCAAATTAAAGTACAGAATACGTGGATGAAAATTCAAGACAGAATAAAAAGAAAAAAGAAGAACTAAAAAAGAGAAGAAATATGAAAGAGGGGAAAGTACCTCTTCTACTTCTACTTTTCTGTCACGTACGACAATGTTAGTGACACTATTTAGTTGTTGGAATCTATTCTGAAGATATTATCTTTGTATTTTACGAGTTTCTAGCTTATTCCCTGAGGCCTGCAATTATTTCTGACGTACAAAACTGCTTATTAAAGAAATCCATTATAATCTCGTAGAACATTTTTCTTAAAACAGTTTAATAACAAATCAAATACAAATTTTGGCGTATTTACAACTAAAGCAAAAAATCCATATTAAATCTATTAACTATCATTGCCTAAAGCATTTTTTAAAATATTGTTTGTGAAAATTGTACTATGAACGTCAATAGATCTAATGAAAGAAAATGGTTTTGCACTGAAAAAAAAACAAGAAGCAGACGATATCCAACAGAAACTATTAATGATGCAGAGTACGTGGATTATCTAGCACTTCATGCAAATACCCCAGCTCAAAGCAAATCTCTACTGTATAATCTGGAGCAAACAACAAGATGCATTGGTCTCTACTTGAACTAAAATAAAATTGAATTTAATCAAGATTGCCTAATCTCCTCATTAAATGGCATACCTCTGAAATTATATATCTCGGTAGCAATATTACACGTACAGAAAGCAGTGAAAATAGACCCATTGGTAAAGTATGTATTACTATGGACAGGTTCGATCATATGGTAATCTGATGTCTCTGCTAAAATAAAACGGAAAAACTTCCAATTTGTAACGGCGTCAGTACTACAGTATGGTTGTACGTTATGTAAGCTGACAAAAGGCCTGAAGAAAAAACTTGATGGGAATTACACAAGAATGCAGAGTACCGCATTGAATAAATCTTAGAAAGAGCACTCAACAACACAGCAGCTGTACGAGCACTTACCTCCCATCTCATAATCCCTCTAAGAAAAGCGCTCGAAATATGGTGGGAAGTAAGGACGAACTTAGTGTTAGCAAAGTAGCAAAATCTTACATTTTCAGCTTCTTGCAGACACTTGGTGCCGTCAAGAGGACTTACTCAGAGTGATGGCCAAAAGGGACAGATAGTGAGAGATAGTAAAAAGAATTTGTGCTGTCAACATGATGACCGTGATGATGGTAAGCTTTTGTTTAATCATCCTGTGTAAGAAAAAAAAAGGTTTGATGTAGAACTAACAAACTGTTTTTTCTTATATTAGATTTTCAGGGAACTGTAATATTTATTTACGACAGTCGTTCCAAATGCAATGCCCTACCCACAAGGTATATCCGCGTAAACAACAACAGACATAGAAAACATTTTAATACCGTTAGATTGTCGAAGGCTTCAAAAGCAAAATAGTATTTTTCCTCATCGATGCTTGCCCAGTCGGCTGGGGTTGTAGAATACACCGACTGCACCTCTGCAGAGGGGTAATACCCCACCCAACGAGTGTGCTGGATAAGACACTAAACAATCTGATGGTGAGGTTCCAGTGATACTGGAGCTTTGGAGAATGCAGAGTACCCCTTTTTACCCATCGCTCCCAGGTCCACTCTGGCCCGGCGTGGTAGCACCTGATAGGGGCCCTATCTATGGGTTAAATAGAACTAAGGCGTACTTATGCTAAACTGAATTGTTAGATTAAACTGAATAGCTTGAAATAGAAATGTTTTTGATAATTAAACTGAGTACTTACATTTAAACTGCGTGCTTATGCTAAACAGAATTATTTTAAATTGAACTGTTTTTGACACTGAAACTGTACTTACACTGAACTGAATTGTTATATATAACTGCTTGAATAGTTTGAAATAGAAATGGTTTTCATAATAAAAATGTCTACTCATGCTAAACTGAATTGTTTGAAATTGAACTGATTATTTACATGAAAATGGATTCGGCATTAAATAACCTACAAAGGTTGATATGCCATAAAAAACAACCAAACCAAACCATGTAGATGCCAAGTTGAACTCTTTTTTGTCACATATGAAGAATAACCTTCATATAGCGCGCGTAAGAGGGTCTCTTCAAAAGTAAAGCCTCCAATTTCATTGTCCATTTCCACAATGTCAGACTTAAATGTTGGTTGTAGGTTATATCTTCCCTTATAAAATTGATACGGATCCCAACCTAGCGAAAGTTTAACAGAATTTTCTCATATGAAAGCAGAAGTCTGTTATTTGCGTGAGTGGGGATGTCTTGTCTTTTTTTTTTTTAGCTTTTAAAAAAGTTGTCTTCAGTCGAATTCTCGTGTTGAATTGTCTGTTTTCGTTTAATTTTTGTTAAGTTTTCTGCTAAGTTAAATTTTATTTGAAGTTCTCCAATAAATCCTTGCTGATTTAGTTACTTTTTAACGGTTTCAGGATTGAGTGACAAAATCTTTCTACTTGCTGTCTTTTTTCTGCGTCACAAGTCGGATTGTTCAGTTGAATTTTTCGGATAACGCCTTGACAAACTTTTTAACGTTTAAAGGAGTGTGTGAAGAAACCTTTCTGTTGGCATTCTTTTTCTGCCTTAACAGTCCGGGACTCGGGTTTGCATTGAGCATTAGTAGTGGCTGGCGACAAATGGTTGGAGGCAGCTTTTGGTGCCTTATTGTCTAGGTTCGCTTCTTCCTTCTCTAATCTGAAAGCGCTTATATAACTGTTAAAAGCCAAATGTGCTGAGTTTTGTACTATTGTTAGAAATAATTTTTTGTAATGTGAAGGACAAGCAACGTACAGCTTAGCTGTCAGTCCTCATAATGAACATCACTCACATGGCCAATTCATACCAGTGAAAGATGGATTACGCGCAAAACATTTTCCTGACAATAAATCATTCTCTCAGCCGTGAAAAATAGGTTACCTACGCAAGTACATTTATTCATTAGTGCTGCTTGCTGGCTGTTGTTAACGAAGACGCCTAGCCATAAATAATAATCATTTCGATAGAACCAATAATACAGAATTTCGATTTCCAAACCCCAATAGGAAATGAAATAATGAATTCTCTCAATAAAATAATTATTCTCTATTAATTAACTATTATGAATTAGCTTCGTAGATAGTTCTCCAAACAAGAAGTATAAAATAATTACAAAGCATTTTTGTTTAGTTGGGACTAAGCATCTTTTAAAAATATACAAATCGATAAATCTCACAAAAAAAATATTTCTGAACAAAATTGAAGTCTTTCTCAAAACTAAATAAAACCCATAATATATGAATAAAATAACTAGGAAGATTCTTTCTCTTATGTGGGTTCACCCCATATCAATATTTACCAGTGTAACGCTTTGTTGTAAAATTCTAACTGACAATAAAGATTGTAAAATAATTTCATTAGTCGTTGCAAATTTTTTACCGGTCTGATTGAAGGGATACTGACTGTATCCACACCTGTAGAGGTGTCATCATTATCATTATCAAGTCATGCTGCTAACGTGGATTTCCCTGACACACACACACACACACACACTCTCTCTCTCTCTCCATCTATCTCTATCATCCATCGTTCCTGGTGGGTCTTGTTAATGGCATCTTTTGTCCACTCAGAGCTGTTGTAGAAAATGATTTGCCGGTCGACCAACACTTACATGTCCATGGGTAGGGCTCCATTGAAGAAAGTCTCTCTTGAGTTCGTCTTTTTTTCTCCAACAGTGTCCCACATGTCTTGTTTGTCTTACTTGGGTGGGTTTTTTTAGATGGAAGGTAAGTGGCAATTCAACTGTTGTTTCGTTGGGTATTGCTTCAAGCATTTGTTCAATATGACTCGTAGCATTTTTGTGCAGTTCCCCTCAAGCTTTTTTCAATATGTTATGTCAGTATCCATGAGGTGCATCCAGAGAGTAGTTTTTATACAACCGGTATTTGGGAGAAATCCCGTTTTATTTTATAGTATAGATCACACTTCAAATTAATGAAAGCCGATTGATAGCACTCCATGTCTTAGCTAGGGAAATATTGACATCACTTTCTGTAGATGAGACTCTACTGCAAATGCACGTTAACTTGGCAACTAATTTCAGAGGACCGCCATTTAGAGCGGAGATAGATCTTTCTCGATTAAAACATGTACTCAGTTTTCTTTTGCTTCACTTAGAGACCAATGCTCCCTGCTGCCTGCTCAAGGCTATGCAGCAGAAATCCGGCTTTGGTAGGTGCATTTGTAAGAAGCGCTTTGTCTGCATCATTTATAGCTTTTTTTTTTGTATAGTTCTCATTGTGCCTTCTAAAGTTTCTGTGCGCTTCTATTAGTTGAGTTTCTTTAATTACATAACGATACTATTTTCACGTTTTCTGTTTTTTTTTTAAATACTCATGTCTCCAATGGAACTTTGTACTTGGCTCTTGGTTTGGTTGGTATGCATTCTGCTGCCGCTTCCATGAGGGCATTGGAGATGTGTTCTTATTCTTCATTCAGAGTATGTGCTTCAGATATCTCCTGAAGAGTACTGGATTTGTTTCTTTCAGCTGCCGTATATTTATTGTTAATATGTCTATTGGTAATTGAGACCCAGTCGTATCTTGCAGCTTTGACGGTATTTCTTTCTAAACTCCTTTGTATGTTTTGCATGTTTAAGTACATAGAGGTAGCTACTGTTAATTTACCAGGGAACTAGTACACAAATCATCAAGATGTTGGGATAGCAATGGTAAATTGTATATTTTAGAAGAAGAAGAAGAAGAAGAAGAAGAAGAAGAAGAAGAAGGTCTTTGGAGTCACATAACCAACTTTCAGAATAAATCAATGCAGAGCGGTAAAAACCCGTAAAATGATGTCCTTGGTTTTAAATATAAACCTCATCTGGTAGAGAGGCTCAAAATCTGGCGATCTGTGGAGTGCCTCTTCATTGCCATTATTCCAATTCCTATCTTATCCTAGATGGGCTGTACTTGTTTGGATCTTATCTCTGGGTCAAAAAGAACAGTTTGCAAATCATTTGTTTCAGATAAAAAAAGATACTTGATATCATATAACTGTGTGCAAAAACTTTTTTTAAGAAAACTGAACAAAAATGTAAATAAAGGCTAATTTGGCCAAGAGGGTTGGGATTTCGTAAAAATCAATTAATCTAATTCTTACCTTCCGTAGCCATTACTTTCACTAGTAAAGTTATAAAAGAAAGAATCTCTAATCTGCTTCACATCAAAAACTAACAGATCCAGTTTAAAAAAAAACAAATTTTGAGGTTTCATGGCTGCTACAGCGATGTAGAGAAGGATAATTTTAAAAAAAAAGAACATTCTCATTGGAAGTGACTTTGTTTTAAGTGTTCTTATCATCATCCAAATATCCCATAATACTTTAGGTCATTAGGGTGTCCCTGTCGACTATTTTCTCTTTATTACATCTCTTTCAGCAAAGAAAAACCTGTCACGGACCATTTCATATCCAAGGAACACCTAATAGATTTTTCTGGGTTACATGATAAAAGTATAAAGTAATGATCCCCAGCCTGACTTATACAATTAGTTTTAATCTAGATTTATCATTCTCCGTGTCTGCTTGCCTAACCATGGCTAAAGAGACTTATATATCCTATCATTTCGTCATAACTAGGAGGGGAAAAATGGATCTATAAGCGCCAAATGAAACACAGACAGCCTCATCCAGGATTTGAACTTAATTTGTTAAGTCATTTTTCTACGATAATAACTTTTACAGTGGACGTGCCTCTGTCTAAGTGTGTAACCTTCAAATTGGATTATTTACGCCTTTATATTCAGCTTCCACTTTTCTCTGTTTCTGTTCAATTTTTCCGTACCATTTTATCCTCAATATTTTGAGATTGTTGTCTGCTTTCGATTGACAACACTCTTTTTTCATTTGTCTTTTTAACACTCTTTAGATATGTAATCTTTGTCAACTGTCATTCATTTACAATCTTCCGAGTCCTATCATATTTGTCTGAATATCTGTGATTAGTAATTATCGTTATTATTCACTGGTGTACTAGCTTTCTTATCTTTCTTTTTTTTTTGTTATAATGTTGATTTCATTTAAGTTTTTTACGTTTTTCCGAGCACCTTGTGATTTATTTGGCGTGAATTATTATCACGTGGTGTGAATAAAGGTTATTTTTGAAAATTCTAGATTACCTACAATGACAGACAGTTCAGAAGAGACGAGGTTAAAAAGGCTGTAATGTTTTGACTACCATACTTGGAGGAAAATATTATATTATCTATCTGTAGACAAAAAACTTTGACACATTTGAGTTAACCAGCTTTGTTACCATGGAACATGAATCAGAGACAGCACATAGATAAAAAGGAAAGCCCACCAATATCAATACATTTCTTTCATCGACGCTCTGTAATAGCCAGATGAATCGAATTCAGCTCTGTTGGAGTCCGCTGTTCGGGTTTGAATGTCAACATATTTGAAAAAAAGGTTCTTTATTCAGCAGAAGTCAGCAATACGGAAACCCTACTAAGCATATACGAAAAGAATCAAGAGTCAAAAATACGCCAAACAAAGATAGGGATATCAGTCGAAATAATCAATGAATGATTATGATAATTAATAATCTCGGAAATACAGACAAGAATTTGACTGATGGTCATTAAATTAAAATTGAGAAAGATTACAGCACAACAGATAATTAAAAAAAGAAGTATAGCAAGTCAAAAGGAGACAATACTCAAAGATATTGAGATCAAAATGCTACGGAAAAATGGAAAAAAAAAACCAGACAGAAGGGTAATCTGGATATAAAGGTCTCTTTAGATTATCCAGTTTGAATGTTTTTCGCTAGGAAAGATGAGCGTATGGAGTAAAAATTATAAAATATTAGATTTAGAGAACCAAGTTCAATTCCTAGACGAAGGTGTTTGCGTTTCACTTTACAATAATGCTCATGGGAAAATCATGAATCTATCCCTTCGCTGTGCCTTCCAGTTTGATAGAAACAATAAAATGTATTTGTCTCGTTAATCTTGCTAAGACAACCAGTTTGGGAGAAGGAAAACTTTAACTTCCAACCAACTGTATTAGAAAGGCAAACAATCATTCTTTGCTACTTGTTACTTGTTTAAAGAGGTGCTACCAAAAAAAAAAAAATACAGATGACTATGCAAAACATTATTTGAAAAAAAGTAGAATCAGCTGAATGCTGAGAATAGAGAAATTGAGGAAAAATAGAAACCGAAATATATGGAAGCTGAATATAAATATCGGTTTGAACAATCCTTTTTGAACGTTTTACTTTACAAAGATGCACATAAACTTCCGGTTATCTGCCTCAAAATGGAATTGGTTGGCCCGAGTTCAAATCCTCTGCAAGGCTATCTGTGCTATCCTGCCCATAGTAGAGGTTTTTGGTAACTTCATTCAAATAATTCACTAATTCCAATGCGAAAATATAGATTTTACTAAATTATTACACTTTCAATTTTTCCCAATCGTCTGGCTGGGGGCTGTAGCATACACCGACTGCACCTCTCCAGAGGGGTAAGACCCTCCCCCATAAGTGTCCTAGATATGACACCTAAGAATCTGATGGTGGGGTTTCAGTGATTCTTGGGCTATCGGGAATACGGAGCACCCTTTCATTGCTATTGCTCCCAGGTCTACTATGGGTCGGCGTGGTAGCACCTGATACGGGCCCAAGCTATGGGTTAAATAAAACTAACGGCATACTTACTAAACTGAATTGTTTGAAATGGAACTGTTTTTTGACATTGAAACTCTATTTACACTAAACGGAATTGTTTAATATAGAACTGTTTTGACATTTAACTGTGTGTAAACAAAATCTGTACTTATACTAAACTGAAATAGCTGAATTAGAACTGCTTTACTAAACTGAATAGCTTGAAATAGAAATGTTTTTCACAATTAAACCGTACTTACATTTAAACTGCGAACTTATGCTAAACTGAATTTTTTGAAATAGAATTATTTTCATAATATGGATTTGGCGTTAAATAACCTACGAAGATTGATATGCCATAAAACCCAAGCAAGTAACCAACTAACATGTTTAACTACATGGATGTTATATTTATAGCAGCAGCATTAGTAGCTGTCGAAGCAAACAAAAATTAGCATAACGCTGAATGTGAGAAAAATCGAACAAGAATAAAAGATGATGAAGACAGAAAATCTATGAAAAAGGAAAATAAGAAAAAAGGATTGTAATTGGAAAAAAAATGTAACTCAGTAGATGACAGGAAGAACCAAAAGAAAACCTGCAAAAAATATATACAAAAAAAAGAAGAATTTTCACTTTTGCCTGCAACAACGCGAGATATTTACCCTTGAATATTTTGTGTTATTCTCACATTAATTTTTTTCTCCTTCACAGATCTTAACTTATTTTGCAGTTTGTCTTCTGTCTCCAGAAGCTTGCTTAGAGAAAAAAATCCATTCAGACGATAAAAGGTCATCCACTGAGTCAACACACACACACACGAAAAGAAAACGTTCAAACCGAAAGAATCCATCATCAGCTTGTGCAGATATTTCCGTGAAACATATACGAATCTCTGGGCTTTGTAAGCGAAAAACGCCGTTCCTCTTGTGATGCGCGCAAGCCATAGGCCACCATGCTATGTACCCACGCAACCGTATCTTCTCAAAGCGTTGATATCTTCAGACCTTGTCACGAACCGAAAGGAGAAAAAAATTAAGTCTAGATATTTTTTAAAAAGTTTTCGATTTTCTTTAGTGAAACTTTTTCAGGGGACGAGTGACTTTTACATATATGCCTAACCTTTGCAATTCATCAATGTGTGAGAGTCGGAAAAAGCTTTTCGTTGTGTCTCACTTCATATCATTCCAAAAGCACAATTGTTCACGCACACATACATACATACATACATACATACATACATACGTAGGTATGTTCATATTTGTATAGAATAGCAAATGCATGTATGTATGTATGTATGTATGTATGTTCAAAACCGGAAGACACACGTCTACACCAAGAAAGTTTATTTTGATTAAGAAATATTTAGTACCATGCAAAATATTTCGACCACTTTGAACTATTGAACATTTTGACATCTGAACTAATAAGTGGATGTTTCGCATTGCATTTTTTTTTTACTGATAAAACATTAAGCCTGATAGAGTTATTTCCCTTACTAATCATTATATTTTATAAAAAGGGTTCTGAATGACAGGTGAGCATATGAGACCATCCCGAATATCTTTTGATCATCTCACATGAGCCAATAAAGATTTACTATTTAAAAACAGAAAAATGTTCCACCTCTAATACGCAATTATTTTTCAGCAATAGCACCGGTTTTTATTCAAAAATATAGTGAACTTTCATATGGGATCTCTTCCAAATTGTAACCGTATCAGCGTTACAGTAGAGTTGCACCACTTGGACAAGAACGAAACGGTTGGAAAAACAAAGATAAATCGGAACAACAACATGTGCTGTTCTGAACACAAAGCAGCGGTTATACGGTCTTTTACGCCCCCCCTCTCACAAACCATATGAATAAGACGAACACATGCTGGGTACTGTGGGGGAAGTATAGATTAAGCGACGTTCTCTATCCCTACTCCGACATATGGACACACCAGTATTAGCCGACCAGTAAACACTTACCGTTGTTAGCTCTGTGGGGACACGAGATGCTGAATAGAGGATCTGTCTAGGGCAATGGTCGATAGGGACGCATTGTAGGAGAGACATTTTAAGGAATCTGTGCTATCAGCCCGGCTGGTTGATGATGATGATGATGATGATTTTACAATAACTAAAAATAAAAAAAACAACAATTATTTAATAAATTTTATCAATTCCATTGAGGTTAAAAATTCACGTCGGACGTAAGCGTGCGGAACAGAAGTCTGCTAAGGACTTAGTTGTAACTAAAACGATATCATATGAAAGAAAATATATATATATATATATATACGCGGATCGGCTGATGAAGATGATAAAACCGAATATGACCAAATTAAGCTTATTCCTGAACTTATTGTTATATATTGACCCTCGACCGAGCCGTCAATCAAGAGATGTACTGGTGTAAATAAACAGAAGAACAGCGTAAGCAGGTGTACGTTAGACAATATTATAACCAGATCCCCAAACGGAGCCGCTATGGTCGAGGAAGAACTTGGGTCAATATAGCAATCTGTTCTCATCTCCACTCATTTCTCACACACAACATCACCTTTTCGAAAATAAAATGTGAGAGATTTATATTTTTATAAAGAAGTGTATTCGTTTATTGTTGAGGTCGTCATTGTCGGTTGATTATGTTCCCGTGTATATATGTATTCGTGCAGTTGTATTATGGCTATGGTTGTAAGTATACAACAGTATTACCTGTGGCAGACCCGGCACTTCATCCATCCAAGTTGCAGTTCTTGCATCACATTGATCAAAAAAAGTTATCAGTAGCGCATATGATTTTATCATATGCACTGTTCAGCTAACACTCGTATAGTCAGAGATTCAGTCGGGATATTTTTTAGCACAATTCTTTTAGAATTATAGCAAAAATATCATATTAAAAGTGAGTTTAAGAGGTGCTTCAACAACTGAATAATTCCCTTGAGTAATTGTGATAAAAGACAAACGAACGCTTCCGAAATGTTCATTACTATCTTAAAAAATACAGCTAGTGATACTTATTGAATACACCAGATATAAACTGACTCATAAGTATATATATATATACATATGTTTATTTTCGTATTGGGTGTGATGGGATGATCGGCCAAGGAATTGTTATCAAGTAATGAACTGGTGAAAGATACTATCCATGGTAATTTAGACAGATATGAAACTCCATAATGCAGCTGTATAATTGTATCGATTTATCTGGTCTCTTTTTTTTTAACTTTCAGATTTGTTATTTTCACCATTTTCTTTAAAATTTTAATTCACGTATCTCGTCTCAGCCAATCTCCATATTTTCCTTTAGTTGTTATTCACTTTTATTTCAATTTCCTGTAATTCTTTATGCATTTTTAATTGTAATCGATATTCCTGCTTCCTTTTTTTTCTCTCTTCTTACTTAAAACTACCTACTTTTCAATGCCTATATCATTATTTATATCTTCTCATATTATATATATATATATATATATAGATGTATATATATATGACTTGTTGAATCGACTTCTAGAAGACACACACACACGTACACACATACACACATATACATACACTCAAACACAAACTAGCACCCACGCAGACACAAATAGAAAAACTCTCGCTCATGAGCACACGTGCACGCTTGCACGCCCACTCACACACAAACACACACGTACACACACACACACACACACACATACATATTTAAATACATATAATATGTAATGATATATATTATTTTGATTATCAATATATTTATGATATATAATATATGTATGTATTTATATAAGTAAAAATTTAAATGGAAAATTGGATAATGTAATCTTTCGGTAAATAAAGACTAAATATCAATTGAATCCATTGTTTGTGTTTGGTTTTATCTACTTTTCCTCTTATATCTATATTTCTTATATTTTGTATGAGTTTTCCAAACTGTTTTTTTTCATATACATCTATGTGTGTGTGTGTGTGTGTATGTGTATTGATTAAATATGTTTGACTAAAGACCAGGTATCTTTCCTTTTTTATGATCTAACTTTTTTCTCTAGCTTTCTTGATACTTTCTTTGTATAATGTTTCAATTGATTGAGGAAATGCCCTAGGTTCTGTTTCCAAGCGCTGTCCATCATATTGACTAATTGTCTTTAAAGTTTTTTTTAAATATGATTTGCTTGTTTTTCTTTTTTCTTTTTTTAATTTTCTGAGCTAAATTTATTTTGTTGGAAGGATTTCTTATTTGGTAGGTGTGTTAGTCGCTGAAGATGTTGAATAGGTTATTGCCGGTGTTGAATGCTATTTTTAAAAAAATCCCCACGAAGAAAATCAATTGATAAGATCAAAAGAGCTTGGGAGGAGAACATGGGACAAATCCTCTATTAAATGGACCGGGATAGAAAGACACTCGCAACAAAGTTGATTAAAAGATATAATAAGAAAATAAAAATAGAAAGTTCTGTGGTTTTAGATAAACTTGTATGAACATATCATTAGTATATTTTCCCCCGCACATAACACGTGAATGCTCACACATATACGTACACATACACACACAAACACTTATACATACATATATATATATATATATATATATATATATATATATATATATATATATATATATCTGTGTGTGTGTGTGTGTGTGTGTATTTTTGTCTTCCGCTGACAGACCATTTCGTTATATCACAATTTTTCAGTGTGCCCAGAAACGTGAGGTGCTACCAGCTGGGATCTAAATATGGCTGATCTTACGCCAGTCGGATATCATGCCGAAGATCCATTGCAGCCTCAGTATAAGCGAAGAATATATATATATATATATATATATATATATATATATATATATATATATATGTGTGTGTGTGTGTGTGTCGGGGACATATGTGTGTGAGCATAAAACATGACGATATCAATTACCCTGTTTCATTTACAAAAAAACAGTTGGAATTGCATATTTACATTCACAAGAGTGCACAATATGTGTGTGGGGGGGTGCGTACATTCTCGATTGTGTACATGTGTGGATGTACTTGTGCAATCTAATATCTTGTTTTGTAAATGAAACAGGGTCATTGATATCAGTTATATTTTATGCATACACACATGTGACGGTACAGCCGCCCTCATCAAACACGGGAGTGGTTCAGCGTCTAGTCTGCTGACGGATTCACAGATCGGTTAAGATTTCAGATGACACAACTTATCCGTTATCAACCCACATTATCTTTTCTTTTTTCTTTTTTCTTTTTTTTTTTTTTTAGATCCAGACAACATTGCTAATCGGAGTCACCGGTCGATGAGTAGACAGATGAGATTGCACCATAAAAAAACAAAGAAACAAAATTTGATACCAGTAAATAGAGAACAAAACACGGCTTTCAAAAATAAAAATATTCAGTACAAAAAAAGGTTTTTTAGAAAATGATACATATACATACCCATCCAGGAAGCAGTAATTTTTTGTTTGATACCAGTTTACAATTTAACAGTCCGTCAATTCCTTGTATGAGTTTAGGCTTTTCTACTCTTGCTGTTTACAGTCTGGCACTAGACAATCTTAAAATAGTGTTGTTTGATTTCGTCAATCCTTAGTACTACTTATTACATAAAGTTTCTTCGATTTGTTGTATTATAGTCGAATTTCTTCGCTTTCTGTACTCACGATTGTCTGGTACAAGGTCAAACACTCAGAGCTTTGTAGAAACTGCTCACCGACTCAGGTGTTACTCTTTCCCTTTGTCTCTGCCTCGCTATCTTTGTTTCTTAAACATCATTAATATATATCTTTTCCACTGGGAAATAGGGAAGTCGAGGTTTAAGAAATATCAATTGTCTCCTAATTTGGGTTTCAATAATTTTTTGCTGACGAGGATTGTTTTTAAAAGCTCCAAATTCAAATCTAGGAAATAGGTTATTCCAGTTTTAGATTCTCATAATAAGAAGCCTTGGATAATTGGCAGGCTCGGGCTTTGTTCTGAATTCACTTTCTTTACTTCAAGTGGTCCTCAAACGCAGCGATCTGTCAAAACAATTTACATTTGACAACTTTCGTTTAAACAATAACAATATATTTTCTTTTCTTTTATCTTCGAATAATTAGTTTTGTCAAATTAATTCTCATTGAAAATAACACAATTCTTATCAACACAACATTTCAAAATCCATTACGCCAGTTTACACTTGTAATATACGACTCTATTTTTCCTAAATCCAAATCGCTTTTTTTATCCGCAAGTTAATAAATTTCTCTGACTATTATTGAGTCACACACACACACACACACACACACACACACACACACACACACACACACACACACACACAGATGCATATATATATACATATATAGAGCACACGTATTGCAACGGTTATGGTCATTGGAGAATTGGTGAGCTAAGTTCAAATTCTAGACAAAGCATTTTGTATTTCATTTCTAGCTGATGCCCTTGGGCAAGGTATAACATTGGTAAAATATTCATCCTATTATCCTCCCTTCAGCTATGGGTAAATAGTCGAGCAAACTAGGCTATTCAGTTTTCGTATGACAACCAGTCTAACGGAAGGAAAAACCAATTCAAACCAGCTAATCTTCGCTTAAAATTTTAAATTGTGTCACCTCCAGTTTGTCCGGAAGGGTTGGTAAATATAGATATACATACGAGATATATAGGTTTGGTTGGATAGGTTACTTAATGCCAAATTCATTTTATGTCATATAAAGTTGGCGACTTTAGTCGAGGGTGACTTGAAGGCTCCATTTTCAATAGCTATCACACCGAAGTATAAGGGAGGGCACTACTCCATTTACAGGATTGGAGCAATCCTTAATCTTTACCTTAATCTTTACCTTAAAATGCTGAGCGTTAAGCAAGACAGCATCAAGTACAATTTTTTGAGTCTTTGGTATAACTTGACCTGGGACACTCTACTCATTAGACAATGCAAATAAATTCAGTTTAGCATTAGTATACAGTTTAGTTGGTTTTAAACCATAGATAAGGACCTATCAGATGCTTCCACTGCAGGCCAGAGTGGACCTGGGCGTGATGGCAATCAAGGGGTACTCTACATTCCTCAAAGCTGCTGTGTTACTGAAGCCTCACCACCAGATTTTTCAGTGTCATATCCAGGACAATCGTTGGGGGGCTCTTACCAATCTGCAGAGGTCCAGTCGGTGTATACTATAACCCCAGTCGGCTGGACCAATAATATATAGATAGAAGAGCATATTAAAACAATTCATATATATATATATATATAGAGAGAGAGAGAGAGGAGGGAGGGAGAGAAACACATATAAGAATATACACACATAAATACACACATGTATGTGTGTGTATGTGTGCATGTGTATGTCTGTTAGTTTTTATATATGAATATACTTTTGAGAAAAAATCATTATTACATCTTTAAACATCGCAGGTTAAGGCTGGAAATCATAGACGCCAGAAACAAAGATAGACCAAGGAGCACCCTGTCTCAGATGAACTGTTAAAGATTGACTAATGGAAGTACTCTGTACGAAATCCTGAAGACCTAATGAATTATAGGGATAAAAGAAGGAGAAATATCGGAGAGTTTGTTTCTTTGCAATATCATGTTACAGCTGAAACAATATATCATTAGCATAACCTGTTCTTACATTCCCTTCTCTCTCTGTCTACTTTCATTTGATAATTTCTATTATTTATTAAATTTCTGACTCATAAAGATGACAGTGAAATCGGCAAGCCGTGTTTAATCAATGTACCGAACAGTTTTGCAATAATTTCATTTAACTAATTTTTGATAAAACGGGAACCTCGTCTTACTTTCAACTATAGGTAAACATTAAAGCCATTGGAACTCTTTAAACTGAAAAGAGTTAATCTACGTTAGACGTTCGAGAGGCCAGTGATATTTCCTTGCTGTTTGTGCCATATAATCAATTACCCCTTATTGCATTTTACTTGAAGAGGATATGATTAACGCCAAGTAACATTTATTAGTTTGGATAACTGTTTATCACCTCGTACAAATGCCCTTGAAGAAAGCATGGATTACTGTTTTGCCCCTGCTATTGGTAAATTATCAAAAACACAAGGCCATTTAGACTTGCTAATACATACACTCCAGTAAAAAAGAAACAGTGATTTGAAACCAACTGTACTCCGTTTACAATTTGACATTTTATCAAATCCTGCTAGTTTTGAAGGGGTTGGGTACATAAAGAGATGTCAAGGAAGGATATTCCTCGGACTGCAACATCATTGACTTAAGCGATTATAGTTGGTTGGATGGTTGGTCGGTATATTTTATGGAATATTAAACTTTGTTGGGTTATTTCAAGCTTAAATCAACATTTTTTTAATGATATGATCTGAAGTAAGTAATTACAGTCATTTTCATATAGTTATAGCTTCAAGTTATTTTTCATGAGACAAATAATATTTTTCATGAGACAATGATATGGTTTCAAATATTGCAACATAATATTTATAATTTACAATAATATGATTTTTTAGTAACTATTTAAATTTGATAATAACAATTTGTTTTCTTACAGCTGATATAATTTCCAGTTTTCACACCTAATATGTTTTCAGACGGATCTAAAACAAGAAAGATTCATGATGTAACCTGGTTTCGTCATGAGGGTGCCATTTATGCAGCACATCTAAGACAGGAAAAGCCTGGCGGAATCTATCCTTGTTAAGATCTACAACTGGTTTGAAATCAGTCTTCTTTCTCCTGGACTGGTTGCTATAGCAAGGTAAAAGACTCTATTCAACTCAGCTATTCACCTATTGCGAGAGGAGAATTGTTGGATTCATTTTGTCTCAAAGTAAAATTGCTGTTGATTAGCGACTAACATGCCGGACAACGACATCGTATTAAACGAGTTCCAACTCCAGTCATTTACATTTACTTTCCGACTGATGACCATGGGAAAGTTATGAAACACCTTTCCCTCCATTTCATAAGTTTAATAGTACTACTAATGTTCCACAAGGATGGTTCAGAATTAAGTAACCCACTCAGGTTGAAATGACAAAAATCAATCAATCCTACATTTCTCAAGGGTATTAGTGCAACGTGAAATATAAACAGCCTCGTTCAGTTCAGAAACCAAGTCCACTTTCTTCAACCAAAACGAGCATGCACATACACTTAATCCCTGAAATGACCTTAAAAGATTCAAATACACTGGGTCAGACCTGACCAGGATGTAACAGCAACGAAGGGGTGATTCCACACACGTCAAGTGGCATACTCAGAAGTCTATAACTTATAGGAAACATCTATATCTGTATAGTCAGAGTGGAATTGTATATGCGATATTCTATTAAATCTTTTGTCTTTAACGTTTCTTTATAGCGACACTGGTTATCTATTTGCTTGTATTTAAACTACTTTAATCTGAATCGAGATGAAAGTAAATTTCTGATTCTCGAATCGAAAGATAATTCTCACTCTTCAGTCTGTTCGTACTTTTAATCAGCCAATACAAACTCTTACTTGTAAAGTACAGTTTACTCTTGATTACCAAAATATTAAGCAATATTCTGTTCGCTCACCCAAGTCCTAGATCTATTCATTACCTCTCCATCAAACAGTTTCGTTGTTCAGGCATGAAATTGCATCCCCACCATCAAATCCCACCTATCATCAACGATTTTATTCAAGCACATAGACATCTATTCAACTCATTATATCGGAGCTCTCTTAGTATTCTTCAATTCCACAAAAGTGTATTGAATGAAACTTTTTCCACAATTTGTACCAGTGAAAATCAATAGCAGTAACTACTCCCAATTTTTATCGAAATAAACTTTTCTTATTTAATTCTGAAATCAAAGATTTATATTTCTTTACAATGAAAGGAATTTTCAAGAGACACAATTCCTGAAAGTTTTCTCAATTTATTATCGTTATTCCCTTTTTTTCAAAAGACTTTTCAATGCAATAACATTGAGATGTATAAAACCTGATGCTACAGTTAGCCTTCGGCTCAATTTAATTCTGATGATTTTCAAAGGTAAGAAACTGTTTTGTTTTGTTATTTTGATTTTTCTTTCTGGTTTAATGTTTAGGCTGTTTTTCTTTATGGCTTCCGTCATAGTGATACAATATGTTTTTCTTTCATTTTTTTCATATATTTTCCTTTTTCATTTTTTTTCATCTTTTCTTTAATCGTCTCCCTTTTTATTGTGTAGATTCACTTTTTTTTTCTATTCCCTATTTCTTTTTTCTCTTTTCATCTTCATTAATTGTTTATTTTATTTTTAATCTTTTCTTTGTTTTCTTTCATCATTTTCTTCTTAGTTTGATTTATTATTTTTTCTTTGTTTTTTCTTCGTTTTTGTTAATTTGTTTTCTTCTTTCTTTTTCTTTCCTTTTATTTCTTTTTATCGTTATACGTTTTTCTTTTTCCTTGCTTTCTTGATTTTTTGCACTTTCCTACCTAACTTCTTATCCGTTTTAATTTCTCTCTCTCTCTCTTTCTCTCTCTCTCTCTTTCTCACTTTCTCTCTCTCGCTCGCTCTCTCTCTCTCTCTCTCTCTCTCTCTCTCTCTCTCTCTCTGTCGTTATGATTTCTTTTTTATTTTACTTTAATTATTTTCTTTCTTTCAAGTTTCTTTTTCTTGTCTGGTCTTTATATCTTTCTTTCTTTCAGACGTTCTATTTTCTTTTCTTTTCTTTTCTTTATTCTTTCTTGCTTTCTGCATTTCTTCTTTCACCTTTTATTTTTGCTTTTCTCTTTCTTTTTTACCTTCATTTCATAATTTTTTTTCTTTATACTTTCTTTATATAGATCCATCTTTTTTTCTTTTTCTTTTTTTCTCATTTTGTTTCTTTTTCGTTTTTTTGTTTTTTTTTTTCGTTTTCAATATTTTCTCTTTCTTTCTGTGTTCATGTCTTTCTTTTACTTCATATTCCTTTATAGGTTTATTTCTCCTTTCCCTTTCTTTTCTTAGCATCATTTTACCATTTTAATTCTTTCTTTCTTTCTTTTTACTTCTTTCGTTGCTTCTTCTTTCTTTTAAACTTCTTTTAATTTTCTTTTAGTGAATTTATATTTTCTTATTCATTCTCCCTGTTTATCATCGTTTTTACGCTCTATACTTTTTTCTTCTGCCAGTCATTTTCAATTCTTCTTTTATTATCATCTTAAACCTGCAGTGTCCGTCATTTTCACTTTTCCTTTTGACAGGATATTAATTATTTTCTTTCTAATTCTTATCTCTATTTAATGATGCCATCTCATTTCATTCCCCTTATCGGATTCTTAACATTTCTTTCCTTCTCTCCAATTTCTTTCTCATTTCTTTCTATAATATTTGCAACGTATTTCTTTCCTTTTCATGTGTCTTTGATATTTTTTTTTTACTTAATTATTTCTTTCATTTTCTATTCAAGCGTTTATTCAGTAAACTTCTTTAAATTTGAGTAAAAAATATTCACGAGGAACTTCAAATCTATTAATGTTTTTTTTTGTTCAGTAAAATTAAAAGATAATGTTACAATGAAAGAAAAGAGCACTGTCTCTCTATATATAACGATTTCAACACATCAAATATTAAGACGAATTCTAAAATAGTTGGTTTTCCGTAATTTATTGAATCTATTTCCATACGGAACCAAATAATGTCGACCAGTTCCGTGAATCCTTCAATAGCCGAAAGCGAAAGGTATCCACAAGAAAAAATGGAGGAAAATAATTCTTCCCTTATTTGATTCATCAAGTTTAAAGGTTTCTCTGGCGGCAATTTCTATTTGCAAATAACGATTTAGTCAATTTCAAAAAACCATTGTGAACCATAAAGCAGATCGAATTCTTGTTACAAAAATACATACATAGTTTAAAGAGTAGATTCACATAAATATATAATAATAAATACATGATAATAAATATATAATAATAAATATATGATAATAAATATATAATAATAAATATATGATAATGAACATATAATAATAAATACATGATAATGAACATATAATAATAAATACATGATAATGAACATATAATAATAAATACATGATAATGAACATATAATAATAAATATATGATAATGAATATATAATAATAAATATATGATAATAAATATATAATAATAAATATATGATAATAAATATATAATAATAAATATATGATAATAAATATATAATAATAAATACATGATAATGAATATATAATAATAAATACATGATAATAAATATATAATAATAAATACATGATAATGAATATATAATAATAAATACATGATAATAAATATATAATAATAAATATATGATAATAAATATATAATAATAAATATATGATAATAAATATATAATAATAAATATATGATAATGAACATATAATAATAAATACATGATAATAAATATATAATAATAAATATATGATAATGAACATATAATAATAAATATATGATAATGAACATATAATAATAAATACATGATAATAAATATATAATAATAAACATATGATAATAAATATATAATAATAAATATATGATAATGAACATATAATAATAAATATATGATAATGAACATATAATAATAAATATATGATAATGAACATATAATAATAAATATATGATAATGAACATATAATAATAAATATATGATAATGAACATATAATAATAAATACATGATAATAAACATATAATAATAAATATATGATAATGAACATATAATAATAAATACATGATAATAAATATATAATAATAAATATATGATAATGAACATATAATAATAAATATATGATAATGAACATATAATAATAAATATATGATAATGAACATATAATAATAAATATATGATAATGAACATATAATAATAAATATATGATAATGAACATATAATAATAAATATATGATAATGAATATATAATAATAAATATATGATAATGAACATATAATAATAAATATATGATAATGAACATATAATAATAAATATATGATAATGAATATATAATAATAAATATATGATAATAAATATATAATAATAAATATATGATAATGAACATATAATAATAAATATATGATAATGAACATATAATAATAAATATATGATAATGAATATATAATAATTAATATATGATAATGAACATATAATAATAAATATATGATAATGAACATATAATAATAAATATATGATAATGAACATATAATAATAAATATATGATAATGAATATATAATAATTAATATATGATAATGAACATATAATAATAAATATATGATAATGAACATATAATAATAAATATATGATAATGAACATATAATAATAAATATATGATAATGAACATATAATAATAAATATATGATAATGAATATATAATAATTAATATATGATAATGAACATATAATAATAAATATATGATAATGAACATATAATAATAAATATATGATAATAAATATATAATAATAAATATATGATAATGAACATATAATAATAAATATATGATAATGAACATATAATAATAAATATATGATAATGAATATATAATAATTAATATATGATAATGAACATATAATAATAAATATATGATAATGAACATATAATAATAAATATATGATAATGAACATATAATAATAAATATATGATAATGAACATATAATAATAAATATATGATAATGAATATATAATAATTAATATATGATAATGAATATATAATAATAAATATATGATAATGAATATATAATAATAAATATATGATAATGAACATATAATAATAAATATATGATAATGAATATATAAATGGACGGAAAGATGAAAACATATTTTACAACACATAAAAAAGTAAACATAAGGAGATTTAAATCTACAAAAGCAACACACAAACACACCGAATTGAAGAAGAAAAAAAAAAACTGAAGCAGGCTCTTTTATACAGTAAAGTGTGATTAGACGCCTGACTTCCGGGAGTATGATAAATTGCAAATAAATATTACTAAGATATATTTTTTACAACTCAAGAATGCACTTAAAAATATATTCATACATTGAAGAAACATTAATGATAAAAAGACAATTTTTTCTATTTTTCAAACACACACACACACACACACACACACACACACACACACACACACATATATATATATATATATATATATATATATATATATATATATATATATCACTGATGAAGAAGCAGGGAGAAACTGAAAAATCAAATTTCCATTTTGGTCCCTCGTACATGGAAATACTTGTGTTAGTCAAACAGCGACATTTTTATTTATCAGATCTGTCAGAAGATATATATATATATATATATATATATATATATATATATATATATATATATATATATATATATATATATAAGAAGAAGATTAGTTAAATCGATAGAGTCAGTCGGAAAGTCAGTTAGAAAGTTCCAAGGGATTAGATGAAGAGAGAGATGAATGTCGAACGTAAACGAGGAAAACGACTTCTACTCAAAGTATACCATCTTCGCAAAGACTCAAGAGAGAAGAAAACAAAAAAGTAAAAACGTTTTCGAACTTATAGAGAGATTCGTTATACTCAGTTTCTGAATTTCCTTGCACACAAATGGCATTGCAACAGGAAAAACAAACTGGAAATTCCCGATATAGACGTGAATTATCTCTTGAATGAGAGAGTAGAGCATCCAGTACTATGAGTTATTTCGTCAGGCGCCCAAGACTAGTCAGATATTTCAAGCGTCTAAATTGAAGATTTGTAACCTTAAATCCTCTAAAGCAGAGCCCTCTCTTCCTCTAGACCTCTCCTTGTAACGGTACATCTAATTAGTGGAATATATTGTTATTTAGCTTATTTTTAATACCAAGCTATAAGTACAGGTCACTAATGTAGATCAAATTTTCTAGTAATAATTCATGAAACTAGCTCGCTAACGACTACGAATAACATGATTCCAAACATAACTGTATATCAGTCTGCTCATCTGCTAAAGCTTGTTAGATAGGATCAGCTGTAATCAAATTTACTTGATGCTAATTTACTGAATGTTCGTGCTTCCACATCATTGACAATGAAGAGTCATGCTATCAAATTACATTCTCCTTCCAAGACAACACATTCGTAAACTAATAATCTACGCTCTCCTCACGTATCTCTTACGTATCTACGGATTGTGCGTACATTTATATTAACATCAATTTGAAATAAAATAAATGGCCATTTGGTTCACAAAATTTAAAACGCCATAACCTGGTTTAAACACATCCTTTTTAGTTTATAGCAGAAGACAACAAGATGATCCACATAAACCATTGTGGGTGGAGTAAAATTTTGCCTGGATGGATAAGAGCAATGAGGGCCACAGGCGATCCAAAACCGGTGAATTTACCAGTTTTTATAAATGGATGCTTTTAAAACAGAAAAAAAAAATTGGATTTTGATATTCTACTGAAAATTGTTCAGTTGTGGCACAAGGCTGAATTTATGAGGCATAAAAGGGACAGAAATTCACTAGTAACAGTTTGCTGGTTTTATTTGTAAACTATTACGACACTCGGGGCGCCTAAAGAGCTATATTACATTTAAACATCTCCAGATATCTTGGACATTTCTCTATATTTCTTAGTCTATCACATAACCCCTCTTTTGCATTCGGTTGCTGCTGCTGCTGATGATGATGTTGCTGCTGCTGCTGCTGCTGCTGTATAGTGCAGCCATATTGAGTCATCTCGGTCGTTGTCGTTTCTTTCATTGTTTTCTTCACTCCTTTTATGTTCTTCTTTTCTAAAACAAAAAAAACAACGCAAACAAATTTCTACGTAAATTTCCTACATTACCCATTTTGACTCTGGGAAGTCAGATTAACCGGTCTTTTGGAGCGATTCTTTCAAAGTTGGATTGTTACTCAAAACTTTCAATAATCATTTAATCACGTGACGTTTTCGTCTAATAACAGCCAAGTTCTCAACTGAGCTTAAACCGTCACACTTAGTGATACGTCTGACGATTAGAATTATTTAAGCTATCTACGTAACATGCAGATTAATAGATCTTGCCAATCTACTGTTTGACATTAACTGAATGTCTTAATGGATGTTATGGCCACTAGTAATGTGCCTTTCACATATGCCCCATTCAAAACATATAACTTATTTAAATGAAAGAACGATCTGACTTAGACCGAAAAGACCCGATTCATTTCGGCGTCGTTTTACAAACAATTATATTTTAAAAGCAATAATGTTTTAAACAAATTATTTTATAAAAAACACTAAATTTAAAAATATCTATTTTCATAATATGATGTCTTTAGAATAAATGTTTATTTAATAATAAAAATGAAAGAGAAATAATAAAAAAGTAAAATTAAAATACAATACCTGAAATTTTAATTCTTAACAGATTACAGATTTTTAATGAAGAAAATTAGAATTAAATTGTTTGTAAGAAAAACATCCAAATATACCAAAGAGATCTGGATCTTCATTTCAGTATCCCTTTGTATTTATTAGGTTGGGGATTATTATGTGATTCAATCTCCCATTTATTATAACTTCTCTATGTTTTATAAAAAAAATTTAATCTTGGAACTGATATCATAAAAAATATCAACTCATCTCACCCTGACATCTTGTGAAACTAAAGAAATGTTGGCAATATTTAGAATATGTATTAATTGGATGAATGGAAATTTGATTTGATTTCAAGTATATCAAGTAAACGTTTCAGATGCTCTGGTTAAAATCAAGCACAATTAACATCGACACAAAGTTAGTAAAAATCATGTTGGGAATATTCTTCTAGACTGATTGTTATTAGACGTTCTCGTCTAATTTTATAACTATTCTATAATTCTGATGGTGTGAAAAAAACTCAGATGATACAATTTGCAAATAAAAATCTATTACACAAACTGATTTCTGGGGAAAAAATCCATTTAAAAAAGTATAAAACCATTCGTACAATTTGAAGATTATCAACCAATAACGTAATGCCTTGTCAAAACAAAGAAAAAACATCGACAGAATTACGCCACATTTAAGAGTGCTCAATAGACAAAGTAGCCTGAAATATATATGTCAAGAGTTTAAGAAAACGTACCTAGGTTTCACCTAAACAGCTCATCAGGACGATGCTGACTAAAGAAGGGTTGGACCAAAACAATATTTTATTGATTAAAAGGCCTTTCGAAAGAATAAAATTAGCATAAAAATAAATAAATAAAATAATGACATCTAACTGCCCCACACCCCGGACAGAGCATACAACTGGAGCAAACGTAACCCCAAAAATTTCTTCTTGAAATAGTTGTTAGACAATTGGAAAAAATTATAGCAAAAAATTATAACTATGTTTTAAAAATTCGTACTGATTACACAATTATATCTGACAAAAACCTTGTTTTATATGATTGTATCAAGCTGACAAAGAAAACAAACAGAAGGTACCCAGCAAAAACAATTACCGACGCCGACTACGCTGATGACATAGTGCTTCTGGGAAATGCACCCTCCCAAGCCAAAACCCTACTGCATAATCTGGAACGGGCTGCCACAGCCATTAGCCTCCAGGTCAATGCACACAAAACTGAATATATGAGCTTTAATCAAACAGGCGACATTTCCACACTAAACAGTTGCTCTCTGAAACTAATAGACTAGTTAACATCCCTAGGAAGCAGTGTCTCATCGACTGAGACATACTTCGACACGTGACTAACTAAGGTATGGACAGCTATCAATAGGCTATCGATCATATAGAAGTCAGACCTGACCGATAAAATGAAACGTGGTTTCTTGCAAGCAGCGATCGTGTTGATATTGCTATATGGAGGCACTACATGGACACTCACTAAAAGGCTGGAGAAAAGGCTGGACGGTAACTACACAAGAATGCTGCGAGCAATATTGAGCAGGTCCTGGAGGTAATACTCCACAAAGTAGCAGGTGTACGGCCACCATCTCCCATCACGAAAGCTATCCAAGTTAGACGAACCAGGCATGCAGGACACTGCTGGAGAAGATGGGATGAGCTCATAAGTGATGTACTCCTATGAACCGCTTCACATGGGCGAGCAAAATCCGGGTGATCAGCTCGAACCTATATACAGCAGCTCAGTGAGGATACGGGGTGTAGCCCTGAGGACTTGCCGGAAGCAATGAATGATAGGGAGGGGTTGTGGGAGTGGGTCAAGGATATCCGTGCTGGTGGCACGGCAAGATGATGATGATACCTTGTCCAATAAAGACATTTCTCCACAGCATTATCGTCTTACATTCCCGTTAATTCTTATATACCTCTAAGATGTGAAGCAATATTCATTTTTCTTCTTTCTTTCGCCTCGTTTTCTCCTTTCTTTCTTCTTACCAGCAACACTTAATGGCTTCTCTTACTTTATATGAAACAGAGTACACCAAACACAATTTCAACTTCCCAAATTTATTTACTATATCTACAAAAACACTTTTCATATATTTCGGAGTTTAATCAGGGACATTTGCAGTCGATCGCACGTCCGCCGAAAAAACTTGATTATCTTTAAGTAAGTATCGCAGACAAGTCTCAATATTCCGAGGTCGCTTCGCTTGCATCAACTTAACATTATTCACCACGTTTCTTTTATCACTTCAAGTGTAGTTCAGTCGTTGTACGATCTCCAAGACACGTCTACTAAAAAGGTTAGAGGCCGAAGGACGCACGTTGAACAGGCGTCGCTTTTTCCGGACTGGCTAAGGGCCAGATGTCAGTGTTGCCAAACTAACTTCCTTGCTCCGACTGTCTGTTCACTGTAATGATAAACTTTAAAACTCAACGGGACTGATTAGACACGCCGTCATCTCAACCCCGTAAGATTTCGGGGGACAGACTTAGGAGAATTTTTTATGAAGAAGAAAAAAAAGAGACCAAGTTGATTGGTGCTCGATTTACCAAATCAGTTACGAATTTATTGAATAATCCAGTGTGAGGAACAGTTCTGTTATAATAATAAGATTATGAAGTGGTTAGTTTTATATAGTCTTTAGCTGACCTTTCAGCAAGACCTAGAATACACTAACTTTATTCACTACCAAAGGATAAGATCACCAAAAAAAGGGGTACAACACTAAACTGCATCTGATGGAGAGGCTCCAGCCTCTCCATCAGATACTTCGTGATGAGTGATTTTCCTTATAATTTTTTATTCAGAAAAAAGTCTCATTATATATATATATATATATATATATATATATATATATATATATCAACTTCGGGTAATGCATCCATGTAACAGTACTGGCAAGACGACAGAGATTTTAAAAAATCCTTTTTATATTATTGAAAGAAATTAAATTTCCGTGTGATCGATAATCAATCAATAGCAGGCAATGCTCCTTTTAAGTGTATGATGGCAATAATTTCAATAGATGGGATATGTCAGCTGAGGTATGCGAAATGGTTCACTGATTATTGAGGCTTTTCAGTTGATATGAACATGATATCATGTCTCTCTTTCTCTATCTGTCTATCTATCCGCGTGTGTTTTGCGTGTGTGTGACAGATAGATAGATAGATAGATAGATAGATAGCGCCAACCGTACAAATGTGTCAAGACGCTTTTCTTTTAAGGATTTTTTCGAAGTCTGATGATAGTGTAGCCACATGAAACTCAAGTAACTCAGAAGGGAAGGTAATATCATAGCTTTCTTTTTCACTTTTTACTCTGCTCTTTTAAGTTAGGATCGGTTATCTTATTTTTTACTTAAAGCAATCATGTTTCTTCATTTTATTATCCTCGCTTCCCAATTGGAATAATGGTTAGAGTGTTCGCCAATGGCCCTGGAGACCTGGAGTCAATCCCAGGTCGAGTCAAACCAAAGACTCAAAAAATGGTACTTGATGCTACCTTACTTAACACTCAGCATTATAAGGTAAGGATCAAGGTAAAGTGGAGCAATCCAGTAGAAGGAGTAGAGCCCTCCCCTACACCTTAGTGTAGTAGCTATCGAAAAGGGAGACTTCAGGGCACCATCAACTACAATCTCCAACTTCACTTACTTTACTTATATATATAATAATTTTTATTCTTAACTATTAAATACAATAAAACATGATAAACAGATTCGTCACCGATCATTAAGTGAAATATATTTTTATCCTATGTTATATTTTAAAATGTGATATTCCTATGCAGTTTTATGTTTTTAGCGCTAAAGTTTAATCATAAACACTCCCACCCTTATATATATATATATATATATATATATATATATATATATATATATATATATATATATATATATATATATATATATGAGAGTTTATTCGGTTCTCTTACTTTGGCCGCTGTAGAAACTAACTTTTGGATAATAATTAATTTATTGATATTTCGATTTTAACTGCTTGTCTACTCATCTAGGATTATATTATACTTAGATATTCGGGAACTAATATGTCTTTTACGTTTATATTTAGATTTTCATGATATTCTTTCTTAGGAGTTTTCTTTTTAGTGGAAGAGTGGTTGAATACGAATCATTTTGAAACAGATCTATTTGACCCACACCCTCCGAGTCAAAGTGAACCTGAAAGTTATGGCTATGAAAAAGTACTCCACACTCCCTCATTTACAGAACTCGAGCCTCACGATCAGATACATATTTTTGAGCATAATCATAAGTATTCATACCAAATAAAAAAGTTGTTAAATAGTCTCAGACATTCCTATATAAAAAGAATATTTTTTCAATTGGCGAATTTTACCAAGAGTTAGCACCCTAGCAAGTACTATCATCAAGTTTTGGGATAATGACAAAATTTAATTTCTATATTTAAGGGAATCCTGTTTTCATAAATATGTAAACCTAAGTACGTATAATTAAATAACATGATAAAGGGATTCAAAGAAAAGTAATGAACAGCTTGATCCTTCCATTTTCGTTGCATTTCCACGACTGTCAAACGAACATTGTATATTATTGTGATATCAGAATAATCGCTGTTCTGACAATCATCTTTACTAAACTGCCGTACGTGTTATTTATTATTTCTCTTGACAAAGAGATAATATCTGTTCCCCGGTTTTCTCTTTCACCAGAGACAGTATCTATGAACATTGCGCAATCTCTCTGTCTGCATATTGCATTACGTCGTCAATAATATTACAGTTTACAATTGGAACTCGGCCCAAAGTAGTCTTCTGGCAACGGTGACTGATCAGGTCCCAGTCGACCGAGAAGAGACAGGAATCTTTCTTTTTCAGTTGCGACCAGGTATCTATATCTTAGTTGTTTTCATGTTCTGGGTTAAATTTCGCAATGACGTTGTTTTTGTTGCTTACCGTCACACACACACACACACACACACATACGCACACACACACATACGCACACACACACATACGCACACACACACACACGTGTGTGTGTGTGTGTTTAGAAGGATCAGTTTTGAGGCTGCATTTGCAAATAGAAATAAGCAATGCATAAAATGTTAATTTTAATCAAAATATACCCCTTTATATTGAAAAAGCTTATTCCAACTAGTTTTATCAGTCGAAGAAGCTCTGAAACTTCGACTTGATATGACGGTGTGCTGTTATATTTTTCTAATTTGCGCCACTTCCTCAACTCTTTCGCCTGAGATGAATTTTTAGTTTAGGAAGCAAGAAATCGTCACAGAGAGATAGCTCTAGTCAACATAAGAGTACTTGTAATATCCTATGTTTCACCAAAATTTGTGATAAAAAGATATCGACATTTTTGGCCAAAGATACTTGGAATTGTCATTGACACATCTTTTTCATACTATTCTAAACAATACACACACACACACACACACACACACATATATATATATGTATATATATATATATATGATCATTATTTTGTAAATATATTATCATAAAGCATCCATGGTAATAGTTTTATATCATATTCAAAATGTTTCTATGTTGCAAAATCTTGAATAAACTTGATGGTCACAAAGAGACAATGAAGAGATGACAATGAGTTGACATCAGAAAAAAGAAAATTGCAGACACGTGGTCCAAAAAAGACCATTCACTTTTTTACAATGTCTCAACCACACTCCAGACCGTATTAAATCAGAAAGATGTGAATTTATGTTTCTAAGTCAATGAAGAGATTGCTAATTCGTTGTCCACCTAATTAATTGGTTTAATTAGCCCCGAAATGTAAGTTGTTTCTTTTTTTTCTGCCAGTTACTCCCAAACCGAAAAACCCTTTTTAAAAAATTCCGCAACTCTTCACACCGTTTCTGACGCCTACCATAAGAATTCTCTTGACACTTTGTTTGTACTCACACAGCCATTCACCTTGGTTGCTGATGGTGAGAGACACCCACTTTGTTATAATAACGTCAACACTAAGTAAAAAAGTTGTTGGCGACCATAGTCGAGGGTGTCCCGAAGGCTCCTTTTTCGATAGCTACTACAACAAGGTGTAGGGGAGGGCGCTACACCTTCCCTGGATTGCTTCACTTTACCCTTGATCTGTACCTTATAATGCTGAGTGTTAAGCAAGGAGGCATCAAGTACCATTTTTTGAGTCTTTGGTATGACTCGACCTGGGATTGAAGCCAGGTCTCCTGGGCCATTGGCAAACACTCTAACCGCTAGGCCAATGTCCGGTACAACAACTCTCGTATCTGATTATTATATTATATAATTATTTCATTCAAAATAACAATGACTGTAATATGTTGATGTTATAGAGTGTTTTTGTACCAGTACCTGAATGAAGCTTTGTAATATATGTCTTTTAAAACGAAATATTTTTGACACACACAAATGTTTAAAAAATCAGGTTTTATCTTGATAAAGGTTATGATAATAAGGCACAGATTATGGACTGAACTTGCTACATTATCAATAGTTTTCATCATTTGCTCAAGAATTATAATAAATATATTGAACCATTATTCCTGCATTTTCCAAAATATATGCTGTCATTTTATTCAATATTTCTGCAGTTTTTATTAAACTTCCTTTTAAATCAACTTAGATACTTTTTTTTTGATAACGGTTTGGTTTCTTTGTTTAATAGCATATCAACTCTTTTTAGATTATTTAATGCCATTCTCCTAGAAGAGCAGTAGTGGTACTATTTAACCCATAGCTGGGAGGATAAGGGGGTTCATACCTTTCCCAAGGGTATTTGCCTGAAAGTGAACGCAATAGCGCGATTGGAGTACGAACTCGCGTACTACGATTTCGCAGTCCATCGATTTAACCATTACACCACGAGGACACCTCCCTTCTTTTCATAAAGTTTTCTTATAAGTTACATAATTCATTTAAATAAAGTAATAATGAGAAAGTGATTCATTTAATTAAAAAGGTAAATCTCATTTCCTTAAAATTTACTTCCAATGTAATTCAAATAGGCAATTTAGCAATATTTTTTTAAAAATGCAATGCGTAAATTCAGTATCTGAAGGTTCGCAATGAGAATTATTCATATGAAGAAGGTAAAAGAGAATAGACAATCAAATAGATATGTTTCTTTGTACAAAAATAACGACCGATAATTACATTATGAAGAGAGTTTCCTTAATATATCGTACTGATTTTCGAAGCTGTTCTCTTTTTTCTCATTTCCTCGGATTTCCTTCCAATGTTAAACTATATACATATGAAACAGTGTCTTATCGACCGAGACAGACACCGACACGTGACTAACAAAGGCAATGAAAGCTATCGGTCAAATGGAAGTCAGACCTGACCGATAAAATGATACGCAGTTTCTTCCAATCAGCGATCGTAACGATACTGCTATATGGATGCACTACATGGACCGTAACTAAACGACTGGAGAAAAAGCTTGACAGCAACTGCATAAGAATGGTGGGAGCAATATTTAACAAGTCCTGGAGGCAACACCCCACAAAGCAGCAGCTATACGGCCACCTATAACCCATCACGAAAACTATCCAAGTCAGACGAACCAGAAATGCAGGACACTGCTGGAGAAGTAGAGAGGAGCTCATAAGTGATGTACTCCTATGGACCCCTTCACGTGGCCGTGCAAAACCAGGGCGGCCAGCTCAAACATACATACAGCAGCTCTGTGGGGATACAGGCTGTAACCATGGGGACCAACCAGAAGCGATGAACGATAGGGAGGGGTGGCGAGAGAGGGTCAGGGATATCCATGCTGATGGCACGACAAGATAATGATATATATATATATATATATATATATATATATATATATATATATAAGTATTTAGAATTTTTCTTCAAGCATTGCACAAAATATTCTATTTTATTGTATAGCATTTGTTTAGAGGGCTATTGCAATGGAAAATAATAATTCGGATCTTATCAATTTCGAAGTAAAAACTTCATCATCAGACACTTTTTAAATATGAACTTGGTCTTGTATGTTCAAATTTTTTGGGACCTTGTAAACATGGTGTCGCGTGGAATGTTGGGACGCTATGTTGGGTGTTGTAACCATGGTGCCACGTGGGGTGTTTAAACATCATGCGGAAGAGACGTGAATTCAGTTGTTTTAATCAATTCCATTCTTTTTTAATTAAAATATTCATGTAAAGAATGTGTACGGTAATTTATGATAATTTATGTAAAAATCTAAAATTTCCTTACTTTTCTAAACTATAGGGAGAAAATAACCCCAAGTGAGTTGACATGCCGTTAAAATCAATCAATGGATGCCTTTTGAGGATACTTCCAATGGAAAAATAGACAGTGAAAAGTTGTAAAAATCATTTTTTCATACATTTTTGCTTCCGTTTATTAACAGACCGTATAAAAATTCAATCGTTATAATGATAGTCTAATGGCTATCAGATTACTTACGTATCCTGGGTCGGGGTAAACTTTGTGATATTTTTGTCTTCAAAACGTCAAATTGAGAGCTAGTTGTCTTTATCAATATATCAAAATTGTTATAAGTATTTGAGAATGAAATTGTTGTTTTTATTGAAAAGGAGAGAATTATTCGAGAAAAGTTTAGTTATTGAAAAATACTCTGTTCTATGAAGTAAGTACTTAATATAAATACTTACTTTGCAAAGTAATTAAAAGCCAGATTCTTTTCTAATTAATCTGCTGTCATAACACTAACATGACTTAATATTTCAAGAAGTGACAGAAGTACCCGTAAAAATTCTCGAGATTGTGGTTGGTTATTTTACAAATTTACTATCACTAAAATTTTCTTTTGACTGATTTTGAACGGTAATTATTTACAACCAAATTATTAGCAACTTTTCGAAGCATATTCTTATTCTCATGTTTATAGATTTCTCCAAGTCATTTCATTTCATACTAAGACGAAAGATGGTGTAAATATTCTACCATCTGATTTTTTCCAAAGAAACTGTTATGCTAGAATGATGCTTTACAAGTTCACGAAAGCCAAATTTCGCTCAGTTGATGATGTAATTAATTTCTTTGACGTTGTCGCAGGAAACTTGAATGGAGATGCATAGGAGCCATTTCTATAAACAATGCCGAGATTATGTACTACAAATATCAAAAGTACTAACGAAAGAAAACAGCTTCACACTAAAATTGGCTAGAAGCAGACGATATCCGACGAAAAGTATTATTGATACATACAGATGATTTTGGAAATACACCAGCTGTAGCCGAATTTCTATCGCATAACCTGCAGCAGGCAGCAAATAGCATTGGTCTCTACGTGAACTCTGATAAAACGAAGTTCATGCGTTTAATTCCAGATATTGTCATCTCCTCGTTAAATGGAAAGCCTCCGATATTAACAGGACAATTTATATACTCTGGTGGCAATATGTCATCTACTGAAATCGATGTGAACATATATATTGGTAAAGCATAGACTGCTAATTAATAGGCGATCGACCAAATTGAAATCTAATCTCTGATAAAAAAAAATAAGCCGTGTGAATACTACTTTATGACTGCACCATAAAACGCGCTGGGAGAAAAAGTTCGATAGGAACTACACAATAACGCTGCGTGCATTTTTGAACAAATCCTAGATGCAGCACCCAACAAAACTGCCGAGGCACGATTCCTTACCAATTATCACACAAACCATTCGAGTTAACGAACAAGTCATGCTGGACACTTTTGCAGTAGAATCCCATATGGACTCTTACACATGGGCATACCTTTACTGTTCGATTCTACAGTGAATAACGTCCAGAATTCCTACCAGATGGTCAATAGGGACGGATTGTCAATTGGGACGAATGGCGAAAGATAATCAAAGGAATATATGCTGTCAGTACGATTTGATTCTCATAATGATGATGATGATGAGTTCCATGCTAGCACTTTGATTCCAATTTAACAATCATTCAGTATAAGCAGAATTGGAGGATATTGAATTTTTTTCGAGAAGCAACAAAGAACAACTTGGTACTTCATTATATGCATATTCTCTTAAATATTTTCTACTAGGCTTGAAGTTCTACGCCATTCAATCTTTGAAACCTCACATATACTTAAATATATAAGCATATGTGTTATGTGTCTAAAATAAGCCATAACTGGTCATTTAGCTTCGGCATTTTTATGTGAGTGTTTGATATTTATCCAACCTCCGACATAGCCAGATTTGACACAAGGTCGTTTTATCGGGAGGATTTTTATGTATGTGTTTATGTATAAATGAATATGAGTCCATTCTGTTTCAAATTGGTGTTTTGGAGATGGTTTAGTTTGATGTTAAAGTCACTTAGTTTCAATGTATTAAAATTATTTACCCATTTATTATTGTGTTGTTCTATTTTCATCTTAGTTTCATCCAATGTGAGATTTTTCAAAGCTTTCTAGGAGTGAAAAATTTACATCTCAGTTAAAACTCATAAAAGTATACATTTTCCATCCAAAACAGCATCATTCTCTGGTAAAATAGAGTGAGCGCAAAAATATCTCTGAGTAGCAATCACAGATTCAGCAGTCTTAAATAATTTTCAGCAGCAAACGATTGGTTAGCATCCGTCCAAACAATGGTTGGTTAGTTGGATTTTATGGCATATCAAGCCTTGCAAGATATTTAATGCCAAATGCTATATATATATATATATATATATAATTTATAAACGCATTGTTTATAAGTACCATTTTAGAATATGCCAGAGCTCCTTTGTATGCACACTAAATTTGTTTTAGATAGTCCTATCAAACACCCAATAATTCTATTTACTACTATTTGTTTGTTTGCACACAGTTAAATGATATCAGGTATTGATATGAAACACTAATAATTTAATCTATCATCAGTCATTTGTTTGTACATAGTTACATGGACATGCATATATGATATGTAGTTGTATTAAGGTAATTTTCTTTCTAAAAAGAACGATTTGTTTTTCTCACAATTAAATACTGCTATTATTTGTCCTGAGTTATATGGTTGCATATATTGCTATCTTATGCTAATAATCCAATTTAATATTGATCATTTTTTGCACTCTGTGAACAGGTTGAAAGTATTGAAATGTTATACTATTAGTTCAATTTAGTCATATACTTAAAGTGTTTTAAGTATTTTGCTATTCAATCTAATAATCCAATTTAACATTACTTATTAGTTTGAACAAAGGTGAATGGTTCCATATATCGCTATGTAATTCATACATTCACTTTAACATCGTTTATTTTTTTGCACAAAATTAAATAGTTAAACAGGTCTATTTGACCCACCAATAAAATGAAACGCAGTTTCTTCCAGGCTGCGGTCGTGTCGATACTGCTATATGGATGCACTTCTTGGACGCTGACTAAACGGTTGGAGAAGAAGCTAGACGGCAATCACACAAGAATGTTAAGAGCAATATTGAAAAAGTCCTGGCAGCAACACCCCACAAGGCACCAACTATACGGTCACCTACCACCTATCACGAAAACTATCCAAGCCAGACGAACCAGACATGCTGGACACTGCTGGAGAAGCAAGGACGAGATCGTAAATGATGTACTCCTGTGGACACCCGCATATGGCCAATCAAAAGCAGGACGACCAGCTCGAACATACATACAGAAGCTATGTGATGATACGGAATGCAACCCTGAAGACCTACCAGATCCGATGAATAGTAGGGAGACGTGGAAAGAGAGGGTCAGAGATATCTGTGCTAGCCGCACGACATGATGATGATCATGATGTCGATGATTTGACCCACTGAGAGGTCCCAAACAGGTGCTACCACTACTGGTCACGGTGGACCTGGGAATAATGGCTATGAAGTGGTACTCCACTTTCCCCAAACTTCTGTAATGATGCCTCAACATCAGTTGGTTTTGTGTCATATATCTGGACACTCATTGAATTAACCCTCTACGGATATGTAGTCCGTGTATTCTCCAGCCAGAGCTGACTGGACAGTCCAAACCATGATATTATCTGAATAGAGTTGGTAAGACTTTCGTAAGATGGAGCTACCATTTAGACTTGCGTAAGTTAACTCACAGGTGACAGTTTAAAATCTGTGTGGTACGTTAGCCACACCATATATATATATATATATATATGTGTGTGTGTGTGTGTGTGTGTGTGTTTGTGAGAGAGAGAGGGGGAGAGAGAGTGTGTATGTGTGTGAAAGTGAAGAATGATGTCATCCAAGACTATACATTGAAAATGGATTTTTATCAAATTTGAAAAACATCTAAAATATTCAATGTGTATTTAAAAAAGAAAAAGCTTGAAGAAGAAGAAAAAAACCGGAAAATTCCAGTTGAAGTATCTCTCAACGCAGGGTAAGAGTTTAACAGTCGGCACATTGTCTTTAATGTCTATTTTACAACCTTTGTTCAATCAAAAATTACACAAACATTATTTTCTTAGAATATATTTACTGCTGAAATTCTCATATGTATATATATATATATATATATATTAATAGATAGCGAGAGATTCGTAAAATAATTTAAATTATATTGTTGATAGCTACTGTAAATTATACTTGCACATTAGTGGAGAGAGTACAATTTCGTATCCTGTATCAAAGGAACGTTTCTCTTTTCTTCTGGAGTCACTCGTCAAATTCATCGCCCAATGCAAAAGATCTGGTTAAGCGGTCTTTCTATTGGTCAGTACTTTCTTTCTGTAACGAATGGCCAGTGGCAGTTTAGTCAAAGACGCCCTGTTTTCAAGGGCCAATAGTTATCAAGCAATAATGGCTGACATTTATACGGCATCCCGAAATATCAGACGAAACGTACGGCCGCAGATGCTAATTGGCCGCCATTGTTGAGTCTTTAGCAGTTAAATGGTTTTACTTCACAGTCTCAATTTCTCCCTTTATCAGCGAGAATGCGCTTATTGTTAGGAATCAATTCCCAACTACCTTTAACAATCTTTACTTAGGTATATCTTAATCTTTATTTCTATTCGATTTACATTGCCGTTTATAGGCTTCAGCTTTACAGTACTTGTTTGTAAATCGTGTTACTATACCAGTTGTCTATGTAAGAAGGGAATCATAATGAATTACTACTAGTGGCTACTTAGAGACGTAGAATTTCTCTAAGTTTGCTTTGTCATAAGATGTCAGCTTTATCATATTTACCCAACCCCTCCGTTCGGCCAGGATATGACACAAGGTCAATTTTTTAAGCGGAGTTTAACAGGTTTGAATTCAGAGTTTTCCTTCTCCTAGACTAGTTGCCTCACCAAAAGAACCTAGTCTGCCCTACTATATACCCATAGCTGGAGGGAGAATAATTGGATTCATACCTTTCCCAAGGGTATTAGTGCTATGTGAAATGCAATAAGCATCGTTCAGGATTTGAACTTGTGTCGCCGTTTCCATTTCATACGACGATAACCATTACACCTAAGATGTCAGCTTTATAGTTTCTCGGTGTTGCTGGTACAAAACCAATGAAAAACCTCCAAATACATCACTAAGTTTTTAGAATCTACAAGGGTTGACTTAGCCCTACACTCTGGTCTCCAATAGCCCTGTTTGCAGGGCTTAGAATGCACTAACTCTATTCCTTCCAGACAGGTAACCCCACCAAAAAAAAAAGAAAAAAGATATGTCTTTGGTATTACACTAAACTGTATCTGATGGTTAGGCCCTCAGTTCTTGAGCATATGAGACTGTGGAGTATCTTTCCATAAATATTACTCCCAGATCCCCTCTGCCCCGGAGTGGCAGTACCTATTGGGTTCTCATATATGGTTCCAAAATGGTACTTAATGCCTCCTTGCTTATCACTTAACATTATAAGGTACGGATCTTAGGTAAGTGGAGAATCTAGGGAAAAGGGTAGCGCCCTCCCGTATACCTCGTTGTAGTAGGTAATGAAAAGGCAGCCTTTGGGTTACCCTTGACAACGGTCGGCTAATTAACTTACTTCCTATGTCTGTTAAAATATTATTAGCATTCGACAGGAGTAGGTGACACCATAGAACTGTAATTATTTGTATCTGCGATAATTACTTTAATCTATATTTGTTTTTACTTAGGATTATTATTAGTTACTTGAAACCATATAAATGTGGGAATGAAATGATTATTGATATTGAGAAATCATTATGGAAACCATATAATCATTATTAGACAGGAATAATTGAAATCATATGTGTGCAAATTATTAGTATTAGATAAAAATTAATGATATTATATAGCTGTGCGAAAAAAAACCCTCTTAAAATGCAATTTCATAAGAATGTAAAATGTACCTATTTCTGTAACCTTTAGACATAGAATAATCCTGAGTTGACCTCCCGTTAAAATCAATCATGGACCTCAGATTGTTTGCAATATCTGCTGTTCATTAAGGGGCACTCATCTAACAACAAAGTAGGTTCATCGTTGCTTAACTTCAGTGCTTTAAGTATGATTTAACCACCCCGTCTTTAGAATTTTTTCGTTTTTCAAAGCTAAAAGAAAATAAATAAAACATTAAACGCAAAAAAAAAAGATTTTCGTTTACGACATATGCTTAAAAGTTCGCGGCCAGACTAAGAATGTAATGACTTTCAGTAGTCATAAAACGTTCTTGATATTTTGCAGTTTTCACATTTAGTTGTCTATGCCTCGAACTTGCTTCATAAAATAACGATAAATTTATTATTATCATATTTCATAGCGGTTTACATGTATGTATGTATGTATGTATGTATGTATGTATGTATGTGTGTTTGTGTGTGTGTGTGTGTGTGTGTGTGTACACAATTTCTCCGGCACAGGCACGAAGTGACATCAATTCATATTTAAATGGAGTACAGCTGATTGAATTCAGAGAATACCTTCTTTAAGACTGTTTGCCTAACACTGGGGTATTTATTTACACAGTTGCTAGGATACTTGCCTGCTGCATTCGTGTTGGTAAAGGATTAAACAGCTTAATTCTAAGAGTCCTTTAACCAGATGGAACCTACCCCCCTTCGATACTCCAGGATTAAAGTCAATGTTTATTACCCGGTAAATGAGGTGCCTCTAAAGAGGAATTCCGTCTAAACTAAGCAAGTTTTACCTCCACCACGCTGAGAGCTTGATTTCAACGTGGCACCTCCATATTAAAGCGACCTTGTGTCACAATTTAGACTCATAAGGTTAGTTTTAAAAGCCATGGTGGAAGGAATGTTTGTGACAGGATTGATGTAAAAGTTTAAAAAGCAATAGAGGAAAAATCAGGAAATTTACTATGACGTTAAGTATTAGTTAAATACTTCAGTTGTTGCCTAAGTTTAATGTATTACAATAACTGAATGGGATCGATAAATTCATGCCTAAATAACGCAAAACTGAAAATAACACTCATTGTATCAGATATATTTACTAAAATTAGAGTAAACTAACTTGAAATACTACAGATTAAATTTATTCCAAAAAATCGAGATTGATTTCAACCACGATCCCCCAACAACTATAGGATTTCTCACAGGCCTTTCTGGCGGTCTGCTTGGATACATTTGTAAATTCTGCCATTATTCTGCCTTCAGTTCATATTTGATGTTGCACGGATGTCTTTTTCTCTCTCGCTTAATGCAGAGTTAGAGGGATAGATGTAATTATTAATGTGGCCGAAGAAACTTTCGGACAGCCAACACGGGGTTCTCTTGCTTGTATGATATGGTAGAGTCTTGTTGCCAGAAATAGGATTTTTCAGCAACCAACTTCACGATCCAGAGTAGTAATGGCTCCTCAAAGTGAAATGAAGGCCTCCGTGTTGAGTTTGAGTTCAATGGTGATGAATGGAAGTACAAAGTCACCATCGCGTATATCGACGCCAAACATTGTGATGCGATCTGGGTGTTTGGTTTTCATCAATATCTGTCCTCAGATTGACACCCAAATACTGAAATATTCGCATTGGTTCTTCCAGCGTGAATGCCAGAGAGTACAGCATGCTTTTTCCAAATCTCAAAAGGAGAGAATTGCGTCATGGTGCTATTTTCCTCAAAGACAGTGTCTAATAGACTCTACTTGGCCTCTCAGGAGCCACAACCTGAAAAAAATAAAACGCATGCTCGAAATTTATATATAACGACAATATACCCATGTACCATAGCCAGATACGGATATGCGAAACGTACATATAATGTTCATAACATATTTACATACAACATAGGAATCCCGAAACACGAAAAACACTTACGGCTTCTTAGTTCAGGTTCGAAACTTTTTATTTACCTTTGAGTTTAAAGGTTCTTCGACATAAGGAGAGAGATACACATTCTTTCAATTCTGGCTTTTCCATCTGCCCTGCCCCGTCTCGTGCGGCGCCCGTAGCGTGCAAATTAGTCTGGCCTCTGCGAGCCCCGAAAGTCGCCCCTTCTCGTTCGGTGTCTAGTTCTCAACTAACTGACTTTTTTCAAATCTCCCAAAATCCTCCGCGCACGCTTCCGGTGCATGACGTCATTCACATCCCCTCTCTGGGATTTTTATTTTGACATCTGTGAACGACACATCCTCCCCACACGCGCGTCAACACCAGTGCTCAAGTTTGCACCTAACTAACCCATGTGCTGAGCCGAAAGATTCTCAGCCTAACTAAACCCAAAGGAAAGATATATAAAACGAAATCCCTCGGCCATTATATTACACCCATCGCAGCCTGTATTTTGATGTATATATTTTGATGTATATATTTTGATGTATATATTTTGATTAACTGAACTTATAGAAATCCGATTGTTTAATTAAAAAAACAACGATCGGGGATAAAAGATTATTATGAGATCAAAAATATAATTTATTCATCGTATCATCTAATCGGTTTGGGTTGGTTTTATGGTATATCAACCATTGTAGCTAATTTAATGCCTAATCCATTTTTATCCAAAGAAACAGTTCTATTTCAAACAATTCAGTTTAACAGAAGTATGCAGTTTAAAAGTCAAAAACAGTTCTATTTCAAACTATTCAGTTAAGTCAACAAATTTAAATGGTTCAAAGTATTGCTATGTATCACTAACAATTCAATTTAACATGAGTGATTTGTTTACACTCTGTTAAATGTCAAAATGATTCCATTTCAAACAATTCAGTTTATCATAAGTATACAGTTTAGTCCTATTCAACTATAGATTGGACGCTATCGTAAGCTACCACTCCAGGCCACAGTAGACCTGGGAATGATGGCAATAAAGAGATACCCCAATGTTCCAGCATTATTTGAGACTCACCATCAGATTGTTATGTGTCATAGACAGGGTGCCCGTTCAGGGGCGGGGTTACTCCTCTGCCGAGATGCAGTCAGTCTATTCTGCAGCCCCAGTCGTATGGGCCAGTATACATCTGAGTTCCAGTAAAATATAACATACATTACATACATTACAAGCAAATAAATCAATGAATTGCCGCAACACTACTGCATAGTTTGGAAAGAGCCGACGCAAGCATTGGCCTCCATGTCAACGCTCACAAAACGGAATGTATGTGCTATAATCCAGCAGGCGACATCTCCACACTAGATGAAACCTCTCTTAAACTAGTAGACAAATTCACCTACCTAGGAAGCAGTGTCTCATCAACCGAAAAAGACATCGCCACGCGGCTAACGAAGACATGGACAGCTATCGATAAGCTATCGATCATATGGAAATCAGACCTGACCGATAAAATGAAACGCAGTTTCTTCCAGGCAGCGGTCGTATCGATACTGCTGTATGGATGCACTACTTGGACGCTAACTAAACGGACGGAGAAGAAGCTAGATGGCAATTACACAAGAATGTTGCGAGCAATACTGAACAAGCCCTGGCGGGAACACCCCGCGAGGCCCCAACTATACGGCCACCTGCCTCCTATCACGAAAACTATCCAAGTCAGACGAACCAGAGATGCAGGACACTGCTGAAGAAGCAGGGACGAGCTCATAAGTGATGTACTCCTATGGACCCCCACATATGGTCGGGCAAAAGCAGGACAACCAGCTCGAACATACATACAGCAGCTATGTGAGGATACGTGATGTAGCCCTGAACTCGTGCCAGAGGCGATGAACGATAGGGAGAAGTGGCGAGAGAGGGTCAGGGATATCCATGCCTGTGACGATGATGATTATTCAAAGAGATATACCTTATATAAAAGAAGATTCACTTATTTTTATCTTCATGAAAAATATTTTTCGTAAAATTCTTATTTTAGTTGCATTGATTTTTTTTAATGACATACCAATTTTTGTGGGAGATTTAATGCCAAATCCATCTTTGCAAAAAAACCGTAGTGGTATTTTTCAACCCATCATCGTTTTGGGCAAGGCTGTTCCTCTTCGTCTTTTAGTTTCCTGAGGTTCTTTATTGTTGGATTGGACATCTTTTACTGGAACATTTCTCTTAAAATACACATATTGATAATTTATAAATGGTTTTAAGTTTGATTGAAAATACCAAAAGAGAACTCGGGAGAAAAATGGATTTGTGATTTAAAAAAGAAATTGTTTTCAAAATATGGAAACTGTCAAAATATTTCCAAAAGTGGCATGAATGAGTGTCAGATATTTTTTCTTAGAGGGAGCATCAAGTTGGGTAGATTTGAAGGCAGACCTATAGTTACTGATCATTTTCATCCTTTTTTTCCACCTTCACGGATATACAAATATTATTCTCTACGTTACACAAGTGACACGTACGAACAATTGGTATGAATATATTAATCTCAGAAAAGTAATCATTATATAATATTTTTATGAATTATTGATTGATCGATTTTAAAGGCATGTCAACCAGTATTTTACGCCTGGATGTTAGCGAATTACGAGGGTCATTCAATGAATAAGATGATTTAAAGAGAAACAAAATCGAAAAGACAATTCACACTGATTCTCCGGTAAAGAAAACTTTTGGACGCAGGGGTTTATAAAGAAGGTCTTCTGAAACATTAACAGATTCATCAGTATGTATTTCCTTTCAAACTTATGAACAACATTTGTGTTTTGTTTTCATTGTCAGGACATTATTTTGAATATACAAAAGAACCTGAGCAAATTTTGTCACTTTTTTAGTGCTTAATTGGGAAAACTACTCACCCTGAGAATATTATTTTCATGGGTCTTTTCATGTTCCAGTAAACTGTCAGTATGACCTTCTTGACTGATTGCTGTTTGGAACTTTCTTTTTTTACAGGAGATTCAATGTGTTTCTACTCTATGGTCTGTCTTTTTGACTTTGTCTCATTGTAGCAAACCAATGTTTAAGCCCTTTGTAAACATTTTTTGACTAAAACATTCTTCTTTGTACATACCACACATTCAACAATAATATATATTAGGCCAACTATGATTGGGGAATTGTTTGAACCAAACATTCTATAAAAAATGAATGTCGATTAATAAAAACTCATTACCGGAAAAGTTATTAAGAGAGATCACCAAGTGGCGTATAAAACATTCAGTTATTAATTAGATTCCAATCAAAAGTAGTTATAAAGGTTATAGTTTGATAGGAAGATTTCTCCTTAAGCGTTGAGGGTCAAAGATTACAATTTGACAAGAAAGAGATTCCGTAACCTTGACATTCTCGTTCTGTGCAGCCGACAAGTAATCAACCAGGCTCTCACATTGCAAGAGCCTATCCCTGAAATAGATGACATGAACCCAGAACCTTACCCTCAAAAGCCCCCAATCCACATACTTCTGAGTATGACCCACTGACTTGCCTTGAGTCAGGTCTCTTCTCACACGCCCCACACACAACTGAACTGCTTTTAAGCGTGTCTCTACATTAAAAGGCTCAAAGGCGAAGATCGATGCGCGCATGCGTGGATCAACTAAAAACAGGTAAGGGCAATAGGTTAGAAGTGTCGGGATCAATATGGAAGGTAAAAGCGACGTCCGAAACTAGGTTTGATCAGGTCGACTCAGGAATAAGAATATTATGACAATCTATGATGAAGTGTACAACCAGAAATGGCCAGGTCATTCCATTTTAGGACGTAATTACTGAAAGTGAAATATATACGAGTCTCTTTGGCAATTGATCAAGTTATCAGACGTTGTAATTCAAATTGGCTTCCGTCAATCCTGCTTCAAACTCTTCCTCCATGAACTCGACTAATAAGGAAACTTTTCTTCTTTTCCATTCTCTAATAATCTTCTATCGTTTCATGAATTCTAACCATTTAATTCTCAATGATATTCCAGTACTCTGTTGCTTATCTCTTCTTCTTGTTCTTCCTCTCCTCCCTCCCCCCTCTCTCTCTCTCTCTCTCTCTCTCTCTCTCTCTCTCTCTCTCTCTTATTGTTCAGTTGTTTTCTTTTCACTTTTTCTTTCTATTCAAATTTACCTCGATTCCAAAATTCATTTCTTTCTTCTGTCTCCCAAATTAGATATCCGTAATCAAACTAACTCAAAAGCCAATATCGGTGGCGATTATCCTTGATATCGAATCACATCCTGTTTATAGTACTGACGTAATTAATTACTAATAAATTTGGGGATTAGCATTTAACCAAAAAAATTATGATTATGGTATGGCCAAATACTTAACCCTCATATAATAAAATTAAGTATCCAAATTGTATAGGAAATAGTTTGATCTTTAAAGGATTGAACGCTACAGCATTAAAAAAAATGTCTTGCTATGATGTAGCAGGTACTCAGGTACGGAAACATAGAAAAACAAAGACATGCATAAAACGCAATGTTTCTCTCTTCCCCCTCTCTCTCTCTCTCTCTCTCTCTCTCTCTAAATACATACCTATATATATATATATATATATATGAACATGGATAAAACTTGAGTTTATACATATATATGGATAAAAATTAGCTTATATATATATATATATATATATATATATATATGATATTTTTATCACAACTGTATGGATATACCGAACACATCGTCTAGTTTTGATATATATATATATATATATATATATATATATATATATATATATATATATATATATGTGTGTGTGTGTGTGTGTGTGTGTGTGTGTGTGTGTGTGTGTGTGTGTGTGTGTGTGTTTTGTGTCTCTGTGTGTGTGAGTAATCTGTATTTTGACCCTATATATATATATATATATATATATATATATATATATATATATATATCCTCAACGAAAGATGCCGTGATTTGATCATTTCAGGCGGAATATTAAATATTGAAAATAGATCATAATAAATATTTGGTATTTTTACCAAAATTTCCAGAATTGAAACTCTGATACCAAAATTAGGAATATTGAAATATACAAGAAGTAAATACAACCCTTTTATAGATTTTATGGAAATGTTATTTTTCTTCTAGGGGTCCTGCAGTTTTAATTTTGGCCGCAGAATTTTGATGGTATGTGATAAGTATATACAGAATTCATGTTTCTATTGTTTGGTTTGCTTGGAATTGAAACAATGGAACTATTTTACATTTTCAATAAGATATACAAAATAAATCAACTTGGCGACTTGTTTGATATGGTCATCTAAAACACTAAAATCACTAATTAATTTATTCTTTCTCTATGAATACATCTATATATTCTTGTTTATTCACAAATTATTTCATTGCAAATTGTTCTCTCCTCGGTGATGACTGCATTTTTCTTCTCTTCTATCTACTGTGATTTGTTGACTTTTAATCTGATAAATGATTTGGAGAATGATATATAATTAAGAAATATGGTTTAAAAGTGAAAAGCGAGTCGTCAGAAGGAACAATTCATTGATATGATGCTTTACTTAAACGACTTCAACAGAAACACCGAAAATGTCTTCTGAAAATGATAAAGAAATTTTTTTGTTGGGGAGCTTTAAAAATTTTTTTAGATTAGATTATTTGAAAATATTTTTTCATTTTCGATATTGATACTATTAGATAAAACACATATTACTTTTGAAAAGTAATATAATTAGTGATTCATTAGTCCTATTATAAATCTAAGTGAAGACTATAAATAAATAACATATTATAGTCACTCAGTTTTCTTTTGTTAAATGGATATGATTTCTGCTTAATTATTCATATTCTGTCTTGTCAGAATATTTATTGTGGTTAAAAGAGATATAATGAAGAAAACGAGTTATTTTATTGTTTGGCACTGTCTGATTTGAGTGGATTTTAAACATTTTAATGATTGACGTTTTATATTTCTTTTTTGCTTAACTATTGGCTAAATACATCCAAAAATTCCTTTATCAGAAAAGAAAAAAAAGAGAATTTTATTATCTAATGAAACCATAAAATCTAAATAAGTTATATGAATAAATTAGGATTTTAATAATCAGTTTTCGTATTTAAGTTATATTTTTTAATCACATGAATCAATATCATTATCTATCTATCTATCTGTCTATGTTCATATCTATCTATCTATCTATCTATCTATCTATCTATCTATGCGTGTGTGAGTAAGAGTACGTGTATAAGTGTGCGTGTGTGGGTGTGTACTTGTGTTCGTGTTTCTGTGTGTGTGTTAGAACCCTCCATAAATGTATCTAAACTAAAACTATTTAGCTACTACTGTAAACCACTTGTGAGCTCTTCAATGATTTGTAAAACATTTCAAACGTTTGCTATGGCCATGTCTCATTTTTCAAATAAATAACATTTCATATTTCACAGTACTATATCTATTCAACCTGACAAAGGAAAGAAGCAGAAGATACCCCGCACAAACAATTACGGACGCGGACTACGCTGATGACATAGTGCTTCTGGCAAATATACCCGCCCAAGCCAAAACCCCTGCTACATAGTATGGAACGAGAAGCTGCTGGCATAGGACTCCATGTCAAAGCACATAAGGCGGAATACATGTGCTTTAATCAAAGAGGCTACATCTCCACACAAAACGGTAGTTCTCTGAAACTAGTAGACAAGTGGGCCTTTGAAATTAATGGAACAGTTCATCTACCTAGGAACCAGGGACTCATCAACCGAGACTGACATCATCATGCGACTAGCAAAGGCAGGAATAGCTATCGATAGTCTATCGGTCATATGGAAGTCAGACCTGACCGATAAAAGGAAAGGCAGTGTCTTCTAAGCACCGGTCGTGTCAATACTGCTGTATGGATGCACTACATAGACGCTAACTGAACGTATGAAGAAAAAGCTAGACGGCAATTATATAAAAAATGCTGAAAGCAATATAGAACAAGTCCTGGGGAGCAGCATCCCACAAAGCAACATCTGTACGGCCAGTTACCATCCATCACGAAAACTATCCAAGTTAGAAGAACCAGACATGCGGGACACTGCTGGAGAACTCCCTTGGACGACGAACTCCCTTGGACCCCTTCACATAGACAAGCAAAAGCAGGACGTCCAGCTAGGACCTACTAACAAGAGCTCTGTGCCGATACAGGATGTAGCATTGAAGACCTACCGGAAGTGATAGACGATAGAGAGGGATGGCAGGAGAGGGTCAGGGAGATCCATGCTGAGGGTTTTATATGTTGATGATGATGATATCTTTTTTCTTTGAAATTTATCGTAAATTGTAATAAGTAATACCGTTTCTTTTTTCAGGTGTCCTATTCGTAGATATGTACGAGAAGTCTTTCGTGGGCTGCTTTTTTTATCGATATGATAAAATAAAACAGGATTTCTTCAAAGCAGTAGTTGTGTAAGTACTACTGTACGGAATAACCACATGGAAGCTGACAAAACGCATTGAGAAAGAATACTACGAGCTATATTGAACCAATCTTAGAAGCAAAACCTGTACGACCTCTTGCATCCTGTCTCTAAAACCATCCAAGTAAGACGAACAAGATATGAGGGACACTGCAAGAAAAGCAAGGATGAACTCATAATTGGCCCAGCGGTTAGAGTGTTCGCCAATGGCCCGGGAGACCAGGGTTCAATCCCAGGTCGAGTCATACCAAAGACTTTAAAAATGGTACTTGATACCACCTTGCTTAACACTCAGCATTATAAGGTACGGTTCAAGGGTAAAGTGGAGCAATCCTGGGAATGGAGTAGCGCCCTCCCCTACACCTTGGTGTAGTAGCTATCGAAAAGGGAGCCTTCGGGTCACCCTCGACTATGGTCGCTAACTTTACTTTTACTTACAAGGACGAACCAGTATTGGCAAACCAGCCAGAAATAATACACAACAATTTTGATCGGACACAGGATGTCGTCTGGAAGACCTGCCGAGAGCGATGGTGATAAGAAAGGGATGGAGAGAGCAGCACGACTTGATAATAATGGTTCATAGACATGATATTGATTTGGTCGGATATCATCTTCCTCTCTTAAAAGATCCGTGAAAGCAATTATTCTTTTCTCAATGTTCTTTCTTTGTTGCATTCCAAGTCATTGTCTTGTTTAGTTTTCCCTTTTAGCATCGTCAAGAATCATTCACTGTTTCGTTATGCAGAGTATGAGTGATATCTACCAACTAGAGTCACTTCTTGTGTTGGGGGTTATCTCCCCTCAATAGGATTCACTTTCAATAGCTATTGTAAATAGCTGTCTATCTGTACCAGATGATTCTAAGCTGACTAAAGCTTCTTTAAGTTGTATCACTCTCCGATGTCCATATTATAGAACGTAAATCTTGTTACAGTTGGCTGAAAATATTCAACATATGATTATAATTCGGCAATGACTTTAATTTTTTTTAGTAAATATTGTTACGATCTGTTCAATGACTCACAGAAAAAGACTTTAAAAAATCGTGTTTTGTTGACATCTTTAGCAAGATCATTTACCACCAGGGGACAAGGAATGCTGACCTATTTTAGACATGCAAAAAAAAAAAAAAAAGAAAGAAAGAAATACGGTATTATTGGTACAATAGAATGTAAGATGGATAAATTTAGGGTCAGTTTGTAACCGTGGGGCGGGTTTACATCTTGCAATGTTCATTCTTTTTACTCTTATTTTCTTTTTACATATATTTTTTCGCTATGATCCTTCGGGGTACAGAATCTACTGGTTGGTCATTAATTTCCTGCCCCGTCGAGCAATCGATTACCTTTCACGTACAGATGGGAAGGATTCTGAATACGTCATAACTAATACCATCTAAATGCACATTCTTCTTCTTCTTCTTCTTCTTCTTCTTCTTCTTCTTCTTCTTCTTCTTCTTTTATTCCTCTGAAATTCGAATGTTATACTCAATTATATGTATATTATCATCATCATCAAGTCGCACTGCTAGCTCGGATTTACCTGGCTCTTACTATCTCTCTCCATCTTCACGTCCGGACGTCTTCCAGACTTCATCCTGTGCCTGCACAAAGCTGTTGGAGGTAAGTTCTTGCTCGTCGGTCAACAATGGCACTTCCATATGAAGGGGTCCATAGGAGAAAATCACTTATGAGTTCGTCCTTGCTTCTCCAACAATGTCCCATATGTCTTGGAAGGTAAATGGCCGTACAGCTTTTGTTTTTGGGGTGTTGTTTCCAGAGTTATATATTAATCAAATTAATTCTGTTAAGTGTCGGTTGCATGTTTTTAATATGTAGCGCTTCGAAAATCAGTAGTTTTTGTTTATTTTTTTATGTTCTAATATTGTTGTGTTGTCGGTGAGAATTTTCCGTAATTCTCTTGTTGGGCATAAATGTTTTTTTAAATGCTTAGCTATTGAATTTGTATCAGAAATTAACAGAATTAATTTTCAAACCAATGTTAATGTACTTAAATGTCTTTAGCTACTGACTTTATTTATAGAAACCCATTTCAAAGCAAACGCTATACACTTCTACGGTAACGACGCTCTTACATAGTAGTAATATGCAAAAACTAAAGTTAGATCACTTTTGTAATAAATCCTCCCCTGATGAAGGCCCAAAGTCGGGCAGAAAGTACTATGGATATATACAATATATACAATTACGGAAAATACATAGATCGATTCCCGCCGAATGCGATAAAAGCAATACGGCAATACGAACGGATCTAGAAGAAAATATGTAAACAGAAAATGTCTATTATGTTCAACGAAATTTGTTTATATATATATATATATATATATATATACTACGATTCCCCAGGAAGTAATTTTTTACGGGGTGAAGAGTAAATTTGTGGTAAGAGGGTTTGAACTTTATTCGAACTATTATGTTAAATTTCGAACTAATTCACATGGGAAAGGGATGATACTTCTTATTCACATAGCTATGGGTTAAGTTGTACCACTACTGTCCTTATTCAAGGATGACTTTGAATCAAATCACATACGAATATTCATATGCCATCAAACAAACAAACAAATAAATAAATATATATATATATATATATATATATATATATATATATATATATATATATATATATGTTATGAATAAAATGTAAATATATGAACATTCAAAATTAAGTTTATACATTTCTTAACCGGACTTGACTTCTAGATTAAGCTATCAGGCTATCACCAGAACATGTTTATTACATGACTAAAAGTGATGTTGACACCAGAGGATTGGTGATCATGTCTGAATGATCAGTGGACTTTATTTTGATGCCTAACGTATAAGAACTGCTGCCGTTTAAAAATATTCTCAAATATTAAAGAAATTGTTTCCTTGAAGATAATGTAAACTAGGAAAATATGCCTATGAATTTTTTAAATAAATCTTTAAATAAATACTTTTTAACGTTTTAAAATTTTTGATATGATACTTCATTAAGAGCGAGAGGGTAAATGTTTGATGGTTAACAGTAGTCTTCTTCAGGGTTGTTTAATTTCTGCTTGGATTCTTTCGATGTGAAGGTTTACTAGACATGATATACATCTATCTTCATGAGTTTCAAGAATTGATGCAGTACTTAGTATTTTTTCCAATCATCTATATTAGAGGGCATCTAACAGCTTTGTAAAAGGCATTGTTACTAGTTGTTCAGAGATTTGATTCAATATCTATAGTCTTCTAACGTAAGAAATATAACTATAAATTAAACACTAAGTATAAGCATTTGTAGATAAGTTTTCGATCATATGGAAATCTTATCTTTTTGATAAAATAAAGCAGTAATTCTTTCAAGCTGTAGCCATGTCAGTAGTCTTGTATAGTTGTACCAGGTGAACTCCAACGAGTTACTTGTAGAAAACACTCGATGATAACTATACAAGAATGCTAAATGCAGTTTTGAATCAATCCTAGAAGTAGCGGTCGACAGCTGGACAGCCGCTTACCTTCAGTTTCTGAAACCAACGAAGAAAAGATATCCTACCATACTGGGCATTGCTAAAAAAAATAAAGACGAAATCATAAATAACAATTCTCCTATTGACTCCTACTCACTAGCACACCAATAATGACTTACCTACAAAAATGTACATTCATCCGCATTGTTTGGAGATGGGGTGTGTTCAGGAAGACTTACCAAGAGCAATAGACTTTAGTTATGGAGAGAGAGAAAGAGAAAGAGAGAGAGAGAGAGAGCGGGGGAAATTATAAGCAATACGTGCTTTCGGCAGGCACTGATGATGATGTGAGGCTGATGATATATGTATTTAAATAAATGTGTGTGTGTGTGTGTGTGATTGAAGAATAAGAACAAACTAGTTGTACCATAGCAGTATCAAATTGACGTTTCTAACAGAACATGGTAAACGGGTTAATGCATGTATCACTAAGTCTTAAATGGTAGTCAGACCCTGTTTTGTCCTCGCAGTGGGAAAAGGTGACGAACACACAAAACTCTGTCTTAGTTAACTAACACAAAAGTTAATTTGCCACGACACTTTTTAAAGAAGTCATCGGGAGAAAGAAATAGAGTATGAAAACTGAGTCAACCGCGTTAACTGGACAAAGAGAAAACACGTCACGAGGAGAAAGTGTGAGCAGACAGAGACCTTGAATTTTCTTTCCTGTTTTCTGTTGTAATTTTAACGTACTTGTTTACGGGTTTTATTCCACAGCTGCATGTCGGGTATGAGGTCACTTTTCGAAGCTCACCACAAAATGGGGGCCGTAGTTTTCGTTTCTCTTTATATATTATGTGGCTGGTGTTCAACTGTTTTTACCTTGTCACGTCTTCTGACCAAATCTCGTGTTTACCTCTTCAGGTCTTACAACCAACTAACTTTCAAAGCGGAGTCGTCACCTTACTCCCACTTGATGTCGGAGGAAGGACATATCCATTTCTGATAGTTCTAAACCTGATCAGAAGATTAGGGACAACTGGGTTTTTTTTTCTATTTTTTTTTAATTGCCGTAATCATTCACTCATGGCTAACTGGCCTACAATGTGAGTTTTGGTCTGATTCTTCAGCGGTTAGCTGGCCATTTTGTAGACTCTCTTTCTGCTTTTTCTTCTTATTCCCCCCTCTCTCTATCTCTCTCTTTCTCTCTCTCTCTCTCTCTCTCGTCGTTGCCATCGGGATTAACGCAACTAAATCGTTAGTATAGGAGTGTACAAATACTCTCATCAAAAACGAAGCGTCAATAATTTATTCTATTTTTTACATTTTCCTAGTAAATTTCGTGAGATAAAAACAAAATGATTCTTTCCAATATTCTAACATTTCGTGGACGATTTTTTCGACCATCGACAATCGAAGATCATTCTTAGAACCATGACATGCGTTGTCAATATTCTTAAAACAATACACGAAATCCTGTCTTTTCTGTCGGCAATATTTGAGCACGTTGAAGCATTGATTCAAAACAATAAACGGCGCAAATTTCCTGCTTCGGATGTGAAACTTTGTTTTCCTGAATCGCTTGTCAAAAAAATCGTGTACGACAAATCAGGGCAACATATCATTGTGTCCTAAATAAATGAATGAAGAATAATTGATTTTAACACCAAGGATGTTTTTATACATTCGTGCACCGATGGGACGAATGCTTATACATGGAAATGTTGATTCAGAGTACTGGAAACACATACGTATATATAAGTTTTATTTGCATTATAATGAATATGCTGGATCAGAAACGTACATTTCGGATATATATATATATATATATCAACTTTGAGATAAATCAATGGAAATGAGAAAAAAGAGAGAATATCGCCGATTCAATTCACAACTCTCACTATAAGGATAGTTTAATCACAAATGAATTTTATTTCGTAAAAGCAAAATCTACACATGGCAAGAAAGAGAGAAAAGTGCCTACTTTTTACTACACACAAACATATATAAATATATATATATATATATATATATATATATATATATATATGTGTGTGTGTGTGTGTGTGTGTGTGTGTGTGTGTGTGTGTGTGTCTAAGATCAGGAAATTTCATTAGAGAAATAGAAATATTTCAAGTTATATATTTTTTGATTATTCACAATTAGTTTCTATTTTATATGATTGTAAGGAGAAAGATCTTGAAAAAAACTTTTTTCGATTTTTTTAAAAAATTGCTGTCATGCTATAAGAGATACGATGAATTTGATGATTGAAAATTACATATATATATATATACATATATATATATATAATGATAATAGCCTTGGGAAAGGTATGCATCCAATTAATCTTCCTCCATCTATGGGTAAATAGGCAGACCGTGTCTTTAATGTTGCGTCACATCCTGCTCGTGCGGTGACGTTGTGTTATAACCTAAGACAAATGTTACTGAATGAGAAATAACCAAAACGAAGGTTTGAAATGAAATGGAAATCTTTATAACATAAACAAAAAACAATATTTGCCAGTGACGTGAAGAATGTAACCACTGGTAGAGGTTACAGCTCAGTATATTTTCCACCCCCGACACAATAGTGTCCAGCGTATTTATGAGGAATGTGACACAACCATTAATATTCATAGGTAGGTTATATAACAGGTGGTTAAAGAAAAACAAAATAAGCTTGTATCATTTACGTATCGAAACAAAACAGCATATACAATAAAGACCTTAATACTTAACCGACACTGAATATACAAATCTAAGATTATAAAAAACGACACGATTATCTCCTTCTTGTTGACATTTTTTTCTTTTTTTTTTTTTTTTTTTTTTGCTTAATATTTTAAAAGTTTCTGCTGGATCTTGCCTACGAGCGAAACATTTCGATTTAATTTTCCTTATTGCATTCCTTTTCACACACACACACACACACACACACACACACACACACACACACACACACACATATATATATATATATATATATATATATATAATGGATAACGTTTTATATGTATTGTTGTTGCTGATATTGTTGTTGTTGCTGTCATAAGGTTGAAATTTCCCTGATTCGTGTGGCGTGATTTCTGTTATTTAATTATTTTCTTGGCGAATCAAAGAAACACTTGGCAAAAACACCTGACTTTATCTAGATCAAAAGTAATAATGGCTTTATGAGCAGATTGTAAACAAGTACATTATTTTAATGACTGCCTTATTTGCTGCTTTCTATTTGTAATTATATTTTATTTATCTCATTTTTAACTTTCTTTTCAAGTAAATCTAACGATGATCAGCCATTAGCACATATGAGTCCAATGATATGTAAAGATGCCGTTTAATTTACTGCAAACGTCTTTCATCCCTAAATGCCCCCACATATACACACCGTGTATATATATATATATATATATATATATATATATAATTTTAATCTAATCAACAGACATTAGGATGAAACTTTATAGTCTTTAATTCAAAAAAGGTGGACGAATTAACTCTGTAATTTAAACTGCAATGTGTAAGAGTGTGTTTTTGTGAATGAATGTGCAGATAATAAATATTTCGTACTGAATGAACAGATCGAATACAGATATAATCATAGAATTTAAGATATATCAAATATAAACATTTCCCTTTGGACACAAACTCACTTACACACACACACACACACACACACACACACACACACACACGCATACGCATATATATATACATACATTTATATATATATATATATATATATGTGTGTGTGTGTGTGTGAGAGAGAGAGAGAGAGAGAGAGTATTACATACATTTTCATGTTTATCTGTAAATCGAAATTTACGTTGAACTTATAGGTATATGTGAAGCTACAAAGGGTATCATAGTATGCAGCCACAAACACACACACACACACACACACACACACACACACACACATATATATATATATATATATAGATAGATAGATAGATAGATAGATAGATATAATCATGATTAAAATTGAACTCTAAACACGTTTTTTATCGATAAAATCTACACCCAACAAAGTAGCACAATATCTTAGATACGTGTCGATACCGGCTCACCTTTGGATCGGCAATAAGAAATTAAGTCATGGATTTTTATCATATTTTACTAGTCATCTTGTTTAATAATTGCACACACACACACACGTACACACACACACACACACACACACACACACACACACACACACACACATATATATATATATATATATATTCGTTGTGCCTTCAATAAGTTTCCAGACTTTTTTGGTATGGGAATTTAATATTGTTGTAGACTCTTCAAAATTCAGTATATTATTGCTATACATCTTATGAGATGACTGAGCAATTTCTATAATCTCAGCTTCAAATGAACACTTACAACAGGAATTGGAATACACCCTACAAATTCCTGATTGCCACAGCTGGTGAATTTCAAAATTGTGATCTGGACGTGAGGATACTTTAGAAGAACGATGTGCAATAAAATTCTGATTTAAACTTAGAAAAATGCCTCAGTAACGTATGGAATGCTTCAGACTGCTTTTCAACCATCTTGCATGAATCGAGCAGTTTTTCAGTGGCATAAGAGAATCAAGGAAGGCGGAGAATCTGAGAGGTGTGGGAGGAGTAAAGAAGTCAATACACCAGAGTTGATTGGCAAAAGCGTTAGGTTAGGTTTACTTGTTGAGGTTTTCAGGGAGTTCAGGAAGAGATTCTGTCGGAAGAGGCCAGCACTCTTCAAATCGGGTCAGTGGCATTTCCACCATGACAATGCACCAGTCCACAACTCCATCCTTGTTACAGACTATTTGGCCAAGATGGGCATCAAGACAGTTCTTCAGCCTCCCTGTAGTCGAGACCTTGCTCCCTGTGCCTTTTGATAATTCCTTCAGCTCAGAGTTTGTCGTTATGAGACAATGGAGATGTAAGAGACTGTGGCGAAGGTTATTGACACACTCACGCAAGAGGACTTCCATGAGGCATTCCAGAACGGTACAACAAGTGCATTGCAACCGAAGGAGATTATTTCGAAGGGGACAAGAATTTCATGTGTGAACTATCAATGAATGTGCCCATGCAAAAAAGTCTGGAAACTTATTTAATGATCCTCGTATATATATATATATATATATATATATATATATATATATATATAAGCTTATTGATATTTTTATGTACATAAGTACATAAAGTAATGTTAAATGTGTGTTTATCTTTACAGCCATAAATAAAAATCTATCGAATATTTCTCAAATTTTCTTTGGCGTGTTCGTGACAAATTAATGAAGAGAATAAGAAATGTCTAAATTTTTATGACGGTCTGATTTTAAGGCTACATCGATTCGTCTTAAGTTGTTGTATGTGTTCATATTAGGAAATTACAATCATTGTACGTACACCTTTACAATTAACGTGATGTAATTTTTAAGAGTTTTTTTTTTTCATAAGGTCCAACCAAATCCGGGTAATTCTTAAACATATATACTTTATCCATGAATGAGACCCTAACAGGTCCTATTATTTCTGGTCAGAGTGGTGCAAAGAGTAGTAGCTATGAATGGTTACTCCAAAACTCTTCAGAACTCTATAACTGGAGCCCCACCATCAGATGAAGTTTAGTGTTACACACAGAACATCCTTTTTAGAGAGCCTTTACCCTATGAATGGGGATTGAGCCAGCGTTTTTTATTTTATTTTAATTCTACTGGTCAGTTTAAACTTTAATATTTCAAATTATCGTGAAGAAAATCACCCCTGCCAAAAATTCTTTGAATTCATTTTATTCTCGACAGATTTCCTTTTAATGAATGTTCCCATTTTGCTTGTTGCTGTCTCCTTGTTTTCGCTTTTTGTGCCATTTTGCGTCTTCAGATGCTTATTGTATTCGGTAACATTTTTAGAAAGTTTAAGTGAATGCTTTATTAAAAAAAGCAATACGCCAACTTAGTGAAATACACTGACGAAAGAACAGAATATGTAGCAGTCCACGTATTGCCATTTTATTTTTTAATGACTATTAGCTATGCTATAGTGTTTCGTAATAACTAATGCCAGTTATCTGATTTAAGGATAGAATATTTCAAGAAAAATGATGAAACGCTTGCTCTTTTGTTTGAATAGCGAACTGCCGAAAAAAAAACAAAAAAAAAACAATACACTCGGAGTACGATAAATAAATAGAGTCGGTTTCTTTGTTTAATCCGGAAGTAAACTTTTAGCGCGAGCTGAGTTTGAACCCGATTACTTGAGTGTTGCGGTCTGGTACATTAACCACTAAACCACGCTGTCTCCCTCATATAGATAGATTATTAACAGACTGAGATAGATAGATTGATAGAAAGATAGATCGATATGAGAAGACTAACACATACAAAGAGAAATTCAACTTATATATATATATATATATATATATATGTAGTGGTTTATCGTTTTCTCTGGGTCACCTGGTGAGTTAATTTTCAGGTATTATTAAATAGTGCTCAATATCAATGATAAAGCATTTATATATATATATATATATATATAGTTATTTTTTCTGTTCGTTGTGTTGAACAGGGTACTTTGTACGTGTGCCAACGTTTGTGTGAGTTAAAATGTTCTAGCGTTTGTGTATGTGTTGTAGATTTCGTAGACATATTGTTATATAATTGCGGAAGGATTTTTTTATATTATCATTTTTCGTTGGTTATATCTTATCTTTCGGTTTAGTTAGGCTTAGAACTATTCGGCTTAGTGCACAGGTAGGGGCACACATTGAGCGCAGGTGGTCATGCTCGCGCATGGACGATGTGACAACCACAGATGTCATAATAAAAACCCTGGATAGGAAATAGACTGAGGATGTGTATGACGTCATGCCCGGATGGGATGGGCTGAGAATTTTGGATGATTTTTGAAAAAAAAAAAACAGTTAGTTGAGATTCGTACCTGGGCAAAACGAGTTGATTTTTTGGACCTTGACGATGCCAGTCCCGTGGGGTCTACGAGATGCGCCGCGCTTTGTTGGGTCAGATGGAACAGTCAGCATAGTAAAGATTGTGTCTCTCTCTCCTCGTGTTGAAAACCTAAAAGTCAAGAAGGTAATAAAAGTTTCGTACCTGAGCTAAAGAAAGTCGTCAGTGTTTCGCGTATTTCGGGATTCCTATGCATGTGAACATTCCACGTATCCGTATATTTCACATATTCGTATTTTGAATATGTTACAATATATGCGTATATCTGTGCATATAATGGCATGCATCTTCACAAATATACACTGTCTGTTAATGGGAAGGGGTGAGGCAAGGAAAGAGAGGGTGGGAAGGGAAGAGTAGATGTGGAGGAAAAAGTTGCAATATTCACCCACCCATCACAAAATACACTATTATACCAAGAATCTGAGATAATATCAAAATGTCGACTCGAAAACAAATATCTATACCGATTCGACGATAACACATTACCATAAAACATAAACTATAGTTAATTCCCCTTTTTATTTTTTTCCCATTTTTTTTCAATTGTTATCACTACTATTATTATCACCTCCTCAATCTATAAGCACCACCATTATTTGCATATTTGCATATATTTCTACCATCTATGTTCTCATCACTCACTAAGAATTCCTCCCTGGCACTTTCCCCAGAGGCCACTAGTTTCACCAACACTTTTCTTATTGCCACATCATCCATTACTGAAAATATACTAATTATCCAACAGAACCACCGGCGGTAAGTGCTATTTATCCCATGTTACTCCATTATGACCACCGCAAGTATTGCCAGAAAGCGTGAGTAATATTTTTTGTTTTGTCAATAATTTTAAGTACTATTTTTTCCATTTCGAAACTCCCCTGGTATTGTCAGAGACTGTTATGATTATAATTGTTACTATTATTATTATTGCAAAAGTTACACAATATTTAACATCATTTTATTATCTGCTCATAAATATTACATTACGTAACCCATAAACACCATTATTAACATAATCAGTATTATCATTAAAAGTGAATAAAAAATAGAATAATAAAAAAAATATTTCTTAAAGTAACGTGATAATGATTTTAATTTCAATCATTATCATCACAAAAAATTCACCACGAAACAGACATTTCGTATTCATGTCGACAAACCCTTAGCTATCAGAAAGAGTAGGCTCAAGATAAAAAGAAGTCATTCCGATCGAAACAATTCTTTTTGCCACACCTCCTCACCCACTCTTCCCTTTTCACATTCTCTTCCTTTAACTCACCCTTTCCCATCAACAGACAGCAGAAATATGTATATGTGTATATATGTAAAGATGCATGCCATTATGTGTGCAGATATACGTATATATGTATGCGCGAGCGACAATATATACACAAACACACAAACATTCAAACACACACAACTTAATCACACATACACACAAACAAAAAAACCCTTCAACACCACCACCTACTCCACCACAAAAATAACCATAGCAATCGTTTTTTTAACCCTTTCACTCTGTCTGATGAAGGCGTAAAGCATGAAACCTAGGGTCACAGACACCACCTTGTAATATATATATATATATATATATATATATATATATATATGAAGCGCATTTAAAATCTACTTTCAATCGACATTAAATTGGATGTCTAATCACGTCCTATTTATAGAATAGACATTACAATTAATAACCAATCAGCAAATAAATTAGAGATTACACATAATTAGTATAAGTTATGATTTAATTGTTGTCTCCTTTAATAAATTACAATCAAAATGCGTATGAAAACAAATGTGAAACGATTGTTATAAGAGGTGCAAATTATATAAGAATCACTTTCTTCTTTCTGCATTTAAACAAAATTACGCAAATAAAGGTTTTGCTTTAAAGTGCTATTTTTGCTTTGAGAGTAGCATAAAAATATATGTAGATCTTTTGGATGCTGGAGCATGTTGATATCAAAGAACAAATTTGCTACCATATTTGTGTATATATGCATGTGTCGGAGAAAACCTCAGACATAAAAAAACAAAAACAGGATTATTTTTCGATAATAACCTGGAAGCTAATGTTTCAACAGATAAGTCTCGATGTGACCATCGGTCTTAAAAAAATATGCATGATTGATTTTTTTACAGTTCATTTTCAGAATACAGTATTGGCAGGTCTTCGATACTTTTCTTTCTGCTGACTGCCAGAAGATTTTTGCAATCTATGAAACTTATCTTTCTTACAGGACAGTCTGAAAATTGTGAAAAACACACCTAACTTAAGTAGCGGTCTATACTGTGTCCATAATTATATAGATATATATATATGGTGAAATGGTAGATTTTGGTGAATATGACAAGATGATAAGAAAAAAATGAAAGTTGATAAATCAAACACTTACAGTGGGTTTAGTGGTAATATTTCGTTCTTTATTTATAGAAGAACTTCTTCTGACTAAACATTTTTTCTGCATTTTCAGCATTTTAGCAATTGAGGAAATAGATAAAAAAATGTAAAAAGGTATAAATGGAGTGGGGAGTCATTAGGACAAGAGATAGATAAGAGAAGAACAAGGAGGGAAATAGATATAGGTTTGAGTGATGGTGGTAGTGATTTATTTGATTTTGACTGAGGCACAAAGTGTATCAGGTTTCATCAGAAATTTGGCCTGTTTGAGGGGGGTTAATTTCAGTGAGAAAGAGGGAAATATGTGTGTTTTTTACAGAAAAAGAGACGGGAAATGAGGGATGGAGAGGTTTCTTTCTTTTTGTCTTTCCACTGTGATACTCCAATATATGTCAATGTCTTTGATGAAACGGGATACGCATAAACCGTGGACCTCTTCGTCCCTCTCCCTCATTTTCTGTTTCTTTTTCTCTAAAAAAAAAAAACTCTCCCGCTCATATTTCACTCTTTCACCTTGAAATTAATCTTTGGTAATTCTTTGATGAAGCCTTATACACTTGGTGTCACTTAGCAACGGCCATCTACCTGACGATCACAGTCAAAATCCTTCTCTTTTCTTTATACTCTTTTCTTCGCTTTATTTAATCTATTTCTTCAATTGCTAAATTAAAAAAAAAAACCAAGAATGTATAGTCTGAAGAAGTACTTATATGAATAAAAAACGAAATACTTTCACTAAACCCACTGTAAGTGTATGATTTCTCAGTATATTATATATATATATATATATATATATTACATTTTATTATATTATGAGAGTGTTGGTCGTCAGTAGTGGTTATGTGTTGAACCAAGTGCAATATAATATGGAGAGTGCTCAATATTTATGACAGAGCTATTATAATAATAATGATCATCATCATCATCATCATGGTAGCACGGATATCCCTGACCCTCTCTCGGCTCTCCTCCCTATCATTCATCGCCCTAGGTAGGTCTTCAGGACAACATCCCGTATCTTCACATAGCTGCTGAATGTATGTTCGTGCTGGTCGTCCTGCTTTTGCGCGGCCATGTGTGGGGGTCCATAAGAGTACATCTCTTATGAGTTCGTCCCTGCTTCTCCAGCAGTGTCCTGCATGTCTGGCTCGTCTAACTTGAATAGTTTTCGTGATGGGGGCAGGTGCCCGTACAGTTGGTGTCTTGTGGGGGGTTGCCGCCAGAACTTGTTTAAGATTGCACGTAGCATTCTTGTGTAATTGCCGTCTAGCTTCTTCTCCAGCCATTTTGTTAGTGTCCATGTAGTGCAGCCATATAGCAGTATCGATGTGACCGCTGCCTGGAAGAAACTGCGTTTCATTTTATCGGTTAGGTCTGATTTCCAAATAATCGATAACCTATTGATAGCTGTCCATGCTTTCGCTAACCTCGTTTCGATGTCCTTTTCGGTTGATTCGACGCTGCTTCCTAGGTAAGTGAATTTGTCTACTAGTTTAAGAGGGGTTCCTTCTAGAGTGGAGATGTCCCCCGTTTGAATAATGATAATAAATTAATATATATCATATATATATTTAATCCATGGAAAATATTTTCAATTTCATTCCATCTTCTTAACTGCCTGATGAATGTTATTATAAACTTCAAGAAACCTTAGGTTACAGAACAATATTTTCCATGGATTAAATGTATATATAATATATATTTATTTATCATCATCATTATATATATATATATATATATATATATATATATATTATGAAAATGTATCAAGATTGAGGTCCTTTTTTATAAAAAATTTAAATGAAGACATCTGCTCAACTGACGATAAAGTATGGTTTGGGTTTGTCTACTTGAGTTCAAATACTGAACAAGGCTGTTTACATTTCACATAGGGTTAAGACCTTTAAAAAAGTATGAATTCATCTATTTTCCATCCAACACTTCGTAAAATAATAGGGCAGACCGACCTATTTAACTTTGGTAGGGCAACCAGTTTAAGAGAAGGAAACACTGAATTTCACTCGAAATAATGAGCTTCCCCACACACAGTACCAGATTATGGGATCACTGAGAGAGAGAAAGAGATAGAGAGAGAGAGAGAGAGAGAGAGAGAGAGAGAGAGAGAGAGATTATATTATTTGACTTTAATGATTAAAAGTAGTCAGTATCTAATTGCAGTCGGAGAAATGATGTACGAAACAAAAGTTGGGTAAAGGATTAAAGTGCTTAAATGCCGGCACACAGAATAGTATGGTATCTATATTATCTCATAATCCGGTGACTATATAGGATACAAATTTTTCTAGCCTTAAATTAAGCAATAAAAACGTACTTAAGAACATTCTAGAAATTTAGGATCAAAACCGTATTAGCATTTAAGTTACATATTTATATTTTTCAACCAATCAGCTAAAAACATAGAATAGAACATTCTAAAAAAATAGGATCGGAAGTCAACTATCAGAAAATATTTAGGCTCGAAAATAAAATAGTAAAATACAAATCTGATTGGTCAATAAATATCTACGTGCCAAAATTTTAGGACGATTCTTTGATCCACCTGTAGGATATAAATAACACAGACTTATGGAGCCATTCACACAGACTAACACACAAGACACAAGCTTACACACAGAGGAAGACAAGCCACTAAGCCAGTAAAGCAGTTGCCGATACCATGTCCGGCAAATTCCTTTCCTTCCTCAACTAAAGTTCATGACCTCTCTTCAGATGACCGAGAATCACATTCAAAAGAAAAACCCGACAAACCCTCTTTCATCAACGCGACACGCTGTCGCCACAATCATAAAACCCACTATGAACTTAATGTAAGTAAGAACGACTTATTTATGGACTCCGTTAACATGAACATACACACATCTTTAAACAAATTTATTTTCTTCTTGTCAAACTTTATTTTCCAATCATGTATTTTGTTTGTTTTCATATTCTGTTTTATGCATATTAAATTGTTTGTTGTTTAATGTTCGTTGTGTTCTATTCCATTTCTTTCGCGCGATTGTAAAGTTTTGTGTTGTATTTGTGGTGGGAATAATTAAGAGAGCAATACCCGTAAAGTATGAATGCACATCTACGGAAATAACCAAAATTACATACAACCCCCACAACTATAAATTTGATGTAAAGGATTAAAAGTTAATGAACCTTTAAAATAATCATTCGCCCCCTGTCAAACTATTGTCAATTTATGCACCGGAAACTTATTGTTATATAATTACATATACTTATGAGGAGAGTAGAATAATACATTGATTTTTATATACAGTACATATATATATATATATATATATGGATAGATATTTTGTCTGGGTTAGGAGGGATGAGGCGTTAGCCTAGAAAGCAAAACTGACCCCTGATTTAAGAAGAAATTAATATTCTTTTAGCCTCAGCTCTGGGTATTGTTTTCTTTTGATATTTTGGAAGATATTTTTCTTATTTTTGTTTTGTTTCGTTTTGTTTTTTTGTGGGGGGTGATTTGGTTTGGTGTACATGTGTTTTGATGCTTTTGGTGGGGGATGTTTTGTTTTGCAGCATGTATACATTATTTTATTGACTGAATAGTTCGGGAAAATTGCAGATGATACCAAGATAGATTGCTTGGATTTAATATATTCGTTACCACATCACAAAGAAATAGGATATACACCAACGAAGTAGAGATAGAATAACATCCTCTCACCAGATAACAATTCTGAGCCATGTCAAGAGAATATCTGGGGAGTGTCCTCGTGGTGTAATGGTTAAAGCGATGGACTGCGGAATCGTAGAAAGCGAGTTCGAATTCCAGTCGCGCTATTACGTTCACTTTCGGGCAAATACCCTTGTGAAAGGTATGAACCCCCTTATCCTCTCAGCTATTGGTTAAATAGCACCACTACTGTTCTTCTAGGAGAATAGCTTTGGCATTAAATAACCTACAAAGGTCGATATGCCATTAAACAAAGAAACCAAACTAAACCAAACAGGAATATTTAACCGTTTTCGAAAAACTGCTTAAAAGATTCAAAGATGGTAAATCGACCGAAGAAATCCAGAGTCTGCAGTTTTCCACATAATACAGGAATCTTTCGTTTATCGGTAAGGTTGAAAAAATTGTTTGAAAGTCGACACCTAGAAAGTAATCTTGATTTTCTTATAATGTTGCCGTCTCGTTATATAATTAAGAGTAAGACCACGAAATCAACGATTTATTATTGAAATATTGAGCATAGTACAGGGAAATTCTCGTGATGTTCGCGTTCAGTGCAATAACGTGTCATCTAATTCAAATATCACACCCTTAAATTAACTCCTTGCTAGAAATTTGTAATTTTAACAAAGGATTGTATAAAGAGGATACATCAATTTTGGATTCCCTTAATGGAAAACAAAAAAATATAGAAGGAGAAAGAAAGAGAGAAAGAGAGAGAGGGAAGAGAGAGCTAGAGAGAAAAGCATACATACGTACTTACATACATACATTGATATCATTAAAAAGCAACTTGCTATGCTTTTGTGTCATCCACAGACAGACTTTTTCGTTGTATTACAAATCTTCAGTGTGGCTAGACACGTAGGACGCTTCAAGCTGAGATCGAAAACCGCCCAACTTTACGTTAGACTTAGTATCAGACCGTCAGGCCAAAAAGCCAACCACATCAGCTCAGGAATAATTAGGCGTTAAGTAGTAGTTTTCGTTTTGTTTACATTTATACCTTGCCGGATACCAGAGTGCTCAATTTATTCGAGCAGCTTTGCATTATATATATATATAGAGAGAGAGAGAGAGAGAGAGAGAGAAAGAGAGAGAGATAGAAATATATAGAGACATAGATATACATCGTAATTATTTTTAAATGTTACACCCTTGAATATTAATTAACCCTATATTTTAATCTGATTATCAATCACGTTAACGAAGTGAAAACAAGAATATTTACAATTCGAAAAGATAACATACGGACATCTCCAGTGTTGAGTAATTTAAATTTTCAAACAACCTTTTATAATTCTTTTAATTTTATTTTTCGTATCAAAAATGTCAAATCTAGATTTAAATCTTAGTAACAAAAGACGTAGTGTTTCGTTTTTAGTTTTTTTTTTGTTTTTGTTTTTTTTTTCTCCACAAAATCTGACATGCCTAATCTCCAAAGAAACGATCAAAGACCGAATGCTGACAGATGGTGACATCCACTAAGACTCGACTGTCACTTTTCTCTCCTTTCTTCTCCCGGTTAATAATAACTTCTTGACTGAAGAAAAGTACTCAATATACACTTTAAAATATCTTGATAAATAGAAAATGTTCTTTCCCAGGTCAAGACTTGGCTATTTTACAATCATTGTGGTCAATTGAAAATTAACATTGCATTATTATACATCTTTATCTATAGAGTGAACACAAAAAGAGTCACTCTCCCAAGTTGCAAGTTAATACAAAAAGTGTGGAATCTGAGTTAAAGCTTACTACAATCATTGGAATTTCATATGAAAGAAAACTATCAAATGCAGTCAAGAGAATAAGTAAAGTTGGCGACCGTAGTCGAGGGCGATCAGAAGGCTCCCTTTTCAATAGCTACTACACCGATGTGTAGAAGAGGTCGCTACTCCTTTCCCTGGATTACTCCACTATACCCTTGAAATGTACCTTATATTGCTGAGTGTTAAGCAAGGAGGCATCAAGTACCATTTTTTAAGTCTTTGGTATGACGCGACCTGGGGTTGAACTTAGGTCTTCTGGACCATTAGGTGAACACTCATACCCTCTAGGCCAATGAGCCTGTCCTGAGCAAGAGAATACTTTCCATATTTATCTACTTTTTAAATCATAATTGATTATTTGAGATAACTAAGAGACTCGATATTTTGCTTAAGTGACGGTTATGTTAGAAATACTTTATTCTTATCTATCTATCTATCTATCTATCTATCTATATATATATATATATATATATATATATTGCTCATCTATCTCTATAGATTTTTTTCATTCATAGCTATATTTCTATCCAGCTATCATTGTTCATTCAAATCTATCTATCTATCTATCTATATATCTATCTTTCGTTCATTCATATATATATATATATGTGTGTGTGTGTGTGTGTATGTGTGTGTGTGTGAGTGTGTGTTGCAGTTAACTTATAACTATAAATCATTTATTTTTAATTCATATCAATCTATATATTTATCATTATTATAATTATTATTTTATTTTTAACTCTTTCACAATGGCGTTAGCTGATGGTTTTGTCATTGGAAGTTGAGGGACTGCAAGTCTACTCAAGTCTGCTGCCCGATTTCACTAATGATGTACTTTAGATTGTCTCCATTCTTCTTATCATTTCCAATCCTCATATTTCTGTGCCTATCCTTTGTTGAGTGTACCGAGAGCACCAATTACGAATTGTCTCACCATTGTTTTCATATTCCATAGTTTTTTTTTCTGTTCTCTCGCCAGGTCTTGGTACTTATCTCTCTGTTCGCTTTCCTTCAGTTTTAGCTCGTGGTGAGTCATAACGACAAAGTCCAATTTTTTTTTTGTCGACTATATCTAGGTCTGATCATCTGGCCGAGATTAGATGATCCGTTTGTATGTGAAAATCTGAGAAGTTTTTGGCGTCTAATTTTATTGGATAGATTCTGGGTTGTGCTTATACCATTTGTTCGTATGGTCAAATTTAAATTTCTTGCACAATTTTTAATGGATCACCTTCGTCATTTGTGTTTTGTCTTAAACTCTCTTTGTGCAAATTTATTTAATTAACTTATTATGTGAGCGATTGTTTCGTCTCAATCATTACATAATCAACATGTATTATTGTGTTGAGTCTTGTCTATTCTTGTTTTGACACACTCCTTTTGACGTTGTTTTGTACAGCTATCAGAAGAGATTCAGTTTCTTTCTTACGGTTTCCCTTTTTTAGCCATATCCGACTTTTCTCGATTGAGATTTCACGTGTTTGTCGCTTGAAATTTTCATAGAGTTATTTTTCTTCCCAATTTTGTTTTCTTGTTATTTTTGTCCAGTTGATTCTCGTGTTGTCTATATTATTTCTGGTCGCTGTAATCAGTCTTTCTTTGCGCTTTTTTAGTCTTCTAGTCGTTGTATCGATGTATGGACGCTATCTTGAATGCTGGCAAGTTATCTTCTTCTTTCTTTTCTTGACACATACACTCTATCGACGTCATCTCTGAGATATAACGCATCGTCATAAGTTTTCTTGTTCTCTGGTTCATTAGTTGAAATTGCTTTACTCCTTTGCAATGTTATCACACCAACCTTAGCCGATGGTTTCTCACTGAAGTTTCAGTGAATTAAAATCTCCTCATGCCTCCAGGCTATTATTATGATTATTATTATTTACTCCTTTGAGTTTTTCACATCTGTATTAGCTGATGGTTTTTCACTGGAGTTTGAGTGACGGCACGTCTCCTCAATTCCCCAGGACTCTTCTCAGTATTCCGGCCGTTCTCAGTAATGCTGTCATTTGGATCGTCTCTACACGTCCGCCAACTTCCAAGTCCTCCAGGCCTTTTAATAATCCTTTAGTGATTGTGCCAAAAGCCCGAATCACAATTGGTACAATCGTCACTTTAATGTTCCATAGTTTTTTTTAATTCTCTAGCAAGGTCGAGGTGCTTATCCTTCTTTTCACATTCTTTCACTTTTATTCTATGGTCAACCGGGACAGCTAAGTCGACAATTTTGCAAATTCTCTTTATTTTTTTGTTGTTGTTGTTTTGTCGATTATTATAAGGTCTGGTCTTCCGGCCGAGATTAGGTGATCCGTGTGTATGTCAAAGCCCCATAGGAGTTTATGCGCGTCATTTTCTGGGACAGGTGCTGGGTTGTGCATATATAATTTGTTTGTATGGACAAATTTAAATTTCTTGCACATTTCCCAGTGGATCACCTTGCCTATCCAGTCGTGTCTCGTCATATACTCCTTCTGTGCTAATTTGCTGCATTCGCTTATTATGTGATTGATCGTTTCTTCTCTCTCAGTACATAGTCTATATTTGCTATTTTTTTTTTTTAGTTTTGTCTGTTCTCGCTTTGATATGATTGGTCCTTATGGCGTTATCCTGTGCTGCTTTTAGGAGAGATTCCGTTTTTCTATTAAGGTTACGTTTTCTTAGCCAGGTACATGTTTTCTGGTGTGTGATGTTGCTTATTAGTCGTTTAAAGCCGCCATAGAGTTATTTTTCCCATTTTTATTTCTTAGTTATTGTCATTCTATCGTCTGTCGTGTTGTTGGTATTGTTTCTGCTTAGTTTAGTCGTCGTTCGTGTTTTTCTATGTAGTCTTCGAGCCGTTGTATCAATGCGTCAACGCTGTCTTCGATGCTGGCAAGTCCTATTCCGCCCTCTTTTCTAGCTACAAATAGTCTGTCAACGTCGTCTCTGGAATGTAATGCCTTATGCTTGGTCATTAGTTTTCTCTTTCTTTGATCCATTTGTTTAAGTTCATCACTCGTCCAATTGAAAAAGGGACCCGATTATCTTACGAGTGGCACAGCCCAAGTAATTATTCCTTTGATGAAGTTTCTGCTAGAGATCTTTGTCTCGAGTAGTTTTCTAGTTCTCCTGAGATATTCCCTTTGAATTTTTTCTTTCATTTCCACTTGTTCGATGGTGTCAGCCTCCAAGATACCTAAATATTTATAGGTTTCATTTTCTTCAAGCATTCTAATTTTGTCGTGATTTGGTAGTTCCATTCCATCAGTGATATGTAGTTTGCCACTTTTCATGACGAGCATGGCACATTTTTCTATGCCAAATTCCATTCCTATGTCTATTCTAACGGCATGTATGAGAGTTTCTTATTCTTTTTCATTTTTTTGCAAATAGTTTGATGTCATCCACGTACATTCGGTGATTGATCTTTTCTTGTGATCTGCTAAGTTTTTACCCGGCAGTGTAGTTTCTGAGTATGTGGTTAAGTGGCATCATAGCTACTAAGAATAATAAGGGTGATAGTGAATCTCCTTGGAAAATAACTCATTGGATCTTTATTTCAGCTAGGATTTTTCCTCCTGCTGTCAGCTCCACTCTCTAGGTGTTCATGGTGTTTTGATAAAGTCTATGACTTCATGTGGTATTTTGTACATTTTGAGGCAGTTTATTATCCAGCTTTGTAGAACCATGTCATATGCCTTTTTGTAGTTAGGGCACCTTTGGTGGTGTAACGGTTAGCAAGCTTGACTAGCAAACCTACACGAGTGAGTTCGAGTCTCATTGGGTGCCCCATTCATTCGGCCTTGTGCCACATCGAAGCGAAGAGCTTCGTAAATTACTATGCCTTTTTGTTGTCGATCCAAGCCATAGCTAGATTTTTCCGTCTGGTCTTATTCTCATTTAGAATGCGTTGATCTATGTAAAGTAATTCTGCTGTGCCTCTGGATACTTTGCAACATCCTTTCTGTTCGTTAGAGTACCATCCGTAGCTTGTTAGCAAGTTGTAAATCTTTCCCCTTATTTGTGCTGTTAGTATTTTCCACATCATTGGTAGGCACGTTATCAGTCTGTAATTTTTGGGCGCCTTTCCTTTTCTTGGGTCCTTTTGGATAAGTGTGGTCTTTCCTTTGGTCATCCAGTTTGGTATTTTTGCTCCTTGTAAGCATCTGTTCATTTCAAGTGCTAGTCTGTTGTGAATGGAGGTGAAATTCTTGAACCAGAAACCATGTATTCCATCATGGCCATGTTGGTATGTTTTCATGTCACCCTCTCCTATTTGTTGATAAAATTTTCTTTCGTTGTTTCGGAAAGTCCTGTTTTGTCTTTATTGCTTTATCCTTTGTCGATATCTTTTAATCTCCCTTCCATCGCTAGTATTTTCTGCTTAATTTCCTCAATGTGAATTAATTTTTCTCGTGTTGCCTTCTCTTTTCTGTACCCACATATTTCAGCGTCTCTCTTTTGTTTCATCATTCTAGCCTGTTCCCGTAGTTTTTTTATTTGCATTCCCAGTCGAATTTCCCATCCTGGTTTTGACTTTTTCTTCGTGCTTTTTGAGGGGATCCCAATTTTCTCACAAACTAATTTCGCTCTTTCATAGATTAGTTCATTTAACTCGGTTATATTATTTGTTAGTATGTATGGTAGTATTTGATTTTTTTTTCCGTTTCTATCTTAAGTGTTCTCCATTCTGTGTTTCTTAATGACGGAAGAGTAGCCTTTTCAATATTCATGATTCTCTGTACATTTTCTAGATTTATCTTTTGTTCTTGTGATAATGTTTCTTTATGGTTGTTAAGTTGTGCAATGTTTGGTAGTGTGGTGTTTTCATTCTCCGAAGTTAACAGTTCATTTTCGTTAGGTTGCTTTTGTCGGACACCACTTGATGTGTTTAGTACTGTATTATAGTTTTGTTTATGTTTTTTATGGATTTCTAGTATTTCAAGTTAAAAAACCAACCCTTCTGGATTATTGTTCTAACCTGGTCAGCAAGCCTTGTCCGAAACTTCGCACATTCTCGCCAGATCTCTATCATTCTTTTTCTGTATCCTCTTTGTGAAGGGTTGGTCCTAAAATAGCAGGCTAGTGCAAGTTGATTGTCTTCCCTAGTCCATGTTTAGGTCTCAGATCGTTGTGGTCTCTTTCGTGGTCATTCATGTACCTGAAAAAAGAGCAGCCAACATTCGCAGGCTGACAATCGAATCTCCCATTTTGGCTGTCAGGAGAGCACCTGCCTATCATGACACCGAAGTCTGTTGCTTGGGTCCCACGTTGTGCAATAGTGTGATAGGACATTTTAATCATGGGTGGTATATTGTGGTTAAACCAGACAATGGGTAGTTTATGATCTGCGCTCCTGGCATAGATGTGACCAAAAACAGCTATGATGGCTGTTCATTAACAGCGGGTCACGAAGAAAAAAAATGTAACCCTAAGTTTTGACTTAGTTAAAGTCCGTTATCCGCCTTTTTCATATTTTTATTTCGCTTCCGAACCTGATACCCTAAAAGCCTTTCTAATTTCCCTATATCACATTTATAGTTTACATCAATAATCCTATTTTAAATTATTTAAGAGGCTGATTATTTTCATAGATAACAAGCTTCTGATGACGGCGGTAAAATTAGGGTGGAACGGTGAGTATTACTGATTTTTGCTGGTTAAATTTAAATGAATATTCCATATTTCCCAATAGTTTAGCTAGAAATTGTTTATCCGTTTGTTCATTTAAAAAAAAATTCAAATAGTTCACTATAAGATTTTACAAATATTCGAATAAAATCTATGTTGTCCTTTCTTTTCAAAAAGTAATCTTACTAACCTGTATCTCCCGTAAAATTTTCAGACAAGTTTGATATTTACGGTCCTATCCTTCGAATTTATTATTATTTACTCCTTTAGAGTTTTTCACGTCAGTGTTAGCTGATGGTTTTTCACTGGAGTTTGAGTGACAGCAAGTCTCCAGGACTCGTCGCAGGATTCTAGCCGTTCTTAACAATGCTGTCGTTTGAATAGTCTCTATCCGTCCGCCAACACTCTTTCGAGAGTTTTTATTATCAGTGTTCGCTGATGGCTTCTCACTGGAGTTTGAGTTTCAACAAGTCTCCTGAAGGCTCCAGGACTCTTCTTAGTATTCTGGCCGATCTTAATAATGCTGTAGTTTAGATGGTATCGACTCGTCCTCTTATTTCCTTGTCCTCCAAGCCCTTTATCAATCCTTTGGTGACTGTACCGAGTTCGCCAACTATAATTGGTATCACCGTCACTTTCATGTTCCATAGTTTATTCACTTCTCTAGCAAGGTCTTGGTACTTGTTTGTCTTTTCGTTTTCTTTCAATTTTATCCTATGGTCAGCTGGAACTGCAAAGTTGATAATTCAACATTTTTTTCTTGACTATCACTTGATCTGGTCATCTGGCCGAATGTCATTCATATCTATATATTGATCTCTGATTGTTCATATCGATCTTCCAACTGTATAAGCATAAAAACTATCGTCTCTTGCAATGGGATAAGTGCAAATAGATTCTGCCGGTGAGAAAAGAAATTTTTGAGTTACTGCTTGTGATGCAACCATATTTATAAACATATTTCAATAAGATTTGTGTTAGGATTTGTTGAAATCTACGAGTATTTTCTGCTCGGTTTTAGGTATGCCGTACGCTAGTAGGATTTGTTCCATCTTTCTTCCGTGAATGGAATCGAAGGCCTTGGTAAAGTCGACAAATATTAATGTCGCTTGTAGGTTTTTTGCCCGTACACCGTCAAGGATTTTACGGATGGTTAATATTTGTGAGGTTGTGGATCTATTTTTTCGGAAGCCATTTTGGTTTTTCCTAAGTATGTTGTCGATTTTAGGTTCTATGCGGTTTCGTAGTAGGGCATTGTAGATTTTGGCTGCTATGGATGTAAGTGTTATGCCTCGGTAGTTTTTGGCTAATCCGAGGTCCCCCTTTTTAGGGAAGGGGAGGGTGCATCCCTTCATCCATCTATCTATCGGATTTTGATTATATACTGCGCTGCAGTGTCGGAGCAGTATGTCATCGAATTGTCTGGTCTTCCATATTTCTGGGGGAATCTCCTCCAGCCCAGCAGCTTTCCCATTTTTAATTTTTCTGAGAACCGAGTCGAGTTCTTGTGTGAACGGTCCTAGTTTAATGTTTAATTGTTTACTAATTATTCTGGTGATTGGTTCGTGTGTTATTTTCGGTGGGTTTCCTAGTAGGTTTTCGAAGTGCTGTTTCCACAGTTTTATTCTTTCTTGTTGGTTTGCAGCTTTCAGTTTTGCTTTGGCTATGTTCTTTCTTCTACTCACTTCGTTTATTGTTTGCCAGGCTTTCCTAGATTGTCTATCTTCCACCGAGTCTCTAATCTTATCTATCTGATTTTGAATGTATTCTGTCTGTTCCTTTATATATATGCCTGCTAATTGATATTGTGCCGTTTTTAGTTTTCGGGCATTTGTGTTTGTTGGGTTTTTTCGATAGTTTTTGGAGGTTGTTTTCACTAGTGCACGTTTTTCTCTCACGGCTAAAGTTTTCCATGGGAGTCTCTATTTAGTTTTCAGTTTTGTTGGAATACATTTCGCTGCTGTCTCGAGGTGCGCATAGACGAAATTTTCATATTCGTCATTTGGTGTACTTTTTTCCGTCTTCTCTTGTAGTGTTTCGAATCTGTTTCTTAATTCTAATACGTATTTATCTCTTATATCTCCGTTGTTCCAAAGGGCCCAGTCATAGTGTTTGGTGGTCGCTGTTCGTTTGGCGTTTTTTCGTAGGCTTAGCCGTATTTTCGCCGTGACTATTCGGTGATTGGAGGACATTCCCTCGAAGGAGGAGTATGCCTCGCAATTCATTGCACTATTTTTCCATTTCTTGTTTATAAGGACGTAGTCTGTCTGTGCTTTACTATTGTTCGCGTAAGTGTATGTCCATAGTTTGCCCTCCTTTTTTTGGTAGTTTGTATTGAGGCATGCAAATCTATTTTCTATCATGAAATCTGTTAGATGTTGCCCATTCCTATTTGACGTGTTTTGGAGGCTGTATTTGTTGTTTCCGTTTTTCCCGATTTGGGCATTCATGTCTCCGCCAATGACTAACATGTTGTGTTTCGGGATGCTACGAACTAATAAGGATAACTCATCGTAGAAGGTGACTAGTTCAGTTTCTTCACTAACATTGGTAGGACTGTAGCAGGAGATGATTGTTGCTCTGGGGCTGCCGTTTAAAGTAGCTGCCATCATCCTTGGCTGTATTTTCTCAATGCTATTTAGCGTTTTTAATGCTGTAGGTCCTATAAGAAATCCTACCCTCCTACTGTGGCGTTGACAGAGTTTTTCCATGCCGATACAGAGACGAGCGACCATCCATTGCCAGTTTCGTGATATTTGATATCTTCGGTGTGCGTGTATCTGTGTTCTTGTATGCATATTATGTCTATCTTATGTTCTACGGCCGATGCGATTAGCTCTGGTAGTTGTCCTATTCTACTTAAGTTCTTATGTTTAATGTCGCTATTTGTAGTATTTGTTCGCATTTTAGTAGTTTTTGTCGTTTGAGCTCTGTAGCTGATTTTTCGAACACTGAGGCCAGGGCTCCAAACTCAGCAGGACGCACCCCTTTTTTACCCGCGTGAAGAGCGATGCGGTTTGTGTATGTGGTTTGAGTGTGGGTCATGGTTATCTTTCGATGGCTGTTTTATTCTCTTCCATAAAAGCCACTCTTATAGAGGAGCAGCAGTAGTTCCCCGATCGAACTAACGATCCTGAGCGTTAAGTCGTCAAACTCACGTCCAGGACCTGTTGAGGTATTGAGTTTGGTCGTCAATGGGTTTATTCAAATACCTTTACGTACATCATACTGCTTCCCATGTGCACAAAAAAAAATACCAAAAAAAAACCGTAGCAGCAATAACGATTCTCTCTAGAAACACCAAAGTAAAAGTACGATCACCAGATGGAGACACAGAATACTTCGACATTGTAGCAGGAGTATTATAAGGGGACACGCTAGCTCCATACCTCTTTATCATTTGTCTAGACTACGTACTTAGAACATCGATTGACAAAATCAGAGAGAACGGCTTCAAGCTGACAAAGAAAAGAAGGTACCCCGCAAAAACAATTACCGACGCCGACAACGCAGATGACATAACGATACTGGCAAATACACCCGACCAAGCCGAAACTCTACAGCATAGTTTGGAACGAGCTGCCGCAGGCATAGGCCTGTATGTCAATGCACATAAAACGGAAAATATGAGCTATAATCAAACGGGGGATATCTCTACTCTAGACGGAACCCCTCTTAAACTAGTAGACAAATTCACTTACCTAGGAAGCAGCTTCGCATCAACCGAAAAGGACATCGACACAAGGTTAACGAAAGCATGGACAGCTATCAATAGGCTATCGATTATATGGAAATCAGACCTAACCGATAAAATGAAGCGCAGTTTCTTCCAGGCAGCGGTCACATCGATACTGCTAAATGGTTGCACTACATGGACTCTTACAAAACGGCTGGAGAAGAAGCTAGACGGCAATTACGCAAGAATGCTGCGAGCAATCTTGAACAAGTCCTGACGGCAACACCCCACAAAACACTAACTGTACGGCCACCTGCCTCCTATCACGAAAACTACTACACCAAAGCAGGGACGAACTCATAAGTGATGTACTCTTATGGACCCCCACAAATGGCTGTGCAAAAGCAGGACGAGCAGCACGAACATACATTCAGCAACTATGTTAGGATACAGGATATTGTCCTGAAGACCTGCCTGGGGCGATGAACGATAGGGCAAAGTGGCGAGAGAGGGTCAGGGATATCCGTGCTACCAGTGCGACATGATGATGATGATGATGATGATGATGATTTTCTGCTCACTCTCTAGAATTGTATCAAATTCTGTGAAAATACATGAAAAACCAAAAACTGCCCTGATACTTAAGCCATCATTTTCCAAAGTGCAATTTGCATAACCTTTTTCTTTTTCGTTAAGAATTGAATCAGGGACCTGAATTCAAATAGTAGAAGTGCTTGTTTGCTTTTCACTTTAAGTCAATACCTTGGGAAATACATGAGTCAATCTGTTCCCCTACTGACTACGTTCAACTGTAAGGTCAACTAGTTTATTCGCCTTAGTAGAGCAACCAGTCAAGGAGAAAGAAAGCTTCAGATTCAAAACAGCCTTAATTCGCCTAAAGAATTACCTTGCATCACATCCTGCTCAGGGTGGAGAAGTTAGGAAACTTCAAACAATATCTTAAAGAATAAAGTAATTTCCTGTCCAATTTGAAATGTGCTATTGCACTGAATGCCTTTTTAAAGCTTCCAAATTGTCGGCTTAGCGGAGATTGCAACGAAATGTAAACGAAATCCTTCACTCTTTTTTAAATAGCAGCTTCAGTGTCTGCTTTTACAGCAAAAATCCAATGAGTTCACCAACCATCTTGTTGTTGGGATAAAATGTCAAAGTCTATCACAGAAAATATTTTTACGCATTATATATTCATATTAACATTAGAAGTCAATATTAAAGATGGCAGAGAGTTAAGAATTAGAAAACTTAGAAGATTTTCACTTCATTTACTTATCTATTTATTATATACCACCCTCGATTAAAAAATAATAAATATGACTTACAACATTTTTATAGCTGTAAATTCTGGTTTCATGTTGTATTCATTAAATAAACTAAATTGATTTGCTTAAATTTGGAGTAGAATATTCTTCAAAACCATGTCGAGGAAAATACGGAATAACCAAATATTTAAGAAATTCTATTTCTAACAATTCAATTTCACCTGAGTGAATTGTTAAATGGTTCCATGCATTGCCATATATAAGTAACTATTCAGTCATTTGTTTACATACAGTTAAATTATCAAACAGTTCTGTTCCAATTAATTCAATTTGGCATAAATCATTTGTTTGCATTGTTGAAATATCAAATAGTTCTTTATGACCTATAAATATAACCATGTCAAAGGCTACCACTCCGGGATACTGTGAGCTTGGAAGCGATGTCAGCGAGGGGGTATTCCACATTCCGCAAAGCTTTAGCCTTTCGGGAAACTCACTATCAGATTGCTTTGTTATATACAGGACACTCGTTGGGGGAGGTACCCGTCTACAGAGAAGCAATTGGTGCATTCTACAGCCAAGCCGACTGGTCCGTGCTTATTTCCAGTCAGCCGTGTCTAACGTTTGATACAAGTATAAAATAAATGGGGTAATTAAAAAAGGAAAACATACTACTAGATGATGGAAGACATAAAAGCTTCGGGGTAGAAAATTCAAAGCAATAATCAAATAAATAAAACACATACAAAAAAAAAAGTAAATGGAAAAAATAATGAGTCAAAAAAGGAATCGATTTTTGTGAGAGAACTGTAAGGGTTTGGCTGAATAAAATGGAATTTACTTAGAGAAAAGCCAATCGAAACAAGTACTAGCGCACAAAAAAAAAAAACATGAGATGAAAATATGATAAAGAAAAACACTTATGATGCAGGGACATTCATATGCAAGTGATATTCAGTGCGGAATCAAAAATTGGCATTGACCAAAGCGATTATGCCGGGGAACTTTGTCTGGTGTCGTTCAAATGCAATATAAAAATAATGACAAGATAAATACAAGTTCCCTGATATTCATTCATTCATTCTTTGTATGGTTACCCATAAGAGCAAACCTTTTCAGTGTCTTATCTGTTTATTCAATGCTAAATAAAAAAAAACAAACAAAAAATAAGAAGGGGAATATTGTCTAAGTGTGCTAAATCCATCAATTTTGTCAGTGTTCGTATAAAAATACTTTCGAAACAATTTTTTAAATAAAAATGTAATGGAAAACGATTTCAATAAAGAATGCATCGACAATAATCTTTATCAAAAAGAATAAGTAGGAAATCATTTTCTATAAAAATGCATCGCAAATTTTTAAAAAAGAGTGGTGGGGGGAAAATTCTCTAAGTGTTTAATTCGCTCAATTTTTCCTGAGTCAGATTTTTCCGTGAAAAATTTTTACAGTTTTGAAGACAAATATTTTTCTTCGAGATTCTTCAGATATCTATCGAGTTAAACATTTTTGCTTTCTTCAGATTTTTTGGTCTTAACTGAGTAATAATTCTATACAAATGTTTTACAGTTAAAATGAATTTCTATAACCCAAATAATAATATTTAGTTAAGTGCTAATACTGATTTTAGCTCGAGATAATTGTTAATTATTTTCAAGGTTTGGGAATTTTATACGTGCACTATTAATTGACGATTGGAGCAACTCGACATATTGCAGATTCTTTTCTATTGTGATAGAAACCACCTCAATTTAAATCCACATTTCCCTAAGAAAAACAATAGATATTAATGCTTAAATTTTCCCAGAGAGCCATAAATAAGCAAGCCAAGTTGGGAAGCTCTTTATAAAGCTGTTTGGCTGTCTATCGAACAGAAACAAACACAAAAATCGAAATCAATTATAGACAACCGTATGAGTTTAATTGTATTAACTTATCAATGTTTATGTGAATCGTGTTCAAAATATCATTTCTCTGTTGTAATTATTCAATTGAGTCCGCTCAAACAAATGAATAGTACGTAATAGATTATTTAAGGAGATATATAAAACACAAAAGAATCTTAAATAAAGACGATTTCGGGACAAAGAGAGAAACCGGAACAGATACTTTATCCCTATTTACGATTTTTCATTTATTATTTAAGTCGGCTGGCAAGATAAAATGAGAAATAAGGATTTTAACACTTTTCATCTATATACACATGAGTGATAAAAAAATATATATAAAGTCATTTCTGACACAAAATGTTATATATATATATATATATATATATATAACCCCTCTGCATGAAGAGGATAGAACACAAGGTCATATTTTTTTAGCGAAGTTTGAATTCAGAGTTTTTTTTGCCATACTAAGTTTAAAGATCCCAAACTGCCATACCATTTACCGATTCATATTTTTCCAAGCGTATTAGTATTATATGAAATGCAAACAATCACTTCCTATATATATATATATATATATATATATATACGTGGTGTCTTCAATAATTTTCCAAACTTTCTTTGTACTGACATTAAAAATTGCCGTCGACTCTTGAAAATTCAGTATGTTATTGCTATATATCCTATGAGATGACTGACCAATCTTTATTATTTCACGTTCAAATGAAGAGCTACAGCAGCAATTTGAATACACCCTACTAAAGCCTGATTGTCACAGCTGGGGAATTTCAAAAATGCAATCTGGACGTGAGGACACTTTAGAAGAACGATAAGCAATACAATTCTGTTTTAAACTTTAAAAAATGCCACAGAAACATTTAGAACGCTTCAGACTGCTTTTCGACCATCTTGCATGAATCTTGCTGCTAATCAAAAATTGATATTGAATGGTTCTAGATAATAATTACTACTTGATAGAATTCATTCCGATAGCCAAAAATATTTACCAATACTTTCAAACGCTTAAAAAACGGGCTTTACGCTAAAAAAAAAAAAAAAGAAAGGGAGCAGACGATACCTTGGAGAAACTGTTACGGACGCAGACTATGCAGATACCATAGTGTTTCTTGCAAATACACCTTCCCTAGTAAATGCGTACCCCTGGGTTTTTTTTTTGCTGGATGGGCGCGCGACGGTCATTGACTAGAAAGTATAGCTCTGGACCTCGTTGTCCAGTTTAAGCTATTGTGACGGCAAAATTATTAAAATCCCACGACGGAATTTATTTTTCGCACGTGTGAAGACGGGGCGGCATGACACTTGATCCCTCGTAGAATAAGTTCCAGTTAAGATTCCCTTTTGGGGCGTAGGGACACTGGCAGATTATATTGGGTCTAGACTAACCGCCGCTGGCAAGGGGTTTCCAAATTTCACGTTACACACACACCCATCAGGCCACTAGCTCTTCCTACCCCGAGGATAATGGAAGATATGAGCCTCTAGGTTTTGGTATAATGATATTAACTATAGTAGTCAACAATTCCGGTTTCCCGTATGATATTTTTGAAGGAAAGAATAGGACAGTTTAGGCGAGAATAACATGAGGCGAACAAAGCTGAAAACAAAGATGAAATAGACAACTTGACCGGCAGGCAACACTATGAATAAATTTCAACACGTGGGGACATTCAAATACGACAAGGTTTTTTATATATACGCGGACACACATATTCACCGTGTCGGCTATATTATCAGCGGATGATACATAAATATAAATGTCTTTCTTCCTATTTTTCTTTCTTATTTCTTTAAATCGAGAGAGAGAGAGAGAGAGAGAGAGAGAGAGAGAGAGAGAGAGAGAGAGAGAGAGAATATGTAATTACAGTACTTAGCTTTTTGACGGGTTCCTTCGGAGAGTATTTTCTCTTTTACGAGCTAGCGGAATTTTACATAGCTCGGCTCGAATGCGTCTGTCATCTTGTCCAAGAGTTTTCCGCTTCTTCACCCGGAGTCTTGGCCACAGTGTTCACACCTATCTGTTCATCGTGGCCTCCGTTCCAAAACTGATTTCCTTATCCCTATTTCCGCCGACGAAAAAGGGGGCTACTTCCGCTTTAGGGTTCTTGCCAATCATTTAGCCTCTTTTCTTCCTTTCCCAGGCGATTCGTTCCACCCGGACGTGGATACGGGGTACAGATAGCTTGACCCACATTCTTTTCTTCCTTTAACGGCCACCCGAAGTTGACCTACATTCCTTATTTCTCTTTTAACGGTCAATCTTTGGCGGCCTGCTAATTCAAACACGGAGAGGTAGTAGAAATTCCTTATTTCTCTCCTCTCAGTGGAATACCACGTGACACTATAATCAGGCATCCGTACCTGGACCCATGGTCGGGTCCACAACTAGCTAGGCTCATCAGGCTTACATTGCATAAAGTGAGCCCATGACCAACAAAGTCAAGCTGGGTTCGAGCCTCGGCTCGTGCCCGACCTTCTCCTCCCCTAATCCCCCTTTAATCCGACTTTCGGGTCATTGACCTTGTGTCAAGTCCTGTCTGGTGGGAGGCTGAGACATATAAAACCTTTCCAAGTAAACGAGCAGAATGGGATAGATAGATTGATTTGAACATACTGAGGTAGATATGTAACGTAATGGCCGAGGGATTTCGGTTCATGCCTTTGGGTTTAGTTAGGCTGAGGACCTTTCGGCTCAGCACATGGGTTATTTAGGTGCAAACACTGATTCAGGTGTTAACGCGGGCGCGCGCAGGCGGACGAAGGTGTCACTCAGAGATGTCACAGTAGTACAAGACGAAACGGGTGATGGAGTGCGAGTGACGTCACGCACCAGAAGCGCGCAGAGGTTTATGGAGAATTGAAAGAAAGTTAAAAGAGTTGAGGCTAGACACTGGACGAAGACGGTCGACTTTTGGGGCTCGCTGAGGCGAGACGAATTTGCACGCCGTGGGTGCCACACGAGATAGGAGCCAAATGAATAAGACTCCTTATGTCGAAACCTTTTACTCAAAGTTAATAAAAAGGTTTCGTACCTGAACAAGAAGTCGTTACGTGTTTTCGAATTTCGAGATTCCTATGTTCTTTATATGTTCTATCGTTATGAACATTATATGTCTATTTTGCACATGGTGTTAATTGTGCTTATAGTGCATATATACAAACAGAAAGATTGAAACAGAATGAGATAGATAGATAGATAGATAGATAGATAGATAGATAGATAGATAGATAGATAGATAGATAGATTGGAAGGAACAGAATGAAATATATGTAGTTTAGTTTGGTTATTTGATTTAATGGCATATCAACCCGGATGATTCAGTATCAAATAAAGTTGGTGATAGATAGATAGATAGATAGATAGATAGATATTTTAAACGAATAGTTCGTTGGTAACTTTATTTTTAAACAGGTTAATGCAGCGAGCAATTTTGAACAAGTCCTGGTGGCAACACTCCACAAGACACCAACTGTACGGCCACCTGCCTCCTATCACGAAAACTATTCAAGTTAGACAAACCAGACATGCAGGACACTGCTGGAAAAGCAGGGACGAACTCATAAGTGATGTACTCTAATGGACCCCCACACATGGCCGTGCAAAAGCAGGACGAGCAGCACGAACATACATTCAGCAACTATGTGAGGATACAGGATGTTGTCCTGAAGACCTGCCTGAGGCGATGAACGATATGGAAAAGTGGGAAAGAGGGTCAGGGATATCCGTGCTACCAGCACATCATGATGATATTGAACGCTGTTAAATGGTTTTAAGTATTGCTATTCAGTACGAGTTTGTTTTCACGGAGTTTCATTTGTTTCAAAAATAGCTATTTCAGCGCAATTCAAGTTACTTTAAGATAAAATAAGGTTGGGTTCTTGATTGCCACACGAGTCATTTGAATAATATGGTCTCGACAATCATATAGGTGCTCAGGCTTGACATAACCCGTTAATTGATGTAACCAAAGCCTCGCCGACCCCTGTCTAACCCAGTAAAGCCAAAAGTGGAGTGTTGCAAGTCATGTGACCCTTTAGGGTTACGGGTCACAGACTGCACAGCGACTAGGTTCCCGTCTTGAAGGATTATGGGTTTCCATCCACGGTCAACAGGTTATCTTCTTTTCGGGGAGACTTATTTCTCAAAAGAGGTGGTGCCGGCATATTCTACAGCAGCACCCACCAGCAGGATATACAATGTGAAATATAGGAGCAGAACGAGATAGATAGATGGATAGATATTTTTCTGTATTAATTTCAATAAGAGCATTTGTAAATTCAAACAAAATATCACCTTTTAAATATACATCCTAATTGTGCATCACCCTACTATATCGTTAGTTGTTCTTATGTGTATATCTGGAATCTTGTAAGAAAACTACTTTTACAACGCTGTCTTTTCACCGGCTTTGCCTGTGATTTGTTTCAGATATTGCGATTTCCAGTTTGCCTTTGTGTGTGTGTTTTTATTTATTTTTTATTTTTTTAAAATTTTATATGCAACTTTGTCAAAAATACCTGCAAGTTATTTTCTCACAAAATTGTATTGAAAATCAATTTGTAAGAGTTTTTCTAACAAGAGCAATGACGACTTGAGTGAATTGCGATAAAAAAAAAAGAACGCAGCAGCAACTAAAACGAAAGAAAGTCTAATTTAATAATAAATTGACGACCTGGTGGGTTCCTTTTATAACAGTGGTCCATGATAAAATTACTGCTCCTATTTAATAAAAACATGTAAAATATTCTAATCATTAGTTAGTTAACATTGTTATATCAATAATTTGGATAACTGAAAACAGTCGTTCAGCGAAAACAAAGACAACTCAAAAATTGGCATTCATTCGCAAGTTGGACTGGAAATTGTTTTATACTTTAAGATAGAATATTTAAGTATTATGCGGTAATAAAAACTGGCAATATGTACCGTTTTTACTGAACTATGACCACACACACATACATAGAAAGAATGATAATAATAATAATAATAATAATAATAATAATAATAATAATAATAATAAATGTGCAAGAAATTTAAATTTGACCATGCCAACAAATGGTATATGCACAACCCAGAACCTGTCCTAGAGAATGATACACACAAACTCCTGTGGGGCTTTGATATATAAACGGATCACCTAATCTCGGCCCGAAGACCAGATCTTATAATAATCAACAAAAAAAAAAGAATCTGCAAAATTGTCGACTTTGCTGTTCCGACAGACCACAGAATAAAACTAAAAGAATGTGAAAAGAGAGATAAGTACCTTGACCTTGAAAGAGAATTGAAAAAACTATGGAACATGAAGGTGACAATTATACCAATTGTGATTAGTGTACGGTAACTAAAGGATTATTAAAGGGTTTCGAAGATTTTGAAGTTGGCAACCTAGTGGAGACCATCCAAACAACAGCATTATTGAAAACTGCCTGAATACTGAGAAGAGTCCTGGAGACTTGAGAAGACTTGCTGTCACACAATCTCCAGTGAAATACAAACAGCTTTCGCTGATGTGAAAACTCTAATGAGTAAATAATAATAATAATAATAATAATAATAATAATAATAATAATAATAATAATAATAATAATAAGAAGAAGAAGAAGAAGAAGAAGAAGAAGAAGAAGAAGAAGAAGAAGAAGTACAAACAACAATAAAATTTGAGTGCTCAAACTCTGGCCAGCAGAATGAAAAAAATGTTTATTACTTATCTCTGTTTCTAAAATTTTTATATGGTACAACATTCCATAAACATCGTCAGAAAGTAGGAGAATATATATATATATATATATATATATATGTGTGTGTGTGTGTGTGTGTGTGTATCTATAGGTATCATACAATGACTGATGTTTATACAGCAGCATTGCTTCTAACAAAGCCTTCATCAGATGATGACCCTGGTTTCAGGCATGGTTTCGGGGCCGAACCATCATTACCACTAACCCAGAGCGCCCGAGCAGTGTGTGTGTGTGTGTGTTTGAGAGAGAGAGAGAGAGAATTGAAATGAAATCCGATGCAATGAGAAAGAAAAGACAATTTCAACATTGGATTGACATATTTCACTCGAGGTCTCATGTTATCAGAGCAAAAAAATGGCACAAAAAGAGTACAAGACAAGCCACAACTGTATATACAAATTAGAAACTCTCGTAGTAAACGAGACGCATAAAAATTCTCTGGGATTTTGAGATATAAACATATTGCCAAATGTAAACATTAATCAACTAGAAGACAATAGTTTATCCTCTTGTGGATTCCCCCGCTTCAGCGGACCACAGCGTGAAAATAAAAGAAACCGAAAAGATAGAAAAATGTCAAAAAGCTGAAAAAACTGTAAAAAATGAATGTGATGGTTATATCAATAGTAGTTGGTGCACTTTGAAGGGCCTCCAAAGAAAAAGATTGCGGGAAGAATCGAGACCATCTAAGTCACAACTGTTAAAGTCAGATACAATACTTAGAAGGGTCCTGGATACCAGAAGAGACTGAAAATTTTCGAAAGATTCAAAATTATAATAAACTATGAATATTCCACTTTTAATGTCGTTGTTATTAATTCTTAAGTTTGTTTTTGGTTGGTTTGCAAGATCTTTCTTGGAAAGGCGGAGCGTTATCCATTTCTTCTATAAAAGTAAATTCAATTAGAGGTGCATTTAAAAAAATGAACTGAGGGCATTGAATTTCTAGTTTTGATAGACATGAACGGTGTGAGATAGATAGATAGATAGATAGATAGAAACTGAAGTATTTAAGACCAGGATGAAATATATATAAACAGACTTTGATACATAGATAGATTGATAGATAGGAGAGGGGGAATTTACGCAACATGTTTCTTATATTTACTCAGTCAAACTCTCCTTCATTGTCCTACCTTATTCAAGATAGATTATTAGTAATACGTTACCCATATATCAGAAGTATTCAGAATTATGTGGTACGTGGCTTTGGAGCCAAACATGTAAGAATGCACATTTGCAATTAAGAGAAATTGGTGCACATTCGACCTATGAGTTTTATGTTTTAAGAGAGAATCATGAAGTATAGTTAATTGAGTGGGGAAAAGTGAAAGCTTCAAAAAAAAGAGAGAGAGAGAGAGTGAGAGAGAGAGAGAGAGAGAGAAGTGGGAAAGAAAGTGCGTGTGAGTCGGTGCACGTCTCTCTCTCGTGTGTGTGTGTGTGTGTGTGTGTGTGTGTGTGTGTGTGTGTGTGTGTGTGTGTGTGTGTGTTCAAAAGAGAAAAGGAGAAAAACTAAAACATCAAAGTGTGTTAAAAGTACTGAAAAAGCAAATCGAGAAAATGCCAGCTCAAAACGAGACGGTAATCGATGACCTTCACTGCTTCTATTTTAGTGGTGTTGGCTAAAAGCACCAAATTGACGTTTTGTCTTTAATATAAATTGTCGTTTATTTTAGAAGTGTTTTACCTTTATTTTTGTGCACTTCGTTATTTTATTTTATTCTCTTCCCAAATTCAAGATGTTAGCTGTATCCGAACTACGCATGCGCGAAACGCACACAAGTTGAGAAACATGCACAAATCAAATTCACTACATTTCCTAAGAATATACACATCTCTTTTTCTTACTATGCTTCCTGGCGGGAAAAAACTGTTCATAAGGGAGTGTGTCTCTTGCTTGGATATTTGTTCTGTTGTTCAGTTTCCCAATGAAAACCAAAACTTTATTTTCTTTCTTTTTCTCTTTTGTCTTCTTATTTAGCAATGATATGCATATGTTGATAGATAGATAGGTAGATATGAACAGACTTAGATAGATAGATAGATAGATAGATATGAACAGACTTAGATAGATAGCAAGATAGATAGATAGATATGAACAGACTTAGATAGATAGATAGATAGATAGATATGAACAGACTTAGATAGATAGATAGATAGATAGATAGATAGATAGATAGAAGAGGAATTTGAGTTACATGTTACTTATATCAATCCTTCCGATTCTCTTCCATGTCCTACGTTTTCCCAGCTGTGTATAAGCTAACGCTCATTCAGGACTTTGATCACCCAACTAACATTTCAATCTTCTGTTCACATGTTCTCTCAAATTTGTACTCTTCTCTGTCTGTCTGTCTGTCTGTCTATCTGTCTCGGTCTCTCTCGATCACTCTCTCTATATATAAGTATAATCTAGAGGATCAACCTGGATTGATGGCCAACGGATGCCAAGAGAGACTCTATAGAATATGTGCTGTCAGCACTTTATCATGATTTTGTCTCACACGCACACATACACGCACCAAAACACACACACACACACACACACACAACATACTGATGTGCCGAAAAGCCTGATATATATATATATATAGTTACAAAAATTAATTCGTGAGTCAGGAACTATCCTATTACAGGAACTATCCTACCTGCTGTTTGTAAGTTAATATATATATATATATATATATATATATATATATATATATATATGACAGGCTTTTTGGCACATGAGATTGACTTTTTAATCCCACACGCTAAGAATGATAATATTAAAATTAACATTGTGCTCATAAAAAAACCTTATTAGTTTAATTTTTCTAACGTCTATTTTTAAAGAAATGTATTTACGTTCTTGGTTGATTTCTCATTTCTCGTTTGATTCATTGGTTAGTTTATAAGAAAAGTCTTTTGTCATAATTCCGAAAGAAAACATATTTTTATTGATGTGTAGTCACCGATGACCGCTATGCTTGTTATAGCTAATCGGATGTGGAGGAAAAAAAGAAAAAACATTTCTCTTTAGCGTTAGAACCTCTATTGCTATATTCTTTCAATTCAGTTTCTGTGGCCGTGAAAATAGTTGAAAAAGGTTGGGAGACACAACATGCATTCTAGTTGCCGTAAGACTCAACTGCTTCTCAATCCTTTAAACATTCCTTGTTCTTTGTTCATGCAAGCGCTTGTCTCCTCTCACCCCACCTAATAAAAGAAATCGAATCAAGCATCATCTTTTATTGAGCTTTATTGTACACCTTCCTGCTACGCCTCACGTAGGCATCATGATCCAGTTAGATGCCGCTATCACTTAGATGGTTAATTGTTGATGTCAGTCTTTCCTCATGCTGTTACACATTCTTATGATTATTTGGTTTGCTTTGCTTTGTTTGAGTTTCATGGCATATCAACAACTGTAGGTTTTTTAATGCGAATCCCCCTTTATACATATATAATAAATGTGAATAAAAGTAAGTTGGCAACCTTAGACGAGATGACCCAAAGGCTCCCTTTTCAAGAGCTACTACGCCAAGGTGTAGGGGAGGGCGCTACTCATTTTACCCTCGATCCTTACCTTATAATGCTGAGTGTTAACCAAGGTGGTATATATATATATATATATATATATATATATATATATATATATATATATATATATAACCTATAAATAAGCTTTGTTGATAACATTCTTAAACGAGTCTGAACTCTTTTTTCCAGTTAAATACTTTCAAGTATTGCTATATAAATTAAAGTTGTTGACCAAAGTCGAGGGTGACCCAAAGGCTCCCTTTTCGATAGCTACTACGCAAGGTGTAGGGGAGGACGCTACTCCTTTCCCTGGATTGATCCACTTTACCCTTGATCCGTACCTGATAATGCTGACTGTTAAGCAAGGAGGCATCAAGTACCTTCTTTATAGTCTTTGGTATGACTCGGCCTGGGATTGAACCCAGGTCTTCCGGGCCATTGCCGAACACTCTAACCGCTTGGCCAATGTCCGGTTAATATTAACCGGACATTGCTATGTAACAGTCATAATTGAAGATCAATCATTTGTTTGTACACATTTTGTTCATTTTGACTTATAGATAAGACCCTATAAGGTGCTACTACTCAGGGTGCTGTATGACCTGGGAGAAATGCCAATTGTGAGGTACTCCACATTCTCCAAACCTCGTGTCCCTTCTGCTAATATGCACTCGGTGTATTTTACAGCCCTAGCTGACTGGACTTGACTGATTCATAAGCCGTTTTCTTTTGCTTACTATGTTACTGAATGAAATATATTTAATCATAGGTTATATAACCTCAACACTTTTCTGTTGTGGATTAAATAAAGCGATTTCATTGCAGAATCTTTGTTCTATATCAATTTTAAGGAGGAAGTTCTAGTGGGGTTGTAGTTATTGTCATAGGAAATGGTAACAGCGACCCGATTTCCAAACTAGGACGAGGCAGTTTATATATCCAATAGTGCTAATACTCTTGTAAAAGGTATACATCCAACTATTCTTCCACAAGTTGTGTGTAAATAGGAAGCAGACTGGACTCTTCAGTTTTTAAATAGCAAACGGTCTACTAGAAGGAAAATTTTGCTTAAAATTGTCCTTGTTTCGCATTCTGCCCGTAAATATGGATGACGTTTAGTTTAGATAAATAATTAAGAGCTTTTATAAAACTGTCTCATCTTTGATCGGTCACCAGCTGCTTTTATTTCAGTTAGGTTACTGTTCTTATTCAGATAAAAACGTCATCTATCCAGTTGTTTCCTTCGTTCAATCTGAGACCTGTAATAAAACATGACAGCGATAAATATCCAATAGCAAAAACACGTTTAGCTTAATACCATACAATGTCAGTCTAAAAAAGTAATGTTTATCACCTTCTTAATTACAAATCAATTATATATTCTTCAACATAATTATCTGATGAAGTAACACGTTTAATATGTTATTTTTAGTCCTTGAAATACTGGAAATATATTATTGACACTGAGTGCAAATGATTCCTCGCGGCCTGATGTATATTTCCAACACTTCAAACAGGAGCCAAAGACTTGAATATTGATTCTTGAGAAAAGTACCGCCACATGAACCCAGATCGGATGCCTTAGAGGGGTGTGGTACTTTAGAAAAATCTTTGTTTTTTTTTTCCAAAATCCCTTTGATTACATGTGAATGTGTCATATTCTTCTGTTGCGTTTTGGGGATAGATTTAACTGGATACACTTGAATTAATTCAAGATTGCTCAACTAAATGTGAATTCAGAGGAAAAATATGAACTGAATGTTTTCACACATGTTTAAGTTTATCAATGATTCGTTGATTCTCAATCAGTGTTGATAACCTAAGAATTTTTCTTTTAAATCTCATGATCTTAAATTCATGTAATATCTCATTAAGAACATAAGTACGATAGATTTTATTCGATGTAGCTTGACATATCAAAAAGGTGTAGCAATCAGAGACAAGGAGGATTTATGAATGGTCTATCAGCGTTGCACCATGAGACTTTATAAATAGAGTCCGAAAAGCTGTTACTCAATCCATAATTATTAATGGCAGATATATAATGATTTTATTTGGCAAAAATAAAAAAAATCAGGAGCGAAGATAATGTGAGAGAAATTATAAACTGAAGAAAATAAAAAAAAGAATCAAAATTATATATTTCAATTTGTAAATAAAACGGTTAAAATCCGAAATTTAAATGAAGACATGTGCTTAGATGAGCAATTTACATAATTAAGTAATGATATATAAGCTTCTAGAATAGCATTTAGAATTCCATCTAGAAGAGTATCTAGAATACCATCAAGAATTCCATCTAGAAAGGCATCCAGAATACCATCTAGAATTCCGTCTAGAAAAGCATCTAGAATACCATCATAAATGCCATCAAGAAGAGCATCTAGAATACCATCAAGAATTCCGTCTATAAGAGCATGTAGAATGTCATCTAGAATTCCATCTGGAAGAGAATCTAGAATGCCATCAAGAATTCCATCTAGAAAAGCATCTAGAATACCATCAAGAATTGCATCTAGAACAGCATCTAGAATACCATCAAGAATTCCGTCTATAAGAGCATGTAGAATGTCATCTAGAATTCCATCTGGAAGAGAATCTAGAATGCCATCAAGAATTCCGTCTAGAAGAGCATGTAGAATACCATCAAGAATTCCATCTAGAAGAGCATCTAGAATAACATAAAGAATTCCACCTGGAAAAGCATCTAGAATATCATCAAGAATTCCATCTAGAAGTGCATATAGAATACAATCAAGAATTCCATCTAGAAAAGCATCAAAAATACCATCAATAATTCCATCTAGAAAAGGATCTAGAATACCATCAATAGTTCCCTCTTGAAGAGCATCTATAATGCCATCAAGTATTCCATCTAGAATAGTATCTAAAATACCATCAAGAATTCCGTCTAGAACAGCATCTAGAATACCATCAAGAATTCCGTCTATAAGAGCATGTTAAATGTCATCCAGCATTCCATCTGGAAGAACATTTAGAATGCCATCAAGAATTCCATCTAGAATAGCATCTAGAATACCATCAACAATTCCATCAAGAAGAGCATCTAGAATACAATCAAGAAAGCCGTCTAGAAGAGCATCTAGAATACCATCAACAATTCTGACAAGAAGAGCATGTAATGGTCATCTAGAATTCCATCGTGAAGAGCATCTAGAATGCCATCAAGAATTCCATCTAGAAGAGCATCTACAATACCATCAAGAATTCCGTCTAGAAAAGCAACTAGAATACCATCAAGAATCCCGTCTATAAGAGCATTTAGAATGTGATCAAGAATTCAATCTAGAAAAGCATCTAGAGTACCATCAAGAATTCCACCTACAAAAAACATCTAGAATACCATCAAGAATTCCGTCTAGAAGAACATCTAGAATACTATCAAGAATTCCATCTAGAAAAGCATCTAGAATACCATCAAGAATTCCATCTAGAAAAGCATCTAGAATACCATCAAGAAATCCATCCAGAAAAGCATCTAGAATATCATCAAGAATTCCATCCAAAAGAGAATCTTAAATACCATCAAGAATTCCATCTAGAAAAGGATCTAGAATACCATCAAGAATTCCATCTAGAAAAGCATCTAGAATATAATCAAGAATTCCATCAAGAAGAGTATCTAGAATACCATCAAGAATTTCGTTTAGAACAGCATCTAGAATACCATCAAGAATTCCGTCTATAAGAGCATGTAGAATGTTATCTAGAATTTCATCTGGAAGAGCATCTAGAATACCATCAAGAATTCCGTCTAGAGGAGCATCTAGAATACCATCAAGAATCCTATCTATAAAAGCATCTAGAATACCATCAAGAATTTCATCTAGAATAGCATATAGAATCCATTTTCTCATGTTAATGGCAACTAGGATAATGATGAAGCCAACTGGGACACTTTTGGAATGAAATGTTTTTGGCAAAATATAGGATTGCGCATTTGCTTTAGCCACTTCCATATATTCAACATATCTAGCTTACCATAATTTTTCTGCCTCCGAAATTGAAAATCTATCAAAAGCATCAGTAGATGCTGGGAACAAGAACACAGTATTGATCTCTTTTTGTCCTCTAATAGTTGGTGTATTTGTTTATAGATTTCTAAAACGGTTTCAGTCTTGACACTTTTGAAAGAAAATTCAGAACTTGAAACAAAGCTATTCGAATGTGTTCCAGATAATGCTCATACCCTCTTCCAGGTGCTAAACTAAAAACGTTAGATTTTTGGATTCATCTAATAACACAATATGTCATTTTATTACTAGAAAACCAATAAATTTGTGAATAACCAAGTTATTTGTTGGAATAGATTCAATGTTTTCTGCGGTAGTTTTTAAAGTGTTGTGATTACTAGTATGCAATGAATTCAACAACAAAATGCTATGGAACTAAAAACTTACAAGCAATGAGTTGAATATCAATATGTGGTCAGTTAATATATTTTCTTTAAAGAAAATTGTTCAGAAAAAATTACAATAAAACGCATTGTTTTTCTGTCTTCATCGAGTATATGAAAGATAAAAAATTACATCCAGTGATTTTTTAATGTTAAAATCTTTCTGTTACGTGCCATGATATATATATACAGGGTGTCCAAGAATTCTGTCAGCAATTTGCAGACAAATAATTTGGGAAATTCTTGTAGATATAACACCAAATTTTCACACAATTTATAAAAAGCAAATCAAGATTTATATCTAATGGAAGGGGACAGTGCGTGCTTATTTCCATGACCTGTCCCCATGTGATTTATTTTTATGGGAATATGTAAAAGTCACTAGTCTATGCACCCCTCTTCCTGCTAGCATTGATGAACTAAAGTAGAGAATCAGTTCTGCTTTGGATAATGTTACCTGAATTATGTTATGGCTTGTTTGGTGAGAGCTTAACTACCGACTTGACATGTGCCATTTTATAGGCTAAACAAAAATTGAACACTTATGAAATCGGTCCACGGTGAAACCTATTATGTTCAACACATATACAGTTCAATTTAATTGAGCTAGACTTAATAGTTTTAAAAATAATTGCTTTTAAAATGATATCAAATTTTGGGGAACCCATTATATATATATATATAAGTATGGTCAAAATTTACGAAATATTCCTTTTTTATGGGCCAATATTTTTTCTAACTTTCTTGCTTTGCATGAGAGTCTAATTCATAGAAAAATTGCCCGAATAGAGCAGCACAACAAATAATGAATCTGTGTCATAAAATAAATATCGCATGGACAGCTATCGATAGGCTCTCTGTCATATGGAAGTCAGACCTGACCGATAAAATAAAACGCAGTTTTTTCCAAGTAGAGGTCATGTCGATACAACTATATGGATGCACTACATGGACGCTAACAAAACGTATGGAGAAAAAGCTTGATGGCATCTACAAAAAATGCTACGAGCAATATTGAACAATCCAGGAGGCAGCAACCCTTAAAGCAACAGCTGTACGGCCACCTACCATCCATCAAAATATCTATCCAAGTTAGACGAACCAGATATGCTGGACACTGCTGGAGAAGTCAAGATGAACTCATAAGTGACATACTCCAGTGGACTCCTTCACATGAATGCGCAAAAGCAGGATGACAAGCTAAATCGTATTTACAACAGCTCTGTGCCGATACAGGATGTAGCCTTGAAGACCTGCTGGGAGTGATGGACGATAGTGACAGGCGGCAGAAGAGGGTCAGGGAGATCCATGCTGAGGGTGCGACATGATGATGATGATGATGACGGAGTAATACACCAGGAAGAGGTCTGAATCCCCATATCCCCTAGCTATGTTTTAAATAGCACCACCAATGTACATTTTCTTTTTTAAGTTGAGGAATTATAATGTGGGATAGTATTTGGAAGTACATCAGTCCACATCACACACACAAAAAAGAAAATATACATCTATATCCTTGCCCCTGAGGTTATGATAATTATACGGATACGGATTTCCAATCCTCCAGGGAAAACATGACCCTGGAGGTGACCGTGCCCCCTGTATAGAGTACAGATATAACTTGCCAGACATATTCGGGTTAACTGGCCACACATTTACCATGAATAGTTGATTTGGTATCACTTGTGTGTGATGTGGACCGATGGTCAGTGGTAGAGTTTCGGCTTTGCATTCTGTAGTTACTGGTATAACACTGTTATAAGACCTAATAGGGTCGAAATAGCCGTCCAGTGTCTCCGTATGTCACGTGCAAGTGTTCACCGGATTTTCTGGTCATGGTAATTCAATCCACAGTACCACAAATGTCCTAGTATAAGAATGACTTTATCATTAAATATTCTACAAAATTTTATATGCGATTATACAAAGAAATCGAAAACTACCAATTCGAACCGGATACAAACAAAATAAAAAGAAAGCTGGAGGAAAAAGCATAGGCTGCCCAAAAAGTGATTTTTACAAATAATTCTCTCTCTCTATATATATATTTATATTGGCTACCGTAATGCTAAATTAATGAGAAGATATTTTGCATTTACGTGATTGTAGCGATAGGTAATTCCCTAGATGAGTGCTCAACCCACTGTGGGGCACTTATATACATTGTCATCCACAGAGAGATTGTTTCGTTGTATCACAGACCACACACACACACACACAAACACACACACACACACACACTCACATATATATATATATATATATATATATATATATATAGATAGATGCATATATCCCAAATCCTTTACACAGCGTGCTAAAATAAAAGCTTTTAAATATCGCAAAAGAAAAACTGTCACAAGCATATTTTTTCCAATAATAATCAGTTACATTGGTAAATGATTTCATTAACTAATTCGACCACAAACATCATCGGAAAATAAATGTAGGTCAATAAAGAAAGCTTATGAACATATTCGAGATTTCAAATTAGGTAATCAAAGGAATACTTAAATTCAAAGATTCTAAAATGTTAATCAATATACATAATAAACAGAACAGAAAGGTTATTGTATCGAGCATTTTTTCTATTTATGATACAAAGACCCAGTTTTTCAATGTATCTCCTACTTAAGTTATTGATATTGTTGAATAACTACAACATCTTGCTTTCTATTTATTTATACCAAATTATACTTACATCCAACATTTTCGTTACGACTCCCTAACAAAATATGTCTTAAACTAAATTACAAATTACCAATCACAAAAAAGACCTTACTTTATTTGATGTAATTTTATGAAACAAACCAACAATATTTTTTATAACTGCAAGTATAGACGATGTTCTTGAGAATTTCCAAAAAATTCAAAATTCTAAAAAACGTTTCTTTTTTTAATTAAAATCTATAAACAAAGATGTAATATTCTGGAAAATTTTCAAGCACAACAAAAATTTCATTTGATTAATAATGGAATGATATTAAGGTTAAAGAACGATAGGATTTTTTTCTTTTCATGTTTTTCATTTGAAAACATATTTCAGATAAAGTGTTTAACATCTTTAAAAAAAATTGCACAAAACATAAACACATAATTATATATAAAATATACGTCCAGTGAATATTTTGTTGTTCGTATTTTGTATTTACTACGGTCGGCTTTATTTCCATTTTTCTCAAATATATATATATATGTGTGTGTGTGTGTGTGTGTGTTTAAGTTGAAGTAGTAGGAGTCTGTGTATGTCTATAATTGAATGTAGTACCAGTGTGTGCACATGTCTGTTTTTCGACTTCTCGCCTAAATTAGATGTTGTCACTGCGTCAATAAATTCAAATCTAACATTATTAGCGCTTCATTTTGGGGCTCTTGTACCCCTGGCTTTACACTCGAATTCTATTTTTAGTTTTCTAACATCGACATCTCCTCAGTCGGGGCAGACTTTTCGTATTATATTCACATTATTTTTACGGACAAAAACAAAACCCAATGGTATCGTAAACAGAGGTGCGAAGGGTTAATGGCAGTAATAATTTGGTCCCGGAATCCAACCTAAACCAAAAGAGATGAGTAACTTTTCTTAGCAGTACAGTTGTTTTTGCTTTAGCTTTCTGCGTAAAAGGCCACACACATACACACACACACATACACACACACACACATATATATATATATACGAGGAGCATACTATAAGTTTCCAGACGTTTTTCGTATGGGCACTTTTATTGATAGTACACACATGAAACTCAAGTCCCCTTCGAAGTAATCTCCTCCGGTTGCAATGCACTTGTTGTATCGTTGCAAAAACTTCTGGAATGACCCATGGAAGTCCTCTTGTGTGTGCATGTCAATGACCTTTGTCAAATCCACTTTCATCTCCTCAATTGTCTCATAACTACGGCCTCCAGATTAGGAAATAACCCAAAGTCACAGGGAACAAGGTCTGGACTATAGAGAGGCTGAGGAACTGTCTTGATGTCCATCTTGGTCAAATAGTCTGTGACAAGGATGAAGTTGTGGACTGGTGCATTGTCCTGCTGGAAATGCCACTGACCAAATTTGAAGATGCTGGCCTCTTCCTACGGAATCTCTTCCAGAACTCCCTTAAAACCTCAACATAGTAACCCTAACCCCAACCCTTTGGCCAATCAATTCTGGTGTATTGACTTCCTTACTTCTCCCACACCTCTCATCATCCTTCACAGTCTCCCTGCCTTCATAAAATCTCTTATGCCAATCATGAACTGATGCTCGATTCATGCAAGATGGTCCAAAAGCAGTGTGAAGCTTCCCATACGTTTCTGCGGCATTTTTTCCAAGTTTAAAACAGAATTTATTACATATCGTTCTTCTAAAGTGTCAGATAGCATTTTTGAAATTCACCAGCTGTGACAATCAGGATTTAGTAGGGTATATTCCAATTGCTGCTGTAGCTGTTCATTTGAAGCTGAAATCATAAGAATTTGTCAGTCGTCTCATAAGATGTATAGCAATAATATACTGAATTTTCAAGAGTCTACGAGAATTTTAAATGCCTTTACAAAAAATGTCTGGAAACTTATCGTATGCACCTCGTATATATATATATGCAACAAATAACGTTACTCTTTTATATAGAGTTTTTGAGGATATTTTGGAAAATTGAATATTTTTAAAAATACGGTCAGTTATGTCTTGTAGGTACATGGCTTCCCTGTTATTTTTCTTTAGTGTCTGACTCTTGACTTCGGTGAGAGACTTCTTTCTTTATGAGCCATAATATTCTTGCTTTAAAATTTTCCATTGGATTGATTAAATCCATACTGTGATTTTTTTCTCAACGACTGAATGTTTAGTTGTCTGTAGTCATGTTATTATTGATAAAAACTTATTGATTAGTTATAATTTAGGTCGATTCTGCATCAGAAGTAGAAAAGACTAGTATGGAAAAAACAGTTCTCGTTGACAAGAACACGAAATTTGTATATGGAAACAAATTAGTAAAAGAATTGACTAAACCGTTTTCATTCTTTACGTTTTTGGTTGACTTCGCTGTATAACTGTTCTGCTCCACCTATACTTTAACAGACTGTTGCCAACGAAATCTTTTTGTTTGATCAAAACATTTCGATCAACGATCTAAATCCCTTTTTTCCCGAAAGGACTGAATCCGAATAAACTTGAGTGATAAATGCCTATCGACTAAAGTCTTGGTCGGTGTGAACGAAAGTACGATGAATGTGGTAGATCAATACGTCTCACACACACACTTTCTCTCTCTCTCTCTCTCTCTCTCTCTCTCTCTCTCCACTTAAAAAGCAATGCGAAAAGATTTCTCCACAGATTTCTTTAGATTTATGCTAAATTCACTTCCGGCTAAGCAAAGATCTGTAACTTTCAAGTGGATTGAAGACGAGACAATGGTTCAGTGATTATAGTATTGAACAATTGACTTAGAGGTTCACAAAGTTTTAGGCAAATTATCTGCGACCAGTTAATCACCCACCAAGCCATCTGTATGCATAATTCCCCATAGGTAAGTGTGAACGATGCACACCCACGTTATATACAAGTTTATTATACAACATATATATATATATATATATATATATATATATATATATATATATATATATATATATATGAATGAAGAAAATAGTAAAACAAAATAATCAAAGAGGGAGAAATTTATAATGATAGATTTTCTAATTTAGAATATTTCGGTTTTCTTAAACCTTCATCAGGACTTTAAGATCGTGAAATATTTTGCTTAAGTAGCGATGGATGTTTTATTAAAATAAAAGCCAAAGACGAAATACGTATACAAAGAAAGAACACATAACCGTTCAATCGTTGCTTTTTGGGGGGGTTGGGGTGATGAACTATCCCGTTATTAGCTGTGCATTCATGTTTAAAATATGTCGAATTTTACGGAGATACAACGGATTGAAAAATGATCAAAGCATGAATGGTCAGAATTCTGAGAAAAGAGGGCGAAAAAGAAAAGCTAATTATATATATATATATATATATATATATATATAATGGTGATTTTCTATTTAGTTGATTGCGCTGACTGCTTCCTCTACAGAGGGCCTTAACTGCCTACAAAAAGGAGGTGTCTTTGATATAATGCTTAAATGCATTTGTCGGTGAGGCCTCGGTTCTGGTGATCTACTGATGCTGAAGTAGCACTTCATCACCATTACTTCCAACTCTTACTAACCTAGACAGATAGTTAGTATTAGGGTCCTATGAGTGATTCAAATAAGTCTGTTTAAAATTATTCCTATTCGATAGAAATAATTGATACACTGTTTATATAAAAAATAATTATTCACTAAGGATTATTATTAGTTTCTTGAAACAATATAACTGTGTGCAAATAAAAGTTTGGTTTATTTTTATGGCACATCAACCATTGTAGGTTATTAATGCCAAATCAGTTTTCTACATATAAACAGTTCCACTTCAAACAATTCAGTTTAGTATTATTATAGTTTTTGTTTACACGCAGTTTAACATCAGAACAGATCTATTTCAAACAATTCCGTTTAGCATGAATACACATTTTCACAATTTCAAAAACAGTTAATTTCATACAATTCTGTTAAACATAAGTACACAGTTTAGTTCTATTTGACCTATAGATAGGACCCTATCAGGTGCTACCATTCCGGGCCAGGGTGGACCTGAGAGCGATGGCAATAAAGAGGTATTCCACATTTCTCAAAGTTCCTGCATTACAGGAATCTCACCATCAGATTGTTTAGTGTCATTTTCAGGACACTCTTTGGGTGGAGGATCTTACCCCTCTGCAGAGAAACCTACTGGACATGCAAATAAAGGACATATTAAGTAGAAATAATTGTTCGAAACTCCAGAATAACTAGTTCTATATTTGAATACTTGAAACGATACATTTGAGTACGAATTATTAGTATTAGATAGGAATACTTAATGTTTAACACGTCTTATCTTCAGGGGCAATAAAATACGCCGACTGCACCTCTGCGGAGGGGGTAAGTCCCCCTGTAAGAGGTATACATGTTGACAGTGGATTTCAACCCGTATTCCTCCAAGACGAGAACCTGGTGGTTTATCAGACCGTGACTCGGTAAACAAACTGCCCACGTAACTGGCAACAACCCACTTTTGGCCTTACTTGACTAGATAGGCCGTCGGCGAGTCCCGATTCCATCAATCAACTGGTCATTTCAAGCCCTATACCCAACATGATTGCCTCAACCATTTTCTTCAAATTTCTTTTGTGGCAAATAGTAACCAACCTTATCTTTATCATAAAGGGACTAAGAGTTTGTGGTTGTTAGTCAAATACACGGAGAAAGCAGTTCTTGAAACTAGTTAAACTGCATGCAAACAAATGATTGACAGTGAATAGACTGATAAGTGTTTGCTTGTATTACTTGAAACCATTTTACTGTGAGCAAACAAATGAGCTTCACCTCGTTTAAAAGTTTAAAAAAACTAATTTACCTGCAATCTGTTAGTTTACAAATCACACACACACACACACACACACACACACACATATATATATATATATATACGTGGGGCTTTTAATAAGTTTCCAGACTTTTTTTTGTACATTTAAAATTGCAGTAGAATCTTGAAAAATCAGTATGTTATTAATATACATCTTATGAGATGAGTAAGGACACTTTAGAAGAACGATATGCAATAAAATTCTGTTTTAAACTTGGAAAAAATGCAGCAGAAACGTATGGAATGCTTCAGACTGCTTTTCGACAATGTTGCATAAATCGAGCATTAGTTTTTGAGTGGCATAAGAGATTCAAGGAAGGCAGGGAGTCTGTGAGGGATGATGTGGGAGGAGTAAGGAAGTCAATACACCAGAGTTGATTGGCCAAAGGGTTAGGGTTAGGGTTACTATGTTGAGGTTTTAAGTGAGTTCAGGAAGAGGTTCCGTAGGAAGAGGCCATCACTCTTCAAATCCGCCCAGTGGCATTTCCACCAGGATAGTGCACCAGTCCACAACTTCATCCTTGTCACAGACTATTAGACCAAGATAGGTATCAAGACAGTTCCTCAGCCTCTCTATAGTCCAGACCTTGCTCCCTGTGACTTTTGGTTATTCCCTAAGCTCAGAGTCTGTCGTTATGAGACAACTGAGGAGATGAAAGACGCTGTGACGAAGGCCATTGACACACTCACACAAGAGGACTTCCATGGGGCCTTCCAGAAGTTGTTTTAACGGTACAACAAGTGCATTGAAGCCTGAGGAGATTACTTCGAAGGGGACTAAAGTTTCATGTGTGTACTATCAATAAAAGTGCCCATACGAAAAAATATGGAAACTTATTTAATGATCTTCGTATATATATATATATATATATATATATATATATATATATATATATATATAATCACGTTTTATGGAAAGCACGTTATTACTCGACGGTTTCAAAGCTGTTCAAACGAATTGAGCACTCCGGTATTCGATTACACAAAATGTAAAGAAACGAATTCTATTACAAAGTGCGATATAATTCTAGAGCTGATGTCTGTCACTGAAAAAGCTGAGCACTAAGATACCAAGTCTAGCGAAAATTTAGGCTGTTTTCAATCACAGCTTGAAGCGTCCTGCTTGTCTAGTTCCACTGAGGAGTTGAGATACAACGAAACCGGCTCTGTGTGTGTGTGTGTGTGTGTGTGTGTGTGTGTGTGTGTGTGTGTGTGTGTGTGTGTGTTGATTTGTAAAATTTTTAAAAAGCATGCATTTGAATAGTTTCAAGTATTGTTATTCAACACAAATAATTTTATCTAACATTACTTATTCGTTTGCACATCTAAATTTGTTTTAGTGTTGCAAGTGTGGAATATGATTAAATGTTTCTATTTGACTCAGTGATGGAACGCTAACAGGTACAACTTCTTCAGATCAGAGTGGACCTGAGAGTAATGGTAATGAAACCTCTGAAAATAGTACACCATTTCTCATACTTTGACATCAAATGTCTTATTTACTAAAGTTTATGCCAGTATAGGCTTGAGAAAGGAATTGACTAATGTCGACAGGTTATAGACCCCATGGAAATCCATTCTCTATAAAAAAAAATCACATAGGAATTCTTTCAAACTGTAGCCGTTTAAGTACTATTGTATGACTGCATAACGAGTAATTTAATAAATTACTTGGAGAAAAAGCTGGACAGGAACTACACAAGAATGCTGTATACTGTTTTGAACTAATCTTGAAAAGAGGACCCCATATAACAGCAGGTGTATGGCCACTTATTCCCATCTCCCAAACCATTCACAAATTAAATATATATATATATATATATATATATATATATATATATATATATATATATATATAAGTAACTCAAGTTTTGCATGAAAGATTATATAGAAGACCTACTTGAAACATTACATAGAAGACCTATAAAGTTAATGAATAGTGAGAAGACATTTATTATATAGATATAAAATTCATGTTTCCTGTAAAACTTCAGTTATTTACAGTTATATATATATATATATATATATATATATATATATATATACATCTATCTGATCAGATTTCAGAGTAATAAGATATCGATGCGTAGAATATGGTAAAATTGTCTTATTATTTTGGCATATCTGTGCAACAGAGAGTAAGCTGGAAATAATGGAAGAATTCAGGGTTTTTTGTCTTTTATTTGTGCTCTGTCTTCAATTTCTACATAACAGAAACCTTATGAACTCTACGCCTTTAAACTGTTAGTTTCTTATTCAAAAAGCAAGTCTCCTTGACATTCACACATCCTTTCAAGATTTTCATCCGCTATTTTTTTTTCTTTCTAATCCTCATCTTATATCATAGTTCTACAATAGGATAAAAATATTGATTGGACATAAATAAGAAAAAAAGGAAACACTTTTTGTGTGTGTATATCCTGGAATTAATCCTTATCAGATTTATTTATTTACTAGCTTCATTCCTGTTATTTATGACAGGATTATTTACGTATGGATCGGTACTTCTTCTGTTTGTCTATGGATTGTTCGATATTATAGCAAAAGTTGTGTTGGCAAGAAAGTAGGAGTATCTGTTGATTGAAATCTTTCCAGATCAATCGAGTAAACAAAAGAGAGAATACTGGGGAAAACCAGAGAACGTAAACAAAGAAAGAAAGAAAGAACTTTTGAGAGAGGGAAGTGTTTAAGTAGTGAAGTCTACCCAATTTGTTTGCCCCTCTATAAATTTACCATCATAATAACATTATTCATTACTATCAAATGATCGCTAGTCATATGATTAGTATATATATATATATATATATATATATATATATATATATACATAGATATATATATATATGGGGGGGAGGTCAAGGTAGCATTTTCTCTTTTAAGCCTGTTTGATTAAACAGAACAGACAGTTTTTTAACTTCTGGATGGAATGATATCAGGAAGGTTACCTATTTTTCCTCCGGACCTGTTATTTTGAATTATATTAAGATTAAATAAATTAAAAATATGAATCCAAATAATATTAATTAGCAAGAATTGCTACACACACACACACACACACACACACACACAAACACACACACACACACACACATATATATATATATGCCATTAATTATATATATTTGGCATTAAATAACCCACGAAGGTTCATATGCCATTAATCAAAGTAAACTAACCAAACCATATGTTGCGTAACAATGAGGCGATAATTTTCCATTTCAACCAAATTAACTAAGTAGAATTTAATAGAATTTTCACAGAAAGATGGAGAGAGTTATCAGTGCGTGTTGTGTAAAATTGGTAAGATTATGCACAGAAACTACACTCATTTACCTAATTTGCTTAAATTATGGTTTTTCCGAGTTATTAGTAAGGTATAATAAAACTCAGGTAAACAAGACGAAAACATATCAATTGCTTCTTATAGAGATTGTTATTGATACTAAGAGTAACCTATATGAAATAAATAGAAATCAACATGTATACATACTTAAAAATGATAATCAGGGATGAGTGATCCTTTAATAGAAATAACTTGAATTAGGCATTAGTCGATGGAACATGTCAATTTCTGTATTCTCCCTTATGTAATTTCACCGGATACATTCACTATTGCCTGCCTCAAGTCTTCCTTGCTTCTAAATAGGCGTCCATTATCGTAAACTGGTCACTTCAGAATGCCCCACTAGTTTTTGATTCGCTTTAAGTCCAGATAATAGGCCTGGCAGATCATCTCCCAATGTTTACAGAAGCCTAAATGTTTCAGGTAATCCGAATTTTAATGTACAACCTGTGAGGACAAGGTGGCCTCTTTAACCAAGGTTAAAGTTGCTCTTTCTGGAAGGCTATATAAGCATTTGTAATCATTTTAATACCTCCAGGCACTTTCCAAGGACTAACCATAATATTTCTAATAATACCAGCTTAACTGATAATATTTTCTCCCCTTTGATGGCATATCAAGTGTTGATAACAATCTCGTCCGTTTACGACCCATCCTTTGCTCGAACCATCAGAGCATCAAGAGTAGCAGATGATTCATCCATGAAGAAAACTTTTGAGAAGATATTTATGTTATCTTTTACCCATTCCTATGTGTATTTTTGTCAATGAAGGCGTTGTCACCAGTCTCACAGATGGCTGACATTTTTCAGAAGACGACATTAATTAGTTCTGGAGACAGTTTTGTTTTCTCCAATGCACTGAAAAACTTGTCCGCTGATCAAACCTTGGTGATTAACAAGTTTACATTTAGTTTTTGACACTGAATCTTGAGCATGAAACCTCAAGAGTCCTTTATAAACTCTTTTGTTCCCTCTTAGGAACTGCAACAATTTTTTTCATCTTTTTGTGTAATCTTCCATTTATTTTGAATACGATTAGTACTGATTTACCTTTGCAAGTTCAGTTTTTATAACAGATTCCTTAGATGCAGTCAAGTCCTAATTGTGACCCATAATTGTATGGATATGAAGTCACATGTTAATCTCGAAACCTAAAGTATGGTGTTAATCATAAACATGGCTGCAGTTTATTTATAGTTGCACATAACTTAAGGGTTTTCGTGCATCACATGCATATAGCTGTTATCCTCTGTTCTCGGAAAATTTAGTTAAATTCCGACATGAAGTTTTCGGACAAAATGGAAAACGGTCAGCTCGTTAATAATTAATAACGCAGTATATATAATTAGACCAGATAATGAAATTAGAGAATTAAACTTACAATAAAAAACGTATAATATTAGTTTAGGTGCCATTAAAATAGAGACGTAATGACAGTCAGCTAATTAATAAGTTTAAAGTTTCTACATGCGATTACTGTATAATATTGATCATAAGGTATGATAGTAAACCATCAAAATTAACTGGATCACACAGAGAAAATGCAGTGCTAGAAATAACTCTAACTTTTTTAGAAATATCAGCAGGGCTTCAATATTAAAGCAAGATAAGAGATATCATAGAAGAGAAATTATCAAACATGAAAACTAGAATAAGACAGATCATGACTAAAAAAATGGACACCCACTATCCCAAAAAATCAACAGAATACTGCATAAGAAATAACAAACGTAGAAGAAAGTAATGGAGTTTGCCGGGAATATATAGCTGTAGCCAGCAGAAAGGTAATCCTGGGAGTAATTGAGAGGGTTATTTAATAAAATAGGCGAATTTCAAATTAGAAGAAATCAAGATCGATGGTCCCTTTCAAGTTCCAGAATACCAGAATTCCAGTATGACCTTCTTTACTGCGCCCGGAACTTTTTTCCGGAAAGTCACTATGTTTCCACTTCCTTTTGTAACTTTTTGACTCCGACTTGTAGTGGCAAACTCATTTTTACCTATTTGTAAGCATTTGTTCCAAAAAATATTTCATCTCCATACACATCACACATTCTTCAATAAATTTCACATGGTTTGTACTTGTCTACTACCAAAAATTTGATGACTGGCCTCTGATAAAGTCTGAAGCACTTTGTCTTATTTGCTTCCATTTTGAATTGACTGAAAACAAATATTTTTTTCGAAATTAAAATCCTTTTTGCCGTAAACCCATTTTTTAATATTGCAGGGTTTACATTTATGGAAAAACATTCTAAAAAATAGTTCACCCTTTTCCAAAAGATATCCTTTATCTATTGTAAAGTAAAGTTGGCGACCATTGTCGAGGGTGACCCGAAGGCACCTTTTTCGATAGCTACTACACCAGATGTAGGGGAGGATGCTACTCCTTTCCCAGGATTTCTCCACTTTACCCTTGATCCGTACCTTATAATGCTGAGTGTTAAGCAATGAGGCATCAAGTACCATTTTTAAAGTCTTTGGTATGACACGACCTGGGATTGAACCCAGGTCTCCCGGGCCATTGGAGAACACTCTAACCATTACACCAATGTCCGGTACTTTATCTATTGAATGACCCTCAAATAATATTAGTGCGTAAATATTAAGCAACATTTACATTATGAGAAAGAAAAGATAATGCGTCCAATGTGGCAGTTTGCTTTGACTAAATTTATTGGATATATTTTGTGAGTGTAAAAAATATTTGTGCGAGTATGTCCTTGTGTAGGAGAGAAAGTATATTTATTCGCTAATATGCAAGCGAATGCAATTAAAACATTCATCAACAGAAGAAAAAATGTAATGGTAGTATAAGCAGTCAATATAAAAAAAATGTTTTCGTTTAAGTGAGAACAATTCAGCGATGGTGAAATTAAATGCATTCTTGAATGAATGTTGGATGTTTAATCAAAATAAATAAATTCGTAAATTCTGAATAGATTTACGGAATGGATCAATAAGCCTATTAGAGGATTATCTATTCTATCACTTATTTATTAGATTGGGGTCGACAAAAATGTTCATGATTTATTGATTATTCTAATTCGTTAAAAATGTATTTTTATCATTAAGGATTTTCGGACCATTGTCTTCATCTTTATTGTTATTTCCATTATTTAACACTTCTACCCGGTTGTGGGTAACGGAATCAGAACAGAAGACCCCCGTGGATTCAATAAAGGACATAGTTCGAAGTTCCATGAAGGTTCCCGAGTTCGACAAGCACCTGAAGAAAGCCGGAGGACATATCGGCCGAAACGTTGAGGAAATAACGATAAAGATGAAGACAATTTTTTTTTGTTAGGAAACCAGTTGATTTTCTATATACATATATATATATATATATATATATATTGGGCGATCGTAGTCGAGGGCTACCAGAAGGCTTCCTTTTCAATAGCTATTACACTCAGGGGTAAGGGAGGGCGCTACTCCTTTCCCTTGATATGTAATTTATATAGCTGAGTGTTAAACAAGGATGTATCAAGTACCATTTTTAAAGTCTTTGGTACGACTCGACCTGGGATTGAGCCCAGCTCTCCCGGACCATTTGCGCTTAGATTGTCAAATAAATTTAGTTACATAACTGTTATCATAATACTTTCACTTCTTCCAGTGCTGCAGTTTCCTACAAACAATGACAGTTTAAAAAATGCTAATTTAAAACCTTTAAATCGCCATTAAATATTGCGATAACCAATATATCTTCATGAACTTAAGTTTGAAAAAATTAAAAATACATTTTCTTAATTAAGATGAGTAAATTCTAGGCCTTCTAGTTTTTTTCTGCCTGCTCTCTCTCTCTCTCTCGCTTTCTCGCTCTCTCGCTCTCTCTCCAAGTCTTTCTCTCTCTCTCTCTCACTCACTTTAGCATTTATTTTCTTAACCGTGTGTTACTGGATAATCAAAAGTCGATATTTACAATGAAGGCCCAAAATATGAACCAGAAAATAGAGCGTGAAAGGGAATTTGACTACATTTACATGCTGAACAGCGCAAGAAATTGTTTTATCTTAGGAAATGGCATGCCTTTATGAATTCAGATATTGTAATATGCGACGGTTCAAAAAATGCATATAGTTGTCAATATTCCACAACGTATGAGAGATATAGAAAAAAGTATAACTTATATTCAATTTTAAAAAAAACTACAACTTTAAACAGAATTTGGCTTTCCATTTATAAGGTTACGATATTTATATGATAGTGATCGATATGAATGAGTTTTATATTGGATATTGATCAGTAAAGCAGGAAATAATACAGATGGCATTATTGTATTTTCGTATGATACTAGTTCATCAGACCGCTAACAGTGGCTAAGTCGTTCCGGATCAGTCTATTGATTAATCAATTGATCCATTTATTGGACAGAATTCGGTAGTCGTATGGATCTGAGTATCGGCATATACTGCTGTTTTCCCTATCGATCTTTGCCGCTATTACTGCAAACTGAAATCGATCGGTATCAGTGGAATATGTAAGCTAAAACGATCGATCGACGCCCAAGTAGAAAACGTTTGAACTGATTGTTCGAATCAGTTACAAACATGTTCAACGTCATCAACAGGCTAAATTCTTTTTTTCTTTTTTCCTTCGACTACTGTGTTTTTCTTTTCTTTTATTTTTTTCTTTTTTTTTTCTTATTTTTTGTTGAGTACTTCTTTTAGTATCATTTTGGTATTATTATAATTATATTCGTTGTTGCAATTATCATGGTTGTTTAGTCTTTTTTTTCTTTTTCTTTTTTTTTTCTTTTCTACTGTTTAAATCATTTTTTACGATTTTATAATTCTGAATTTATTTTTTTATCTTTATTTTTTTTTTTTGTGGTGGTGGTTGTTTTTTAATATTATTCTTGTTTTCACCATTCTGTTTTTTTTTTCCGTTTAAATTGATTTATAATGCTTCTTCTTCTTCTTCTTCTTCTTCTTCTTCTTCTTCTTCTTCTTCTTCTTCTTCTTCTTCTTCTTCTTCTTCTTCTTCTTCTCTTTTGCCTACTTCTAACTCTTTTTTTTTAGGTTTTTCGTATATTTCTTAAATCTTTCTTTCTTTTTTATTTTGTTGTGATGGTAGTGATGTTATTTTTTATACTTTTCCTCATCCTTCTTTCATTCTCATTCCTTTCTTCTTCTTCTTCTTCTTCTTCTTCTTCTTCTTCTTCTTCTTCTTCTTCTTCAATTATTTTCCTCTTCTTTCTATATCCTTTTCTTTGATCCTTCATTACCTTCAGTAAAATTATTTACTTCATTTATTACTTCCTTTTATATTTGTATTCTTTGTATCTATATATCGCTTCTTCTTCTTCTTCTTCTTCTTCTTCTTCTTCTTCTTCTTCTGCTTTTTCTTTATAAGTCTTTACTTCATCATGTCTTCTTTTAATGCTTGTCTTCTTATTATTTCTTCTTCTTCTTCTTCTTCTTCTTGAATAATTTCTCCCAAGATTGCTCTTATTGGAATTGGAATTTTCGTTAGAATTTTATTTTCATTTTTTCCCTCTTCTTCTATTTATACTACTAATACCACTGCTACTAAACAAATTATTATTATCATCATTATTATTATTATTATTAGTAGTAGTAGTAGTTGTAGTAGTTGTTGTTGTTGTTGTTTATGAATTGTTTTTTACACTTGCAATGACTAGTGGTCTTAATAGAAATTCGAGTAACAGCAAGTGGATTCAACTTTTGTCGACTCTTCTAAGTTTTTCTACTGACATCAGTCATGCTGTTGTCTTGACGGTCTAAATTCTTTCTCTGATCTTCAGTTTCCAAAGTCTCTTTCCCAAATTTATTGGAATTGTTTCAAGGGCTTTATCTATGATTCTTATTACTGTCACCTTTATTTTCGAAATTTTTTCAGCTCTCGGACAAGTCCAAGGTATTTATGCTATTTTTCACTTTACTTTATTTTAACTCTGGAACATTTTGGATTCCTACAAGTTAACATTTATTTATTTAATTACCATCCTAACCAATTCTTATCTTCCATTTCCAATATCAGTCTGTTTTTATTTTTAAATTCTTTAGTTTTCCCAGAATTGTGTATCCAAATTTCGAGGATAGATTCTGGTCTCTGAATATAACATTTGTCTATAAAGGTTTAGTCGCTTGAATAATTTCCGCTGTATCACATTACACATTATATCGTGTTATCTTTTTATGCTAGTTAGCTGAATTCACTTCCTACGTATTTGACTTTTTCATCCCCCCCCTATATAGTCTGTATTTGCCATTCACTTGAGCATTATCCATTTTTTGACATAAATGGTTTTACGGCATTATTCTGGGCTGCTGTTAACAGTGATTCCCTTTCTCTCTTAAGATATCCTTTGCGCAGACATGTCCAAGTTATCGCTTGCAGGACTTCTTTACTTGTCTTCAAAAGTGTTGAAATAATTTCTTCTTCTTCTTCTTCTTCTTCTTCTTCTTCTTCTTCTTCTTCTTCTTCTTCTTCTTCTTCTTCTTCTTCTTCTTCCATGTACCAGGAACGCCGCATCATACATTTCAACAATTATTATTAATCTCTTTCGAGTTTTTTCCCTCTAGCATTGGCTGGTGGCCATACAATGGAGTCTAAGTGACAGCGAGTCACTTCAGGTGATTAGTGTTAGTAATATTACCTCTTGCGATTTTTTTACTCCAGCGTTAGCGGATGGTCTTCCCCTTAAGTCTGAGTGACTGCAAATCTTGTTTGATATTGCAGTGTGGTTATCTGCTTTATTTGGAAGATTTCGCAGAACTCCTTGAATTCGACTGATGTGAATTGGCTTCCGTTGTTGCTGACCACACAATCTACTACACCGAACCGCCAAACAGTTCATGTAGGAACCCAATAGTTGTACCCGTAGTAGGTCTTCTGCATTTGAGAACCTCAGGCCATTTAGAGTAACTATCCACAACAATTAGGTAGTAGAAATCTTCTGGGGGACCCTCAAAATCAATATGTATCCTCGAACAAGGTTGTTCTATTTTTGGCCAAGGTTTGAAAGTTGTGGGAAGTGCTTTTGCCGCTAAGGCACAGCCTTTATTTTTTTCGATCATATCCCTAATGTCCTTATCCATCTTCGGCCAATAAACATAGCTTCTCATGAGACTCTTCATTCTATTTATTCCCGGGTGTCCCATGTGGAAATCTCTTAAAATTCTGTTTTGCAATTTCTTTGGTATTACGACCCTTTCATTAAATAGGAAGACGTTGTCACATAGTGAAAATATTTCTGGTACTTTTTCGTTTTTTTTGCTGTTATTTTCTGTTTAATATTGGTAATAAAGTCATCGTTCATTACTTCGCTTTTTATCTCGAGTAGCGTCACAGGCAGTTCTTTGATGATGTTGGCTATCATGTTTTTAATTTCACAGTCTGTTCGTAAGGTTGCTATTATTGTGTCCTCGAAGGGTTCACTATACTTCGGTACTAATCTTGATAGTCCATCTGCGTGGCTAAACTGTTTTGACGGCAGGTATTCGATTTTAAAATTGTAGTTCTGTAAAATCGATCTTAGTAGCCTATAGGCAGTAAAAATAGGTAGACCATTTTTTAATCCGAAAATGGTCATTAGAGGCTTGTGGTCTGTTTGGAAAGTAAAGAATCTGCCATGCAAGTATCGGTGAAATTTTGTCACTCCAAATATTCCCAAGGCCTCCTTTTCAATCTGGGAATAATGCTTTTCGGGCGGAAGAAGGGTTCTAGATGCGATGGCTATTTTTTTTTTGTCCCATCGGGCATTTTATATAGGATACACGCACCAACCCCAAATGAGCTGGCATCGCTTGCGACAATAATCTCCAGTTTTGGGTCATAGTGCATGAGAAAAAGATCAGATGTTAATGGCTTTTTTTAATTTGTTCAAATACTGTTTCACATTCGGGCCTCCATCTCCACTTTTTTTTTAACGGAGGTGCCCGTGGTGTAATGGTTATCGTCGCAGGATATGGACACGGCGACACGATTTCAAATCCTGGACCTGACTGATTGCATTTCACATAGCACTAATACCCTTGGGAAAGGTATGAATCCAATTATTCTCCATCCAGCTATGGGTAAATAGTAGGGCAGGCTAGGTTCTTCAGCCTTGGTCAGGCAACTAGTCAAGGAGAAGGAAAACTCTGAATTCAAACCCGTTAAACTCCGCTGAAAAATTGACCTTGTGTCATATCCTGCCCGAGCGGAGGGGTTGGGTAAATAGGATCTCCACTTTTTATCTTTTTTTAGTCGTTCGTTTAGCAGGGCGCGGAAATCGTGCACATTTTAAAATGAAACTTTGGTAGTAGTTTGCAAGTCCAAGGAAGCTCTGTTATGTCGTAATATTATCAGGGGCGGGTATATCCTTGATAGCTATAGCCATTTCGGGGTCGGGATGTCTCCCGTCTTTGTCAATGATAGGTCCAAGATATTTGATTTTATTCACACAGAAATCGCATTTTGCTTTCTTTACTTTGAACCCAAATTCCCGAATTGTGCGAAAACCTTTTATAGATGTTCTCTGTGCTGCGCCTTCATTTTACTACTTATTAAAATATCATCAAGAGAAGCGAAAGTGAAGTCAAAGCCGCCCAGCATGGTGTCCATCACCTGTTGGAAGATAGCCGGTGCGACTTTTATTCCAAAACACTAGTCGGTCAAATTTGTACAGCCCTCTGTGTATGTTAATACGGAGTAGTTTAGAGCTATTTTCTTCTACTGGAATCTGGAGGTAGGCCTCGCTTGAATCAATTTTTGAAAAGACTTTCCCTCCATTTAATGTATTAAAAACCTCTTCTGGGCTGGGGAGAGGATAGTGGTAATCCTTGAGTGCAGCGTTCAATCCTGTAAAAAAACCTGCGCATAACCGGATTTCCTTAGATTTTTTTCTTACATATACCGTTAGAGCAGCCCATTCGCTGATTTTCACTTTCGATAATATGCCCATATTCACTAATCGTTCTAGCTCTTTATTTATTTCTTCAGTCGCGGCGAACGGTACGTTTCGCTTCTTTCTAAAAATGGGGCGTGTATTTTCCTTCAGTTCAAATATAGCCTTATTTTTAATACATTTGCCAAGACCAGCTGAAAATACTTCGGGGAAACTACCTTTTAGTTCCATCTTAATTTTTTCAGCTTCGGCCGTAATGCATTCTACTTTTTGGCAAAATGTGTTACTTGGTTGATCCAAGAGATTAAATTTCTGAAACCAGTCCGACCCAAACAAATTTTCTGTGTTCTTCAGTAGGAAGACTTTTAATTTTTTGGTTATACCATTTAGTGATACAGGGATAATTATTTCGCCTTTGAATTTAATCTTGTCTCCTGTTACCGTTCGCGCCGTCTTGTCATCTTTATTATTGGCCTATTTAATTTTCTCCAAGTTTGTAAGTTTATTATTGATAAATCAGAGCCAGAGTCTAACTGAAATCTTATCGACTTATTTAGTACTTTGACTGTTATGTATTTATGAACGACTTTGTCTGACTTGTCCTCGCTTTTTGTATGTCTGACTCAGTTTTTAATTATTTTTCTGTTTCTACACTGTGAGCCGTTATGTCCGAATTTATCGCAGTTTTGACATTTTTTGTACGATAGGGATAGTCCTTGGCCCTGTGTACTTTTGCACAGCGGTAGCAAGCACTGGGTGGGGGTGGGGCTGGGGGGTTTCTGGTTGTCACTAGTCTGCCTGAATTGAAATTTTGTGTAATCATATTTTTCTCTCTTTTACCGGAGAGTATGATTGGGATCTAAGCTTGACTTTCCTTACGTAAGCAACACCAGACTCCTCGATATTTTTTGAGTATTTTCTGACACTCATTATCCTCTGACAGTCTTCGGCCAGCTTTTGAAGTGTGAGATTGGGTTCGTTCTGTAATTTCGACAAAACTCTACGTCTGATTTCTGCGTCTTTTGTCGACACTAGGCCTTGTGCGAATATCAGACATTTGAAGTTATCCGCTGACAATTCGCAAAGTTTAAAATCGTCGCAGTTTTTATTGACGACCAAGGCAAACCTTAAACAATCATCACAGTCCCTTTTTGTTAAGTTGAGACATTTCCATCTTTTTGGAGCTGAATAATTCTAACAGTAATTTATCTATTTTTAAAAAGCCAAGTTCGCAACTTTTTTTGGTATGATATAATCTACAAATTTGTGGTGTTCCACAGATCCTAGCTTTCGTAGAAGTAGCCGGATTTTTTTTACATCAGTCCAATCGGCACAGTCGGTAATATAGATATCTCCATATCTTCTGCAATATGCTTTAAAGGTCTTATCCTCAGTTGGTGTGTAGGAAAATGTTTCGAGTGCGTTCCACCCTGCATTTTGAGTGAAAATAGTTGTACTATCAATAGGTTGGTTATTACTTAGACTTTTAAAAAGTGCTTCTTGTTGTTTTTGCCATTCAAGGAAGAACTATCGTTGTTTTTCCTCGTTATTTAAGATTCTTTCCTCGTTTTCTTCCTGAAGTTGTTGTTTTTCCTCGTTTTTTAAGATTCTTTCTTCCTTTTCTTTCTGAAGTTGAAGGAGTCTTTCCTCATTTTTTTGTTGAGACTCCATTTGGAACTTCATCATTTGTGCAAACATTTCTTTAAGGTCTTCCATTTTTTTTCTTTTAGACTTTAAAAAAAAATTCTTTTTAATAAATTTTTTTTCTCTTTGGTGGGAGGGGGTTCTTCTGTAAATATCCCCAGAAATCAAGAATGATTACTCTGTGTGTGTGTGTGTGTGTGTGTGTGTGTGTGTGTGTGTGTGTGTGTGTGTGTTTTATACAACACAAACTGAAAGCAAAGAATTAAATTTTTCTCTCTGAAGTGGTGGGTGGGGGGGAGAAAGAAAAATATGAAAATCACTTTTTAATTACGTGACAATCTTACTTACAGATTTTTTTTAAATATCCGCTATCCAATACACTCCGTCGTTTGTACAATTTGCTACCTTGTTGTTAACAAAAATCTTCTTCGGTTCGTTGTATGCAGGGACTTTGTCGTAGGTTCTTTAACAACTTGTAGTTGGGTATCTCTTTGTTGTTACGATGTATCTTCGACAGTATGTTGTGCGATTAACCCCTTTTGCTTCTTGGAGAGTCCTTTTTTTCGTTCGAGTTCCTCGTCGCTAGTATGTTGTGGCTCCGGAAAGGGTCCCTAATGAAAACACAAACACGGATATTAGATAACAGATTAATTTACACAAGAGATAGAGTTACATAGAAAAGGTAAGAAGTCTCGTTCTGTTCGCATAACACCGATATTGATCTGCCTCCTGGCTGCGAAATCTCTCAATACTAATAAGAGTGAGAAGAGTTCGTTATGGTGAGATGGGTAAGGTTACCACAACAGTAAGATAGGAGGTAAGTAGCAGTGCAGTTGCTGTTTTGTGGGGTGTTGCTTCCAGGATTTGCTCAAAATAGCATGTAATTTTTTTTTTAGTTCCCATTTAGCTTTTTCTCCTAGCGTTCAGTTATCGTCCATATGGTTCATCCATTCAAAATAGTTCCAACACAGCAAAAATCTGGATAAAATAACGTTTATTTTATCAGAGTTATCAAATTTCAAAGTGATCGACAACCTGTCAATAGTAGTCCACGTTTTTGCTAGGCGTATGTTGATATCACTTTCAGGAGATGAGATATTGCTATCGAGGTATCCGAACTTGTTTACTAATTTCAGAGACTTACCGCTTAAAGTGGAGACGGCTCTTTCGTGTAAATATCCAAATTCTCGATATAACGGAGATGTTTTTTCAAAATTTCTTGAAATGGTTCACTTCTACTTTATTAAAAGCATCTCTACCACCAAAGTCCGCCATGAAAATTGTATTAATATCTAAATAGATGACTGACAGGACATTATCTAAAAATAGAATTACATAAAACATATATTTTATATGAATAGAAACTGCTCGAAGTTTTATTGCATTCATATTTTTAATACTTACAACCTTTGACTAAAGCAGTAAACAATCGCAACAAGTAAGTTTGATAATCAATAGGTGCCCCTAATATCATTTAATAACTACTTAGAATAATGGTTAGCGAGACCAAACTAAACTTGATAATCATATATATATATATATAAAAACCTTTAAATATTACTATTTTTGTAATATTTATTTCAGCATGACTTATATTTTTAAAATATTAGTTCGGCATCTTCAGACAAAGAAATAAACTTTTCAATAATTTTTTCAACTAAGAATTCACAAGCAAAGGATGATATATATATATATATATATATATATATATATATATATATATATATGTGTGTGTGTGTGTGTGTGTGTAATTCATGGAATTTCATGAATTAAATATATATATATATATATATATATATATATATATATATATTATTATATAATAACTCAATCCTAGATATTGAGCACTCTCCATAGAGATTTTGCGACAACCAAAACTGTTATAATATATATATATATATATATATATATATATATATATATATATATATATATATATATATATCATCCTTTGCTTGATAATTCTTGGTTGAAAAATTTAATAAATGAATTTTAATTTAATTGGATATATGTGACGGTTAAAAGTGAATTTGTTTTTTGCGGTGGGGGGAGGATGGAAATTTCATTTATGTATGGATGTTTTCTTCTGCCTGCATTTTTTTTCTCCTTCACCTTTTCTTTGGCCCCTTGGCTGGGGCTACTGCACTTGGGAAATTTTAATGAGCGAGTTCGAACATCAGACAAATACCCCCGATGCTCCCCATATTTTCCCAGCTAATGGTTAGATAGTAACGCTATTGTCTTTCAATAAGGATGGATTTGAGATTTAATAATCCTCGAAGGTTGATATGCCATTAAACCAAAAAACAAATCAACGTCTATGTAAAATATTTTTCTTTCTTCTCTTTCAGTGTTAATGTTTCATTTTTCTCTTTTCTTTCTTTCTTTCTTTCTTTCTTTCTTTCTAAAACAATTTTATAACATTGATTAAATATCTAGTCATTTTGCTTATTTCTCAAGTTGGATTTTCCCTCTAATATATGTTGTCTTCTTTTCTGTTACTCCTTCACTCTAAATATATTAACCTTTGACTTTTAACAATATCACTTTTTTTTCCTTTTCAGTCTTCTTTCGTTCATTTTTATATCTTTGTTCCGATTTTCTTTATTATCAAAATTTTCTACTTGGTTTTCTTTCTTTCTTGCCAAACTAAAAACTTACATTGGTTCACTTTACACTCTCAGATCTCTAATTTCCTCCATTTTCTCTTTTTTATTTGTTTGACCAATTACGTTGTTTTGTTTGTATTCAACCATCTGTTCTAAACAATTGATGAAGTTTCTGCGACCCATATTGTCTTTTGTGTCATTTTCTTTTCTTTTTGCTCCTTATAATTTGCCATTTTTTTTCCGTTTGAATAATTATGAATTTAGTATTCCGGTTATATATATATATATATATATATATATATATATATATATATATATATATATATATATATATATATATATGTATATATATATATATATATATATATATATATATATATAATTTAATTCTTCTCAAAGTAACCATTTTTTTTCCGTTATGCTCATTCACGTTTTTGTCCATTTTGAACATTTTATTCTCTTTTATTTGAGTTAATCTGAATTTTTTTCCTACGTTACACCGAAGGTATTTTTGTGGCAGCACTATGATTAAAAAAAAACTGTCTGCAAATTTCTTGATAGTTTCCACAGTAGAAGTTAATTTGAGACACAATATGTCGGCTGTAAAATTTTACTTACACACCCAGAGAAATAAAGTTGACAATACAGCAAATTATGCTATATTTGAGCATAGAGATGGATTCCAAAACAAATGAAGTTTTTATGGGATTATTTTACCATTCAAGGCCAGATAGTGAAACTTACACAACCTAAAGTACATCACAAATAGATACATACAATCAGGAGATATATATGTATATATATATATATATATATATATATATATATATATATATATATATATATGCTACGTCATCAACACGTAATGGTCAAAAATTTTAAACTTTGAAGAAAAAAGTGATTTGGAGACATTCAAATCCTGTCCAATCTCTGGAAGGAAAGTGTGTCATTTTTATTACACTCTTCAAAATAATCATTTTTATGGGGAGTGATCAGGAAAAGATGTCGACCATATATATATATATATATATATATATATATGTATATATATTATCACACTATTGTGATCTTTTCGGACTAATAATCTCGGGAAACGTATGAGCTTCCTTTTCCTTCCAGTTGGGGTTTAATTTTATCACTGCTTCTCCTCTGCAAGGATGGCTTAGGAAATTAATTCTTCACGAAGGTCGTTATACCATTCAATAACGAAACCAGAACAAACCACATAGAGACACGCAACTGTGTTTGTGTGTGAGTGTGTATTACTATTCTGTGTGTTTGTGTGGTACTTGCAAAATGAATCGTAACTGGAGTATTTATCAAAACAAGTATGAACAAAGTGCGAAACGTTATTTTCCTTGACAAAGCGCACAATTATTCCAATGAGTTTTCCGTTGTTCGAAGCATCTCTGTCCCCTTTGTTTATTATAATGTAAAACTGCACTCCTTTAATGACTTTCACGTTCTCAAATCTTAGCTTTAAGATGAAATTTCAGTACAGAAAAAAAAGAAAATATCAGGCAAAGCTGCAGTAAAATAGATATCAGTATTGGCTTGATAATATTTTTTTCAGACAGCAGTCGAAACGTCAAAAGACTATCCCTTTATTACTTAATTTTCTTAGCCATCTCAGTCCTCAGATGTTGTTATCACAGAAATTTTGTGGACCGAATTAAGACTGTTTGTTTGTTTGTTTGTTTGTTGGTTGGTTTAACGACATGTCAACCTTTCTGGGACTATCTAGTGCGGAAGTAATTTTTTTAGATATATCTAATTTCAATTATCCATCCCTATTTAGAAATAATAATCGTCTGTGAAGAATTATAGCTCCAATAAATTTTCTTAATAATTTGCACAGTTTCATTGTTTCAAGTATTCCTATCTCACGCCTATGCATAATACTTGCATAATGGTCTGAGGAGTAGACTGCGGCCTCGAAATAAGCGAGTCCGAAATCTAATTACTAATTCACTTTTGGATAAATGTCCTTTCGAAATGTATCAACTCACTTTTTCCCTTACTATAGACTTAATGGTATCACTCCTGTTCTTTAACAAGTATGGCTTTGGCATTAAATAACCAAGGAAAATTCATGAGCCATTAAAAAAAAAGAAATCATGAAACTAAACAAGCATATTAATTTGACCTATTACTGGGGACTATAACAGATTCAGTTTCTCTCTTAAGGTATCACTTTTATAGCTATATCTAAATTTGTTGTGTGAAATTTCTCTTGTTTATCACTTAAAATGTCCAAGCAGTTGTTTTTCTTCCCATTTTTGTTTTCTGGTTACTTTTGTTCTGTTAATGCTTGTGTTTCCTCCGAGCTTTTTATGTTTTCTTCGAAACCAGGTTATAGTGAACATGCAAGTATTGGCAACAAAGGCGTAACTTTACACTCCGCTGATCCCCAGAACTGGAGCCTCACCAGCGGATACTATGTAGCATAGAATTTGAAGAGGTTTAAGCTGGAGATGAAATGGAACAAAAATTGCAGAAATACGTAATTGAAAAAATGGTCATTGGAAAGATCAAAATCCTAAGTACAATTAAAAACCTGGAACCAATTGCTAAAGGTGAGAACAGCACGAATTAATTCTAATTCTGCGTTTTCTTTTTGCCTTGTCCATCGTCGGCAAATGTCGCATTGCTAAGTCTACGTGTACGTTGCAGGAGACAAAGACGAGATTAAGCGAAAACGAAAGTTCACAAAAAGGAAAAATTCAAACACGTGTTCTAATAAAATATGCTACTCTCTTTCAGGTTCCTGGGCGACCTTGGTAGCTTAATGGTTAGCAAGCTAGACTAGCAAACCTCTATGGGTGAGTTCGAGTCTCATTGGGTGCTCCATTCATATGGCCTTGTGCCACATCTAAGCAAAAACCTTAGTAAATTACAACTCTCTTTCAGCTTCCATGTAGAACAATCTCAAATTAGAGAAAAGTCGAGTCGTCCAAGTAAAGTCTTATTGTTCCATAAAATTCACTCAAACCAACTGGGGGCAGCTTCGTTAACTCTGAAATTTAACATCTTCATTCAGCTAGTTGCAGACTGGCTGCCTCTTTTCAAAATCCCCAATTTTGAAGCGATCGTTTCATGCACTTAGCATGTGAGATCTCGTTATTGAAACATTGTTATTAGACGGTCAACAAGTTCACAGCTTGTGAGAATACTATCACTGCATCATACAAAAATGCATAGCCAATAGTGATGAACATGTGGAAAAAATGTGGTTTGTATAAGGAAACTCACTCTATCGACTGCTGTTACTGTGTTCCTTTTATCTATTGTAATTTCCGTGAAAATAAATGGGAGACTTTACTTTCGGAGAATCCGACGTAGATATCTATTGACCTTAATCCATATGCGTGGTTTATTATGAGAATTTTACTCTTTTTTCTTAAAGTGTATTGAATGTTTGATGTATATAAATTAACAAGTGTTATCCTGAAATGATTTCTCTACCTTGTGACTAGGCTGATCGCACATCACATAGCTATGATTTCGCAATAAAACCAATTGATAAATGTGATTTATCATTTGTGTTTTTGCTATGTCTAGTTTTCATATATTTTATTAGTTTTTTCTCGGCCTTGTTATTTAGTAGAAGGAACATCACAAAGCATAAAAAGGTACCGGAAACTCATTGAAGGAGAAAATAAAATGTTTTATCTTGAAATGATAACAAATAAAACGCTGTTTCCGTGATCAATAACAGCAGAAGAAACAAATAACCCACCATTCTTTAAAACCCTTTATTTACTCTCTATTGCTTGTATTAAGTTCTTTTATTTGATAAGATGCGATCAGAGTCATTTTTTTATTGTTTGTTTGTCTGGGGTTTTTTTAACGAAGTGGGATTTGTTTTCGGTTTTTACTGTGTTTTCTCCCATTTCTAGCTTTTTGTTCCTTTTTTTTTTACTTTTCTATTTCTTCCTTTTTGTCTTTCTTTCACTAGTTCTTCCTAATTCTTCTCCTAAATCTTTTTTTTTTGCTTGCTCGTTTCAAGGATATCTCCTTTTTTCATTTTCTTTTAATTGTTTTTGTATTGAGTGATTCCTTCATTCATTGACAAATTGATTGATTATTGAGTTACATCAACTGATGACGTCTCAGTCATTTTAGGTTTTAGTTTCCAGAATACTGACATAATTTGTTTTATTTTCAGTGCAAAGTTCTTTAGTTTTTTAGTGGCTGACCGATTTTTAAGCGATTTTTTCGTTTCCCTTCCTTTCTTTTTCATTTCTAAATTAAGCATTGTCAATCACTATTATTGATATTAATTTTGATTAGTACATTCATTTATATTCATAATTCTGATTTCTTTTTATCTCATTTCCTTTAGATCGTCATTTCTTCTAGAACAGGGAAAAATGCACCAAGAAAACAACAATAAAAGAAATGATAGCGATAATACCAGAATCCATTATCTGCATTTGGCACGAAAAAGCCAGATTTACAGTAGCAGCTGATTCACCATCTAAATTACGACAGTGAGAACTTTCAAAGTTGTGTAATTTATACCTATCAATGCTCCCATACATTTTTCTGATCTATAGATGCTATGTTTACTGATATCGGTTTGATAAGCAAATAAAACTGTTAAGACAAAAAAAGAATCTATTAATAATTAATAATCGTCCCCTATTGGCTTTGAAAAAATGATGGATGATCCGGAAATCTGAGAAAGACTCGATACTATCCAGGCCATACAGACCACGGCATTGTTGAGATCGACTAGAATACTTAGAAGATTCCCATATACCTGAAATACTTTCTTCTGTTCAAGTGGAAAACCGCCAGCTAAGGCTGGTGTGATCAACCAGCAAAGACAATAATAATAATAATAATAATAATAATAATAATAATAATAATAATAATAATAATAATCCAAACGACAGCATTGCTGAGGACGGCCATTTGACTTGCTGTCACTCAAACTCCAGTGAAAAACCATCAGCTAATACTGATGTGAAAAACTCTAGAGGAGATACTACTACTACTACTTCTAATAATAATAATAATAATAATAATAACATGAGAGCCTGGAGAATGGAATTGACGGCAGGAGAGAAAAGCTTAGCTGAAATAAAGATCCTAAGAGGTATATTCCAAGGAGATGCACTATCACCATTACTGTTTATAATTACGATGAGGCCACTCACACACACACTCACAAAATGCACAGTCGGATACAAACTTACTGAACGACAGGAAAAGATAAAACATCTCATATACATGGACGACATCAATCTGTTTGCCAAAAATGAAAATAGAATTGGAAACTCTAATACACACAATACGAATATACAGACAATACATAGTGATTGAATTTGGCATGGAAAAAATCGCCAAGCAAAGAATGAAAAGCGGAAAACGACATATTACGGATGAAGAGGAACTTCCAAATCAAGACCAAAGTAGAACGCTCGGAGAAAAGGAAACCTACAAATACTTGGAAGTATTCGAAGCTGGAACCATTAAACAAGAGGAGATGAAAGACAAAATAAGAAAGAATATTTCAGAAGAGCCCGAAAGTTACTCGAGACAAACTATATAGTAGAAACCTTATCAAAGAAATAAATACCGGGGCAGTTCCCCTCGTTAAATATCGGGACCATTTTTGAAGTGAAGAAGAGAAGAATTTAAACAAATGGACTAAAGTACAAGAAAAATAATGACCAAGTATAAGGCATTACATCGCAGAGATGATTTTGACAAATTATATGTGCCAAGAAAAGAAGGGGGAAGAAAACTTGCTAGCATTAAAGTTATCAATACAACGACTTGAAGACAATATACAAAAGCGTGGAGGAAGACTGATTACAGCCAATAGAAACAATACTGACAACACGAGGACTAACAGAATGACAATAACCAAAAAACAATAAAATGGGAAGAAAAACAACTCCATGGAGGTTTTAACCGACTGATAATCAACATCTCACACGACAAAACCTTGACCTGGCTAAGAAAAGGAAACCTTAAGAGAGAAAATAAATCTCTCCAAATAACGGCACGAAACAACACTATAAGTACCAATCATATCAAAGCAAGAATAAAAAAGTTGAAACAAAAAAGTTAATGTAGATTATATGGTGATAGATACGAAACGATCAATCACATAATAAGCGAATGCTGCAAAATAGCTCAGAAGTATTATAAGACTAGACACAACTGTGTGGGCAAAGTGATCCACTTGGAATTGTGCAAGAAATTTGACCCTACAAACAAATGGTATATGCACAAAACAACATTACTCCTGTAGAATGACACACACAAACTCCTCTAGGATTTTGGATTAAAAACGGATCATCTAATCTGGACCAGACCTTATAATAATCAACAAAAAAAAAGAAGACTTGCAAAATTGTGGATTTCTGTCCCGGCTGACCACATAATAAAATTAAAAGTAAGTGAAAAGAAGAATAAATTGCTCGACCTTTGCAGGTAACTCAAAAAAACTGTGGAACACGAAAGTGACATTTATACCAATTATAATTGGTGCTCTTTGTACAGTCCCTATAGGACTGCTTCACGGACCGAAGGACTAGGAAAAAAGAGGACAAGCGGAGACTATCCAAACTACTACACTACTGAGATTGGACAGAACACAGAAGATTCCAGAAGATATGAGGGGTCTTGTGGTCACTCAGACTCCCGTGGAAAATCATTAGGTAACGCTAGTTTGAAGAACTGTCAAATGAGAAAAAAAAACAATGAAATGAAACTGTGAAGCACATAAAATGGTTATCGTCGTAGGAAATGAACACGGTGACTCGAGTTCAAATCCTGGACGAGAATGATTGCATTTCACATAGCACTAATACCTCTGGGAAAGGTATGAATCCAATAATTCTCCCTCCAGCTATAGGTAAATAGTAGGAGAGACTGGGTTCTTCAGCCTTGGTTAGGCAACTAGTCTAGGAGAAGGAAAACTCTGTATTCAAAACCTGTTAAACTCCGCTTAAAAATTGACCTTGTGTCGTATCCTGCCCGAGCGGAGGGATTGGTAAATAGGATAAAAAATAAATAGAGCAAACTAAGACAAAATGTGGATGAGACTAGGAACGACTGCTGTGAGGGAGGTAGGTATTCCACTGGGAAATGTACGAGAGATTAAAATCATACCACCAAAACTTATACGTACACACCAGAATAAGTCTTAGAGAAGAAGTTTAAATTTTCTGGGATTTTGATATTCAAGCAGACCACCATATCTTGCCCAAAATTACAAACTTTGTGGTAATTAACGAGAAAAAAATAACTTGGCAACAAATGGATTTCGCCGTTCCATGGAAGAATAGAAATAAATCAGCAAAAAGTTGGAGACAGGTTCTGATTGGTTGAAAGAAACTCAAAAGGAAAAAAAATCGTTACGGGAGTTACACATCAGACGCGACGATGTAAAGACGACAGTTCAATACTAACCACGACGATGTGAAGACTACGAAAAATTACAGCGCACAATTTGATTGAGCTTCAGCGAAAGAAATTTCACACTCTGACGCGAAGCTGTGAAGACGGACCCCGCGAACAAACACGTGAGAGAACTACAAAAGAAAATAGTATAATATCAAGGTATGCGTCTGCTCTCTTTCTCTCCTCAGGATGCTTTATACATGTTTGTCTTGACAAAGAGATCGACTCATTGTACCTCCACGGTCTCTTTCTTCTCGACGACAGTTAAACGGTGCAACAACGAATAAATTGTTGTATCAACGAACTAAGACGGTGTTTTTGTGTGTTCGTCACTATTTCTTCTTTTACAACTGGGGTCCGACTGACATTTAGCTTGAGTGCTTCACTCATAGACCTTTTAGAACGGTAGTGGTATAAATGTCTATATTTTGCCGTAGTGCTACAAAGAGTATATCGAGAACCGTAGAGGGGTAAGCGTCTATTTTGTGTAGTAGCAGATATACACACGTCAATTTGAGAACTGTACCGTTTTAAAACTTCTATTTTTTCATTGTAACGTTACATCGCGACCATATAAGATACATCATTGTTAGCATCTTCTCACCAGTGTTTTACTTCATTCCTATAATATATAGAGAGAAAGATCTGATGTGCCTTGCTAGCACTCAAACTCCTCAGAAAATAGCAATAATGGCAAATTGTCTCATGATAATACTGAGCAAAAAAAGAAAAATTATTTACCACATCATTTACCATTTGGAACAATTGCATCATCCGCTAGCCTCGTTCAAGTGTTCATTTATTCATATTGTTTTGAAAGGACGAAAATATTTCGATTATAAATCTTACAAATATTTACAAGGGAAATTCAAAATAAAATTTTCTAAATCGACAATTTCCAACCAAATGACAATATCTTGTGTTGTTGCTAAATTTCGTGAGACAAAAAATGTACCAGATTAAATTAGCTGACATCAATCAGGTTTGTTAATTACAGAAATTCTTGACGATGCGTTCTAGCTTTTAAAAAGAACTAATCAGAAATCTTACTGGTCTGAGCATGACTTTCGTTTTTAAAGCTCCAATTTTTTTAAAATTTTAAATAGAATCTGAAACTATGTCGTTTCTCTGTTTTTAAAAACTCCCCGATATATATATAAAATGCTCACATGTACTTAAAAAAGAAGAGAAAAATGACCAACAACTTCACCAAAGCCTAAGTATTCTATTCAACCGAAATAGCACATATACAGAAAATAATGAGGACAAAAAAGTCCGCAATAAATAAAAAACATTAATTCAAATTAAGAAACCTCATCTCAAAATGATTCCAATTAAAGACAATTACAGAAAATAAGACAAACAAAAGATTGTTATTCGTTATAATGTTATTAATGTAAGACAAAATCATTATTGTACGTCTTTCTCTCGCTGAAGTGTCTGACTGATTGTCGTCCGAACATTTGTCTTTTTAACTACTGTCCTTTGAGTGACATCCCACCGTGAGTACTTTTTAACCTGGGGGCCAGGCGCAAAGCCGTAGCGCAGACCGTGCCAGTGGATCCCAAATTTCCTTGGGCTCCGACACCATTCCTCTAAAGGAGTGTCAATTTTAGCTGCATGACACGAATGCCGAGCTTTCCTAGCAATAATGTCCATCGGCCTTGACAGATTCCTTTCGACTAATATACCATCCCAATAGCACGGTATCTCTGTTTATATTATCTGGAAGCCCGCCACTTCTATCCACTGGCGATCGGTGTTCAATCGCTAGTGTCTCACTTTATTCTTATAAGACTTATATATATATATATATATATATATATATATGTGTGTGTGTGTGTGTGTGTTGTAGTTTGCCATGTGCAAAAATAAAGAATACTCAATGTAGTTGATTAAGCATATGTATCTAAGATCTATTGGTAACTGTCAGTTTTATACCGATGTGATAATTTAACCAATTCTTGGTCTTATCATTGTATTCAATCATCAAGCCAATAACTGGTGAGAGAAATATGTAATTTTGAAAAAGAATTAACGCTAAAACTATCTTAACCAGTAACATCCAAAGGCCTTGAAAAGAGAATAAAGAACTGGAGATCAGTGGGAGATCAATGTCATCCATAACACAGCACTGGTATGATCGGCAAGACAACTGAGAAGAGTCCTGGAAACCATTAGAAGAAGAAGAAGAAGAAGAAGAAGAAGAAGAAGAAGAAGAAGAAGAAGAAGTTAACAATTCTTATTAATAAAGAATAACCAACTGTAAAAGAATTTGAAAGGTTTTCTCAGTGAAAATGTCTGGAAATGGAAATCACAAAATATGTGCCAACTCAAATTCCAAAGGATATCTGCTGCTATTGGTGAACTCCAGACGATTATAACAAGTGTTGATAATGACATAAGTTGAATACCAGAAACTTCAGACATCTATGTAATGCAAGGAAGTACTCTCACGAGCATCATACCTGCAATATAAATGTAAACTTTTTTTATATAGATTAAATTTTATTAGTTAAATGTTGCGATATTTTGGTACGTGTTACTTTGTGATATATATATATATATATATATATATATATATATATATATATATATATATATTACTCTTTAGAGTAGGTACCAGCTGTGGTTAGTAGTACCGTGACAATTGGTGCGCTGACACGTTGTGTAGAGCTTCTTTCCGTGTGTGATTTGAAAGTCAAACTGATGAAGAAGCAACGAAAGGCATTTTGTCATTTTATCCTTTATGACTCTAAACCGGCCATTACGCAGCGGAACCAAAAAATAAATAGATGAATAAATAAATCAAAATATTTCTCGTGCAAAAGATAGCGGCGTAGTTGATCACTGTGCCGTAACTGTATGGTTCAAGAAATGTCCCTCGTTTTGCAAAAAACAACAACAACAAAAAAAAAAAACAACAATCAGGTTAGGTTAGGTAGGATTCCTTGGCAGCACTCAGAGAGTATCAGGGGATCTGGAGATCTCACAGTGTGATTCGTCACCTTCATAACTCCGACAAAAGAGCCAAGAGTTTGCAAATTCTCACGAAAACAATACAAAACTTTTTACTCAGTCTCGTCATATCTATGTAATAATGATTTGGCTTCGTTTTAGTTGAAATCATTAAGCTGTAAATGATATAGGATATTAAAAAAAAAGATGATTAAATATGCACACATACATACACACACACACATACTCACACACAACTCTCTCTCTCTCTCTCTCTCTCTCTCTCTCTCTCGCTCTCTCTCTCTCTCTTACTCTCAGATCCTGTTACCTGTTTTGATTGTCCGGACGTTACTTTGTAACCTTTCTTAGATATAAATAGCCTAGCGGGGCCCATTCCTCTCCAAGTCAACAATTACTTTGAATTCAGTGTTTTGCCTTTCCGATACAGGTTTCCATACCAAGGTTAAAGAGCCTATAACTGAAGGGAAAACAGTTGGATCCATCTCTTTACCTAGACTATTAACGCAACGTAAACATAGAGCCTCGTTAGGATTTGAACTGGGGTAGTTGACTCCACTTCCTACGACGATAACAGCCTCCTTCATGCACACTATTGCCCCTGAAAATTTCTCCTTTACAAATGTTCATTTTTTCTCAACAAAGATACCAGGATTTTTATCATTTCTATTAGAACATTATACTATCAAAATGGGTGTTATTAGATATTATTTATAACCAAAATCTGCAGTATTTGCTATATGTAAGCAAGAAAAAATCAAGACGTTAATACAAGTGACTAGAAAATACACACTTCCGGCTTTGAATGAATAGCAATTTCGCAAATTGCTTCAGTGAAACTAACACCATTTCAGGAAATGAAAAATCCTGTGATGTTTACGTTAACAAAGAGTCGAAGTAAATTCAATCTACTCACAAAAAGCTTCTTATAATTTTCCTTTGAAGACGTTGTAAAGAAGAGAGCTCAGCTTCAAAATAGATCGCGCGCCAGAACATCAGCTCGTCATAGTTCAAGACTTTTTATTGTCTACACTTAACGGCAGGAAGAATCGCGTTCATTTTAAGCTGCAGAGACAATTCGAGAGTGCAGAGAAAATATTTTCGTTTTTATGAGAATTTTTGAGAAGTTATGGAGATGATTTTGAGACATATGTCTATTAAATTACATCTGAATGGTCCTTTCTCTTCTTAATGTTTTCCATTGCTTATAGTGAATTCGCTTTATTCTTAATGGGGCTAAGAATGCTCAAAAGGGAGTGTATCGGGTATATCACTAAAATGCATATGGAAGTAAAACTCTTGGGAGTGGAGAGTAACCCTTCATTGCCATTACTCCCAGGTCTACTCTAACCCGAAGAGTTCCTTTAAGGGTTTTACCTACTGGTCAAATAGTTAAAAATTATTCATATTCTATAGGACCGCGAAAAAAGGATTTAAAAGAAACAACTGTACAAATGCACGTACATGAATGAGCAATGAACGTTATTCCCTAAACTGTAAGCATAAAATGACCCTTGACAGGTTGACATATCGTTAATATCAATCAATCAATAAAAATATCATCCGAAAAAATTGCATAAAAATGTTAATATGAGCATATAATATACGCAATTCCCAAAACTCTGGGTAGAAAATAGCCTTTAACAAGTTGACCAGCCATTAAAATCAATCGATCAATGCTGGTAAGTTAAACGTTATAATCGAGAACTAAAATCCGTTTACTGCAGTTAGTTATCTCAAAAGATATCTAACTACGCTTAAAACGATCGACAACTTGTCTTTCATTCGGCTAATATTAATTAACTTTCTCTGCTCAAAATCTCCGAGCAGCTTCGATGGATTTGAAATATGGCTTCTAATAATGCCATAAACTTTCCTATATCACTAATTTTAAATCTATTCTTGTATCCAGCGTTCTTGCATATGAAATCAAGGATGCACTTGAATAGTAGATGATAATAATATGTCTTTTAAAACATACGGAGAATCAAGTTGTATTTTCCGAGATCGAAACAAACAATAAATGAAAAGATAATTTTCTTTGAGGAAGTCCCCATGGCATTCACCGAGTTTCCATTGATCTATAACAATAGAAAAAAGGCTTTTTTTGGTACTAAGTGAGAATTTACAAGCCCATTTTTTTAAAAAAATCAGAAATGTTGAATTTTCGGCCTCGGTAAAACATGGCTCCTGAACATAAGCTACCCGGTGAAAAATAGCTGAAAATGTAAAATATGGTATTCATCAACCTGATTTGGTGTATTGCAGCGAATAAATAACGATATAGAAATAGGGATTCCCGTTAGGATTGGATTGATTGTTTTTAATGGCCTGTCAATCTGTCAAGGGTTATTTCATGCCTACAGGTTAGGAAATCGCGTTCGTATTAAGTTTATATTTTTGCATGGTTGATTCTTTAAAGTATTTTTGTATAAGGTTCGATTGAATACGAATAACTTTTAAACATGTCTATTTGACCCATAGATGGGACCCTAAAAGCGACCACAACTCAAGGTCAGTGGGACCTTTGACTAATGGCAAGGAAGGGGTTATCCACATTGCCCAAAAATGAAAAACTGGAGTCTCTGCATTGGATGCAGTTTAGACTCATACCCTGGATATATTCCCCGGTCGGAATTCAGCCTTCCTGCTTTGGCTTCTAAGTGTTAAGAAAAAGAATTTCTTATTATAAAAAAAGATATTCATATGTTGTCATAAACAGCCAATAATTTTAAGACTGTTAGAAAAAAGAATGATCAGTCTTATTTTTATCCTTGTCGGGAAATAAAGCATTCCCGCCCAGTCGGCTGGAGGTGTAGAATACAGAAGGGTACCCAACCCCACAACATGTGTCCTGGATATGACCCTAAACTATCGAATGGTGAGGCTCCAGACTTGGAGATTTGCTTAATGTGGAGTACCCCTTCATTGCTATTGTTCCTAGGTCTATTCTGACCCGGAGTGGTAGTACGTTATATGGTCCTATATATGGGTAAAATAGAACTATTTGTCAATCAAACAGTGTGTAAATAAATGACAGTCAAATTGAATTGTCAATGATAGATAGCAATTCTTGGAACCATTTCCCAGTGTGCTAACGAATGAGTAGTATTGAATAGAAATAGTTTGACTAGATCGCAATAATTGAAGCCAATTGATAGTCTAAAACAATAATAATACTTTGATACAAACAAATTTGTTCTAACTCACGTAGAAATAAAATTACCTGCAAACTATTCACACACAAATGATATATGTATAACCATTTAACTGTGTGCAAACAAATGACTGATGTTAAATTGTTAGTGTTACATATAAATACTTAAAATCGTTTAACAGTGAGAAAAAGAATGAGCTCAGGCTAATTTAAGAATATTATCTATAAAATGTTTACAGATCTTACTTATTCAATATATATGTATAAAGAGGATTTAGCCTTCAATAAACTACGAGATTGATATGCCATAAAACCAAACCAACCCAAACCAAATAAAATATTCACAGGAACTTTAACAATTCTAATGTTAAAATGATTTGTACTTATTGGCTTTGATATCCATGCTTTTATATGTTGTTCAATTATTCGTTATTGATTTGAAAAGTGTTGGCAAAACTTCATACACATTAAGAATGCATCAATAATATTCAATTCAAATTCCTAATCGATATGCAAATATATGCAAATATATGCATACTATCCAAACCGTGTACGCAGGATAGGAGGTCAAATGTTTCGATCGAAATCAGTTATAGAATTTACTAAGCACTCCCTAATCAGCCTTACAAATCTCAGATTGGTTACGATAATCACTAATTTTCGTTAAGTCTCATTATTTTCAAAATTCTTTTTAATCTTTTTTTAATCTGTGTACTTTTTTTTAAAGATTTATTGTTAAAACCTGTGGACGAGAGAAAAAGGAATGATATCAGGAAATTTAGACTGCTTTCCTAACTTGAAAAAATCATCTGAACAATAATATTTGAGGGCGAGAAGAATATTCAAAGAATTATAACGGTGTGGGTGCATGTCATATATAAAGAGATATTTCAGATTCGCTTCTATCAGTTGAGAACACACTGGAATGAGAATTCGAATACCTAGTGGTCTGTGCAGTAGTAAATTATCGTTTCACCTAGTGTTTATATCTGTCTTGGTAAATACAGTTTTAATATCGATACATTTTAACACATCTCAGATTGAGACATGAATCCGATTAATAAGAGGAAATTTAAAAAAAACAATTTCAGTGGTACAGAATTTAAACCCGGTAAACAGGCAAATGTGAGGTTTTTTTTGTTCCATTTACGTTACCATTACTTATTAGTCAAAGGTTTTTGCCGATTTTCTGGAAACGAAAATGTTGTCAATATGCTCTTCAATTTTTTAGTCTTTTTCATGCAGCTTAGAATACTAGAATTCATAGAATATATCCCCATCAGCGGAATAATACACCCACAAAAAGGGGTGTCTGTATTAAATTTGATGGTGATTTCTTGTTCTGAGGAGTGTATGGGTCAAACAGATCAGTTTAAAGATTACTCATATTCGATTGGATTATGCACCAAAAAACCATCAGGAAGAAAACTACACAAAAAAATGTAAATATGAATGTAGATTGAATGTGATTCCCTAACATCTGGACATGAAATAACCCTAGACAAGTTGCAATGCGCTAAAAATTCATCAATATTGAATCAGTTAATCAATCAAAAACGACTACATAATAAATGTAAATATAAACATAAAAAAAACAGGATCAGTCTATGAATCAATCTATTTTCGCGTTTTATATACTTTATATAATAATCAAGTGTAATCACTCATTATGTGCTATATTTAAGGAAGATGTATATATCTAAGAGTTAAGGGATGAAAGTAAACATTATATTATTATAATCCGGATTTTCGGTGATAATGCCTGTATAATTTTGATCTGTTATTGACATATTGACTGCAGATTCTCTTGATTAGAATAATCGTTAGAGCCAACAACGACGAGAACTGCATATCGTGCTGTGGTTAATTTTTCGCATTTCAAATTCTGCTTCCAACTCAATTATCTAAATCGTTATGTTTAAAATTCAGTTCTTTTTCTAGATCTACAATTGATGGGGTTTCTCATCAATTTTATATATATTTTTCCATTTTTCTATCGCCTATGTAATCAAAATAATTTGTAAAATTGTCTTGTAAAAGTGTTCAATACATGAACGTGTTAATATAATTTCTCCCTGATTTGTTGTTTCTAAAAATATCAATAAAAAGAATGCCGTGATATTTTTGCTTTTCGTTTTATTTCTTATATTTCTATTCAGTTGAATCTTCTTTCATTATCATCAAAATGAAATTTTGATAAGGTTCATTTGCTGCCACCTATGATGAGATTTTGCTAGTTGTTGGTCTTCGATAGATTTTTTTAAATCTTTGTTTGTTTTTTGAATGAAGCAAGATTTGATCTCTTTATTTAATCATTTATGGGTTATTCAATGTCAAAGCCACCCTTGTGAAAGAATAAAAGTGGTACTATTTAACCCATAGCTGAGAGGGGAATAAAGTGATTTATCCCTTGCTCTAGGGTATTAGTCCGAAAGTAAATATAAGCATGCGACTGGAGTTCGAGCACCCAATACAGCTCTTTAGTAATTACGTTATGGGAACCCCTCAATGAAGTCATTGTTTCTTTGTTTGGCTTTTATGGCATATCAACCTTTGTAGGTTATTTAACGCCAAATCCATTTTATAAAAATAAACAGTGGTATTTTTAAAAAAACTCAGTTGAGACGTAAATTTTCTTTTCTTTTTTAAGTAGAGGAATTATATTGTGAATTGAATTACCATGACCAGAAAATCTGCGAGCGATATACGAAAACACGGGAGAGCTTTTTTGACCTTATTTGGTCTCATCAGCAGTATATACTGTGATCTCCCCCACTGGGGATCGAACCAGTGACCACAGAATGCAGAGGCGAAACTCTACCACTGGATCATCAATTCACATTAGTACAACCTCAAGAGCAAGGATTTAAATGTATATCTATATGATAATTACGCGGATACGTATTTCCAATCCTCTTGGGAAAACGTGGCTCTGGAGGTGACCGCGTCCTCTGTAAAGAGTACGGATGTAACTTGCAAGAGACATTCAGGTTAATTGGCCACGCAATTACCATGACTAGTTGATTTAGGATCACTTTTGTGCGATGTGAACGATTGGCTTTGTGGTAAAGTTTCGGCTCTGCATTCTATGGTTGCTGGTTCGATCTCCAATGGGGGAGATTACGGTATACACTGCTTATGAAACCTAATAAGATCGAAACAGTTGTACAGTGTTTCCGTATGTCACTCACAAGTGTTCGCCGTATTTTCTAGTCATGATAATTCAATTCACAACTCAGTTTAGTATAAGTACACAGTTTAATTGTCAAAAACATTTCTGTTTCAAGTAATTCAGTTTAGACAAACAATCCAGTTCATTATAATTACAGTCGTTTTTTACAAACCATTGTCAAATGTCGAAACAGTTCTATTTTAAACAATTCAGTTTTGCGTCAATACAGTTTAAATTTCAAAAACAGCTCTCTTCTAAACAATCCAATTTAGCATGCAAAAACAGTTCCATTTCAAACATTTCAGTTTAGCGTAAGAAAGCAGTTTAAATATCAAAAACAGTTGTATTTCAAGCAATTTAGTTTAGCATAAGTACATTAGTTCTATTTGACCCATAGATACGAACTTGTCAGGTGCTCCCACAGAGTGAAATGGAAGCGATGGCAGTAAAAGGGGTATTCCGCATTTCCCAAATCTCCTACATTGCTTAAACTCACCACGAGATTGTTTAGTGTCATTATCAGGTCACACAGTGGGGGTGTCTTATCCCTTCTGCAGAGAAGTAGTCGGTGTATTCTACAGTCCAGGCCAACTGGGCGAGTTTCTTTTAGACAAATGCACATATTAACAGGTTGCAATATAATCAAGGATATAAACTTTGTAAAAATAACTTGGCTAGATATCTTAAAATAGTAGGATATAATTAGATCTTGAAGAATACTCCAATGCACTAAGAGAATTGCTTGGCACGAATATTGAAGAGAAAATATTTCTGCTATACAATTAAGACAAAATGGAGCGCCATAATTATTACACTGAAAGTTACGCTCAAGTTACTAACTATATATATATATATATATATATATAGTTTTATGGTTTACGGTATTTACGAATAAAGAGTACTCAATCTCGGCGACAGATCATATATAGATGATAGTTAGACATAGTCAGCGGCCATTAATGACTGTCAATTTCTCGCCGATGTGATCACCAGACTTGGAAGCTCTCACGTGGTGTATATAACTTAATATATTGCAGTATTGCTCATGACGGGGAGTAAAATCTTGTTTGAGTTTCTGTGAATGGCCATCTATTTTTTGCTTTTTTCCTCCGTTGACAATTAATTTGCAGAGATGGATAGATAAATTATTGCTACTAGATAGATACAGTTCTATGATTTTTTAAAAATAAAATTGTTAATTTTCTTCTAGGCCAAATATATCAGGTTTTTATTTTTTTCTGGTGGGATATTATACCATTGTAGCTGTTAGTTATTAACAAACGTTGCAGAATGCAACATCTTTAACCAACAAAATGAACATATAATTGATTCAAAATAAATACACTACTTACAGATATCTACACAAGTTCATTTTTGGTTACATGCTGCAAATTAATTTTCAAAGGTGAAGAACGCTTTAATGAACAATACAAAACCCAGCGGTTAGAGTGTTCGCCAATGGCCCGGGAGACCTGGGTTCAATCCCAGGTCGAGTCATACCAAAGACTTTAAAAATGGTACTTGATACCACCTTGCTTAACACTCAGCATTATAAGGTACGGTTCAAGGGTAAAGTGGAGCAATCCTGGGAATGGAGTAGCGCCCTCCCCTACACCTTGGTGTAGTAGCTATCGAAAAGGGAGCCTTCGGGTCACCCTCGACTATGGTCGCTAACTTTACTTTACTTACATTGTAAAATGTTCCCCCTCGAAATTATTTCATCCTGATATCTTTGACAAAGAATAAAATTCAATTTTTTTTCAAAATTGCCAGAAGTGTACTTATTAATGTTGTGTAACCCAGTAATAAAAAACAAATATTTCTACCAACAGTTTAAAATTTTCTCCTGGTCTTCATGTGCTATAACAGCTGTTCCTTTTATTCTTTAATTCGCGGGAGGCTCTGCCTTATATCCACTGACAGTTTCGCTTGGCTGGTTGTGTTACCGGACGGTACGGTCGATTTGTTTATCTGACGATATAGCGTTGTTTTTTCTTTTTTTTTTTTTTTTTTATTTTAATCTAGACAGCAAATCGATCGCTAATCAGAATCACCAGTCGAAGAATGGACAGAAGTGACCGCATGATTAAGAAAGAAAAACATCGGAACGCCAGCAAAGAACAAGACAGATTTGTAACACAATAATAATATATTTTCAGTATATGTGTCTCTGAAATAGTACTTGCATTCACCCTTCCCAGCAGTTAATTAGTCACATAGCTCAGAGTCCCATTTCATGGTTTAAAAGTCAATTTCTCGGCATTTGGAGTCAGGCAAAAGTTCCCTCAAAATATCGTATTATGTTATGCAATATGCAAATCTCACGTCTTATATGCAATTCTGCTCAAACGCTTAGGTGGTGGTTTGGGTACTGATAATAACATCGATTTTCTAATTTGGATTCCATTGATTAATTCCACCATTTCGCACAGACTTCACCTTCAGTGTTCGGTTTCCTCTTATCTTCTCTAAAGAGGCTGATATTTCCTCTTACAACATAAATATTTCATCCTCGTACTAATCCTTATTTTAAGTGGTTACATCTCTCACCTGAAAAGGACACTAGAGAACTTTAATTCACAAACGATAAGTTTTCAAATTTAAGAAAAAAATTCCATAAAAAATTATAATTTCCAGACTGTGAACCGAAATAAGTTCATCTGTCATTACTATCTATTTCGAACCCTTGGTGACTCATCGTTTCGACTCGGCCAGCAATAATACAATTAAATCGTGCCTTTCAACATTTCCGTTTCCCAAACAAGAAAATCCATATTCTGAACCCATCGTTTTTTTAAACTAACTCACATTTCTCTACTGTTCCCCTCTCCAGCCAAGAATAACAATATATTAACTTTGGATTTTTGTAACGCACTGATTTACTCCTCCCAAATCCATTTCAACTAATTCCTCACTTTTTTAATGTACTTATTTATTCTTCTAAAATTCATTTCAATTAATTCCATTGATGATTTTCTCCTTGGTTTATATATTTTCCAGGGCAAGGATCCTTCAGCGTCACAATTAGCAAATGTAACAGTCTAATGAATCATGCAAATAGATTGAATGAGTAACAAGTTAAAAGAGAATTTTATTTTTATGACAAAACACCCAAAAAGATGCCTATATAAAAAAAAGCAGACGTAAAAGGAGAGCTTTGAAAAAAATTCAAAATTCCTTCCACGTTTATATATAAAGGCACGTTGCCCGGGAGACCTGGGTTCAATCCCAGGTCGCGTCATACCAAAGATTTTAAAATGGTAATTGATACCTCCTTGCTTAACGCTAAGGTACGTATGAAGAGTAAAGTGGAACAATCCAGGGAAAGGAGTAGCGCCCTTCCCTCCACCTCAGTGTAGTAGCTATTGAAAAGGGAGCCTTCTGGTAACCCTCGACTGTAGTCGCCAACTTTTTATAACCGGTTCAGTGGGCAAGTGGGTAGAGTGTTCACCAATGGTTCGGGAGACATCATACAAAAGACTTTAAAATGGTAATTGATACCTCCTTGCTTAACACTCAGCAATATAAGGTACGTATGAAGAGTAAAGTGGATCAATCCAGGGAAAGGAGTAACGCCCTCCCCTACACCTCTATTGCTAAGTAGCTATTGAAAAGGAAGCTTTCTAGTCGCCCTTGATTACGGTCGCCAACTTTACTTTTTACTTTGTCTATATAATTTTATTAATATAATTTCAAGTTTCCTGATAAGTGTCTTGGTTTCTGGTTGGAATTAGTGGATGAATTTACCAAAATTGGCCCGAGCACTTTCAGACCTTTCATAGGCCATCATCAGGGGTTGCTTGCATGTATAAATTGTTTTTAAAGAAATTTTTAAAGAATTGTTCAGGTTTTTTTATGCCATTACAAAATCACGTAAACGCAGAGTTGGATAAAACTGAGATGCTGATGAATTTAAAAAACAGAACGCTATCAACGGAAACAGAATATTATCAAGAAATATAGAATATTAAAAATTAAATAAATAAAGGCATATCAAAACATTATCGCTATTTTCAATATTAATTCTATTGATTCTAGTTTTTTTTTAGTTTTATATGTAGGGCTTCTTGAATTTGTATTCGTCTCTTATTAATTATCTGTACTATTATAGTGGTGTTTTCAACTAGAGTTTTTCGTAATTTAGATTTGGGAATAGAATGGGTTTTACGATGTAAGGCTATGGAACTAGAATCATTATGATGCATCGTAAACTGTCTTGAAAGAGTGGTAATGATAAGACCAACATACGTATTATTTTCGTGAGAGACATAATCTCCCTAGAAACCAAGACACTTATCAGGAAACTTTAAGAATCTTAATAAAATAATATAAACAAAATATATCTTTATTATTTAATGAAACATGCTTAAATGAAAGACTGCTGCACAACTAAACACACACAAAATATATATATATAAATATATATATATATATATACATATATAAACTTATGCATATATATATATATATATATATATATATATTCATGTATATATACACATAGATAATTATTTATACACATATACATACATTATTTTGCTTATTTTCACAGGTGTGTACAGTGCAGAGAATCTCTGATTGACGACTAGGTCAAAGATCAATATGCAAGAATACTCTTGTATCTCTGATTTAATTTTTTCTGAATCTCTCCATAGATACTGCAAACGTCAAACACTATATATATATATATATATATATATATATATATATATATATATTGAGAGACAGACAGACAGACAGAAAGAGAGAGAGATACCAAGACAAAAATACTAATAAACCAAGGGTTAATTTTGTACAAAATACTCCACTATACATTCAACTATCAAATTAGTCATCAAAGGAAACACTCTGAAACTAATTTTTGATACGATGTTAATCTGAGCTGTCATATTTTTAAATGTCTTCCACATTTTTAAATCATTCTGGATAATATTATCAATTTATAAAACAAGAAAACTTCTCATGGTGCAGAATCTATATTTACCCAACCCCTTTACCCACTGTTAAGATACGATTGAAGGTAGATTTTAAGCGAAGTAGAGCAAGTTTGGCCTGATTTGACTTTTCCTTCTTTTATGGCTTAAGTCCCCTGTCTTCTCTACTATTCTTAATTAGGGGGTGGGGAGAAGAGATAGATGCATCCCTTTCCCAAGATCATAAGCACAAAGTGAAACACAAACAGTTTCATTCTGAATTAAAAATCGGGTCGTTATGTCCATTTTGTAGGACGATAACTGTTTCGCTACAAGCGCCTCAGGTTGAATGCATAAGGTGTGAACCAGTACAATTATGTATTTTACCAAATACATATCGTTCAAAAAGAATTCAGACAGCCGATCCAAAAATATCAAGAATTGGTACAGGCTCATTAAAAGACTTTTAGACATCCACACGTCATCACTTTATTATATTTGTTGAGCGGTGAAATTCGTGTCTTTGAAATTTTGAGATCAACTCGTATATTGAGAAAAGGGAGGGAATTTGAACGAAAGAGAGAGAGAAAGAGAGAGAGAGAGAGAGGGAGAGAGAGAGAGAGAAAGAGATATTTGAACAGGCCACAAGGGATAGCTGAACGTCTACCTTCATGATCTCAACTTGCAAGCCATTACTATTGTTTTTGTTCTTAAATAACTCCTTGGTAAATATCATTCCTGTGCCAATGCTGGATTAACCAACAACTAGATATACATAGCACTAATACCCTTGGGAAAGGTATGAATCCAATTATTCTCCCTTCAGCTATGGGTAAATAGTAGGGCAGACTGGGTTCTTCAGTTTTGGTGAGGTGACTAGTCTAGGAGAAGGAAAACTCTGATTTCAAACTTATTAAACTCCGCTTAAAAATTGACTTAGTGTCATATCCTGCCCGAGCGGAGGGGTTGGGTAAATATAGATATACCCCGGATCAGTTCCTAGTGCACCAATGTAATGATGCAACATCATTTTGAATTTTAAAAAATGGTCATAGAATTTCTTTAAGAGACAGAAAGCAGTGAAAAAAAAATGAAAAAGAAAGGCTAAGAAACGAGAGAAAAAAAACAAAAACTAATAAGTGAACATGAGGGTTGCAGGAGGTAATATAAAGTGATGGAACTTGGAGACAGAGAGAGAAACGCTTAAATGTTATTGCAAAAAGAGTTCAAGAACGGGCCCTAATCATTTCATGTGATTTAAATTGAAATTTTCAACTTCCATAAACGATATTATATTTCGTGGTGGACTCAAATTGAAAACGTTAAAGAAATAAAAAAAAGAAAGAACGAAATCGCCTAGTCGAAATACCTGTTTCATAATCAAAACAACTCGTGCAATAATTCAATATCGATGTGCACGAAAATTCGATCAGTGAGCAGAAAAATATCAATTACAGAAAGTATTCTGTTCATTTTATTGGTCAGAAATAAGTGCCCGCACTTGGAAAATATTGAAAGACATTGCCGAAAATAATTACGCCAACTCATTTTAATATTACACTTCATCTTGCTGCTATTGTTTTTTGTAGTATACGTTTCTCAACGACTGAAACCTTCGAGGTTCAAGTGACAAGAAGTATGCATTTATCCGACGCCTCCAGTGTTACATGCTCATCTACAGCATCACAACGACACAATAATTAAGACGCAATGACAAAGACAGACGCAGGAAGACTTCTTTATAAAAATATATACCTCTCATTTTATTGCAAGGGTTCGAAAGGGTTGTTCAAGGTTTGCGTGTGAGGGAGCTGGAGAACGAACATAACTGAAATATTTTGACCCCAAAGTTAAGGTCGGCAACGTTGTGTCTTTCTCGTTCTCCTCTGGACCCCAGTTCAATCAGGGCTCCCGAGAGCCCCTTCGACCGGGTGTGGCTCTCCCTACCACATCTCGACTCCAACTGGCACTCGAACTCAACTGTTCTATCTTCGGTTCAATTCGTCGGCCTTATATTACCTTCAAACACACACGCGGTGATATGGACACGCCTCCACGCCTCCACTCCTCCGCAATTTCTTCCGATATCTGGCGATCGGGATGTGTCATTTCCGCTGTCTTTGGAATTGCCTGTGTGATCGTCATCGCGCGGAAATAACTGTCATGCAGTTCAGAGGTCACTCTCTTCCGGTGCTTCTGTCTATGAGAGTATAATGGGATTTTTTTCCGTCCACGCGATTTCCTCTCATAACTGCCATTAGAATGTGTCACTTCCTTCCGGTGCATCACTTTGAATGGCATTTTTGGCCAGGTCAAAAGGTCAAAACATAACACCAGCACCAGTATGACGTGAAACAAAATCACTTTCCAAGCGAAGTACTGCCAGATTAAACTTATAGCTTTGCTTTTCCCAGACTGATTGCCTTACTAAGGTTACAGAAACTTGTCTGCCGTAAAATTTACCCATAACAGAAGGAAGAACTGATATATGTATGCCTTTCCAAGGGGCATTGTCTTAAACTGAAATGCAAGCATCCTCGTCCAGGATTTGAACTCGGGTAGCCTTAAAAGATAACTATTGCGCTGAGTGTGTCTCTAAACTGACACCAAATAGTGTAGGCATTGTTCTCAAAATATATTTTTAAAACAGTTTTAGCTGTCTGTAAAGGAATGTTTATGGTATAACGAAAATAAAGCATCCCTTATATTTATACCACATGTTCTGTCGATGATACTAGAATCATCTGGTGTCTACATGTGACGCATATTTTGGCCCCGTTTGTTGGACCGCTTGGATCTAGAAACCTGTGTCATTTGCAAGTGACTCAATGTATGTGTGTTATAAGCTTGTTTTATTATTGATGGTACTAACTGTTGGTGATGCGAGTAACAGCGATATTTCATAATTTTAATACAACCCTCATTTGTCTGGCCCAGTCGGCGGGGCTGTAGAATATACCGACTGCTTCTCTGTAGAGAGGTAACGCCCCGCCCAAACGAGTATCCTAGTTATGACACTAAGCAATCTCATGGTGAGGTTCCAGTTAGGCTGGAGATTTGAGAATGTGGAGCACTCCTTCATTGCCATCGCCCCCAGGTCCACTCTGACTCGGAGTGGTAGCACCTGATAGGGTCTTATTTATGGGTTAAATAGAACTAAACCTTGGTTTTAGTTTACTGTTTTTTGCATTTAAACAACGTACTTATGCTAAATTGAATTGCTCGAAATAGAATTGTTTTGACATCTAAATTGTGTACTTATGCTAAACGGAATTATCTGAAATAAAACTGTTTTGACATTAACACTGTGTATTGCCGAGTCGTCTGGGGCTATAGAATACACCGACTGATTCTCTGTAGAGGGATAAGACACCCCATCAACGAGTGTCCTGGATATGACAAATAATCAATCTGATGGTGAGCTTCCAGTGATGCGGGGGCTTTGGGGAATGCGGAGCACCCCTTCATTTCCATTGTTCCAAGGTCCATTCTGGACCGGAATGGTAGCACCTGATAAGCCCTATCTATGGGTTAAATAGAACTAAACTGCATACTTATGCTAAACTGAATTGTTTGAATTAGAACTGTTTCACTGAACTGAATAGCTTGAAATAGAAATGTTTTTGGCAATGAAACTACGTACGTATGCTAAACTGAAATGTTTGAAATGGAACTCTTTTTACATTGAAACTATACTGATGCTAAACTGAATTGTTTAATATAGAACTGTTTTGACATTTAACTGTGTGTAAACAAAATCTATACTTATACTAAACTGAATTGGCTGAATTAGAACTGTTTGAATAGTCTAAATAGCTTGAAAAAGAAATGTTTTTGACATATAAACTGTGTACTCATGCTAAACTGAAACAGAACTGATTATTTTTCATAAAATGTATTTTAATAGAACTAAACTGCGTACTTATGCTGAACTGATTTCTTTGAATAAGAACTTTTTGACTAAACTGAATAGCTTGAAATAGAAATATTCTGTACTTATGCTAAACTGAACTTCTTGAAATAGAACTGTTTTGACATCAAATTTAAGTCTTTAAGGCGAACTGAATTGTTTGAAAAAAAACTGTTTGACTAAATTGAATAGCTTGAAACAGAAATGTTTTTGACACTTAAACTGTGCACTCATGCTAAACTGAATTGTTTGAAATGGAAATGAATATTTGCATAAAAATGGATTTGGCGTTAAATAACCCACTAGGGTTGACACGGCAAAAAAAAAAAAACAAAAAAAAAAAACAACCAACCAACCAACCAACCCTCCTTAGTCAACTGGTAAAGATTTGTTCATGTTTACTGGAAATGAAGAGCTCTATGCTTCGAGATAATAAAAACAAAGCTTAACGTATCTAAGTGGGCAACTCTTTATGAATTCGAAGTCGGTTCGAATTATTCCATGAATATATGTATGTATGCGTGTATCTATATGTGTACGTCAACGTGTGTTTGTGTGCATTCGATTCTTTGAGAATCGGTATCACACATGTAGTAAAACATACATTTTAAACACTCATGCAATATTGCCGAGTAGACATATCACTGTAGAATGTGCGATATTCGTCTGAATGAAATAGTTTGTTTTGTTTTTTTAGATTTTTTTTTATCTAACGTAAAATAACTTGCTTTTAAACGAAAGGCTTTTTAACCTTGATGAGGATTATTTTAATCAGAGTAAAATATACGTATATTCCGTCAGATAAAGAATTATCGAAAGTGAATCTTTCATTTTATCCAATGTTAAAATTGAAATGAAAATGTGGGTGTAAATGCACAATTTATATACTAAAATGATCATATTTCCACAAAAGATAGAATTATGAAAAGGCAGAACATTTTATACTAACAAGACATACCCACCTCATGTCGCTTGCTTTTCAAAATGAAAATTCAATTCGATATTGACATGGAAATAAATCCGTAAGATTCAAAAGAAGAGTTCCAAAATGCTTCGAATAACTGGAAATTTAATGGAGAAAGTTCTTCAATGGCGAGTGGAGAGATTTGAAGAAAATGAATGCCCTATTTATTGTCTATTCTTGAAAACATACACCATTTATTAATCACTTTTCATTTCCACACGCAAGATATTTGCCTATGAGAGCATTTTGAATAGAAACTAATTTTTATTTCAGCTTCCTGCCAAGGAAGCGATGGTAATGTAATGGTTATTTTCATAAATAGTGGACTCAGCTACCCTAAAATCCTAAACGAGGCTGCTTGCATTTCATATAGTGCTGATACCCTTTAAAAAGGTATGAAAGCAATTATTCTTGTTATATAACATATGGCATGGATTTTCGGTTAGTTCCTAGTGACCTCGTGTGCTATGGTAAGTAAACAGGAAGATGTCGGCGCGTCAGGGCACTCAGGTCGAACAGGTGTGTAACCGGAAGGGGATCACGGGATGAGAACCACGTGGTCAGATTTAGACAGAGTGCAGAGAATCGCAGTCGAGCGAGGGACACGAAGCCGATTAGAGGCGTTTCTGACGAGCTCGCAAGGGGGTGCAAGTGTTGGCAACCCCTGGCTCCTGGAAGAAGATTTGGGAAGAAGAAGCCCTCCCTCTGAGTATATGTCTCTGCACCCATCTATCACACACCACGGAAACATCAACCCTTTCGAGAATAAAGTGTGAGAGATATATCTTTATAAAGAAGTGTGTTCGTTCGTTCATTGAAGTTCGTAAATAATCTTTGATTATGTTTCTGCTTATATTTGTATATGTATGTAGGTATACAACATTCTCTATCTAGTTTTGAGTAAATAGTGGGACAGATAGGCTGTTTAACCTAGGTATGGCAAGTGGTCGAGGAGAAGGAGCATTCTGAATTTGAACATGTGGTAGACCTGGAGAGGGATGGTCTCCGTCAAACAATTCGTGCCCAATATACTCTACGTGTGGATCATCCCCCAAACCCAACCAAGTTACATGATTGGTCAATTTTTTTCTCTGTGGTTATCATATTTGATATTTCTATAGATTCCTTGGTTATTTAGGTAATATCTACAAAATTAAACTATTCGAAGAAATTTTACTTTGTGCAGACTTCAACAGCTTTTCTTTGTTGATGGTTTGGTATTACTTTACTGACAGGAATGTTGCAAAAGAGACAACAAAAAAATGTATTTCTCCTTGAAGTGCTACCGAAATATTCTGGAAGAAGCTTCTTTTTACGGAAATAATTAATATCTCCCAAGACATTAGAGTTTAGAGTCGGATAATTGATGTACTGTAATTTTATTGAAAAAAGGTCCTTTTGGTTTTATCTAATTGTTTACTCTGCAAAAGAAGTATTTTTGAAATATTTTAATTTTAAACAGTCTCCACCTATTCACCACCCATTACAATACATTTTTGAAACTTTTTACAAGTGGTCTCTATAATATCAATTTTGTTACTCTTGTGGAAATGGAATCATTTTTAATCATCAATGGAAGATTTCAAGGAAATTTTGACAAAGATGGAGACTGTTAGAAAGCATATCATAACTGTAATCCCATAGAAGTGTTAATATTAAAAATAAATTTCTATCTTACTTTCTGGGAAAAAGATTGCCTTTAAAAGATGAACCAAGTGAAGCATCCATAAAATCGGGCTTTAATTTAACATATTATTCTCTATCTTTGGGCCCAATCGGATAAAACCGGATGTTCAATTTAAAACAAATTTGTTTTTAAGTGATGATATTGGCTATTGAAGTGATGATTATAGTTAATGCAATAAGAACAATTCAAATGAATATTATGTCGGCCAGTGAGGCACAATATGAAGTCACATAACAGATATGAGAAAGAATGGAATTCTAATTATTGATTACATTTACAACACCCAATGCTTGACCAAAAATCTTAGGTAAGTCTTGACCGTTTCGCCTTTTTCTTCTTTTTCTTACCATAGATCTTATATAATACCCAATAGTAAAGGAACGCTTGAATTTAAAACTAATTCAAAGAGTTTAAGAAAATAAAAATTGAACTTTGCTTAAATTTTATAGAGACAAATACCCACAAACACTCAAATCCGAGAAACTTTCAGACGATATCTACGTTCATTAAAATCGGGTTTATGACACCTTGTTTTTAATCAGAAAAACATTTTCCATGAAATCCATATTCTTCATTGCCAATAGTTTACAAATCGTGCATTGACGAAAATGCTGAATATATATATATATATATATATATAAGTGGGGGTGGGTATGTGACTGTTTATAAAAGTGAAATTTCATTGTGTTTGTTCCCTAACAATTGCCAGATTTAATCTTCCCTGGACTTATAGCATTGTTTTTATTCCTGGATCTCGCAGAAATTTCATAAGAAAAGGAAAAAGTCAGACACGTAACCACACAAAATACCGCTCCCTTTATTGCCGTGTTTTAACTTCTCTCTAGATCAGTCACAAATCAGAAAGACTTGAGGTGGTATTTTTTAATCAATTAAGGAACTGTTAAATCATAGCCCATCACCAGGTGTGGGAGAGAATTTCTCATTTGCTTTGAAATCTAGGTTTTTATTTATCGCTTTGTTGGCTACTCACCAACAGCCTTTTTTCAAAATTTCCCTATTCTTGGTTGACCTTTTCTCACTCCTACCGCGAGAGTTTTCGTGGATGACTCTTTTTTGTCGGGCAAAAATATTTTTCTTAAGTTCCTTGCCGATGGGATGTTTAACATGTTCCCTGCCAATGAGATGTTCCCATTATATTACAGTGCGACATATTCTATTTTTATTTCCATAAACTTCTTTCGAAGAATCATGGATTTTAGAAACACTCATATCGATTGAATATGAGAAAGATGTAACTTTGCGGCAACCTTGTCATTTCAATGAGATAAAAAAAAAATACAGCCACCATCTAAAATCGGGAGGTAAAATGGAATTTCAAATTTGCACAAAACGAGCCAGTCAACTTAATTGTTAAGTGTTTCACGAGACAATCCACCGAATTCTTAGAGAGGCACAAGGTTGAAATTAATTTCCATTTAATCACAATATTTTAGCATAATTTACTCGTTTAAAAATATCACTTAATTCATTTCAAATAATTTTTTTCTTCTTAGAATCATAACATTTTGAAATGAGTTCTCGAGTTGTTTCCTTTTTCTTTTTTATGATTCCTGTCGTAATTTTAATACTTTTTTTTCTTCTCCTCAATCTTTTTTTTCTGTGCTTCATTTTTATACTTTTTTTTGCTTTTTATTTTTTTTTTGTACTTAAATTTTTTTCATTCTATACATTGTCTTTTTTTCTGCTCTTTTTTTTTACTTCTCTTCTTCTATGCTTTTTGTTTTGTTTTTATTTTTGTACTATTTGTTTTTACTGTTTTTTGTTTTTTTTTAAACTTCAAAAGCTTTGCCTTCACGCAGGAACAGAATTGAACCCATATCTAAAGCTGCAGAAGAATAGATTTTCAAAAACGAAAGAGCTATTGTATGGGGATCTTAAAATGTAATCCCGAGCAACTTCTTTAAAAAATTCTAAATTACAGCCAGTAGAAATATCATCCTCCCCAGTCACCACTAATTATAGCTCTGCGTAAAGTCTTATTTAAGCAATATGCTCTTGAATGCTGCCAGTAATATAATAAGCGAATGATACCAGCAAGCGAATAGATATGTTATTAAAAAAAGCCAGCAGCCAGAAGGAAAACGAATTGACAAAATTCATCTCATCCGGTGGGCGAAATGTAACAAGATATGCTAGGTATAACACCCTGGATGAAAACAAGAGTTAAACGTACTAGCTGAAGTCACCAGAATATACCGACCATCCGAGTTGTGGCAAGAAAATAATTCCACTTGCGATAGTCTATCATAGTTCCGATTCCGCACTCGTTGCCTCGTTCATCATTTAAAGTTTTGGTACTGCCTATAAATCGAACTGGTTTGAAATGTCATTATATGTATTACGGTTTTGAAAGAGTTTTAGTTAAAATGAATTTTATCAAACAATTGGGTGGGAATAATTTTGTGACCAAGAATACTGTATATATATATATATATATATATATATATATATATATATATATATATATTCAAATCTAACAAGTTCATTCCAGCGACGTTGAGTAATGTCCTGTGTTAAAACCCCAACAGAATTTATCATTAGCAAGAGATATATCAGCAGGATCAAAAGTGTATCACCTTTGTAACCAAAAATAAAATTGCATTAAAACGTATGTAAGGGATATACTTACTTTTGGACGGTACTTTTCCTATTTTTTATTTGTCTCCATGCTGTAGAGTTTGATAATAAATAATTGCTAACAATATCCGTTTCGGTTATACAAATCGATCCTCCACATCATTTTTAACAAGTATAATATCTCAAGACAACACAGCTGTTAATAGATTTCACCAAAGCATTGGATTCCATACTGAGAGAAAAGATGGAGCAAATACTATTATCATATTCGTACTGTATACGTTTTTAATCTGACAAGATTACGAACTTTGAACGTTAATAAATCTACTAAAAGAAAATAGTTACACACCAAAGCAAAAGGCAAGTAGTATACGATACCCCGTAGAAATTAGGAAAGATGAAGACTACGCTGATGATCAAGGGTTTCTTGCGAATACTTACTGTATACTCTGCAGCAAGTTGCAGGAAGCATTAGCCTCAAGGTAAATGCAAACAAAACAGAGTTCCTAATTTATTCAAGAAGGAGTCATCATCCCTAAAGAAGCAAGGTTCTGAAATAGGTAGACCAGTTCATAAATCACAGTAGAAGACATACAAGTAACGATGGATGATAGGAATGGATAAGGAGCAAGGGCCACTGAATTTCTTACAATAAGCACCACTCGGTAATGAGACAAAAAAATCCTGTTATCTTTGGTTAAGAAGAAAAAATGTCTTTTAAAAAAGAAATATAGACTTGTATTTCTTAATAGTGGTTACTGTATATACATTTTGATAGATACGAGGAGCATTAAATAGGTTTCCAGACTTGTTCGTATGGGCACTTTTATTGACAATATACACATGAAACTCTAGTCCCCTTCGAAGTAATCTCCTCCGGCTACAATGCACTTGTACCATTCCAACAACTTCTGAAAGACGCTATGGAAGTCCTTCGTCACAACTTCTTTCATCTCCTCATTTCTATCATAATGACAGCCTCTGAGGTTAGGGAATAAGCAAAAGTCACAGGGAGCAAGGTCTGGACTATAGGGAGGGTGAGGAACTGTCTTGATGCCCATCTTGGTCAAATAGTCTGTGACAAGGATGGAGTCGTGGACTGGTGCATTGTCCTGGTGGAAATGCCACTGACTCGATTTGAAGAGTGCTGGCATCTTCCCAAGGAATCTCTTCCTGAACTCTCTTAAAACCTCAATATAGTAACCCTAACCATAAACCTCTGGCCAATCAACTGTGGTGTATTGACCTACTTACTCCCCCCACACCTCTCATCATCTCTCACAGACTCCCTGGCTTCCTTGAATCTCTTATGCCACTCAAAATCTGATGCTCAATTCATACAAGATGGTTGGAAAGCAGTCTGAAGCATTCCATACGTTTCTGTGGCTTTTTTTATTAGTCTAAAACAGAATTTTATTGCATATCGTTCTTCTAAAGTGTCAGATTGCATTTTTGAAATTCACCAGCAGTGACAATTAGGCTTTAGTAGGGTATATTCCAATTGCTGCTGTAGCTGTTCCTTTGAAGCTGAAATCATAGAAATTAGTCAGTCATCTCATAAGATGTATAGCAATAACATACTGAATTCTCAAGAGTCTACGACACTTTTAAATGCCTGTACAAAGAAAAGATAGATAGATAGATAGTTTTATGTCGAGTCGAAGAATTAATAAAGAAAACTCTAAATAAAATTAAGTTAACCACTGAATAATTTTGAAATTTAAATTTGTGCAACGAAGAGGCTTCGTATAAGATATAGGGACAATGAAACAGTTTCACATCTTACCGTATAATGATAGCTTAATTTCGTTCAATTGCCTTTGTGTAAAGGCTGAAATAAATCTCTATACATGATTACTGGGAAAGGAAATCCAATTTAAAACTGACTGAGATGTGAATTTCTCAGTTCTTGTCTTATCGCTAGTGAACATGATGCAATATTCTCATTGGCACACAATACTGTATAAGAAAGAAATAAACTTAATAATACAATTCGTTACCACTAAAGCCCTGATAGAAACAACATCTAATATTCCTATTTGATTATGAGAATAAATTATATATATATATATATATATATATATATATATATATATATTGTTGTGAAGTAACCGACGACTATTTTGCCGGTGATAGCTAATTACTGGATGAGTAGGAAGAAACACAACGTCTTAAATATGACGATGACTATGTTTTATTCCCTTCGTTCAGTCTCTGCAGACGTAGAAGGAAAGAAAAAGGGATAAAAACACAAAGTATGGGGAAGTTTCTTCGTTCTTGTTTTTTTTTTTTTTTTTTTGTTTTTTTGTTTTGTTTTGTTTTCTAGAATCGAATCTTTACTTCGTTCTTTGTTCACACAACTGTTTTTATTCTCCAAAAGAGAAACAACCAAGAAATTTGTCGTCCTGTGGCTGAGTTCAGAAAAAAAGCTTAGACCGAGCTCCCCTTCGGTTAGATGACAGCATCATGTAAGCCCTCGTCACCACTTTAATAGCCGATAGCTATTCCTTTCGAAAAGCATAGCTCACTGGACGAGATGTTGAACTTTGTCAACTTTCCTTTCGTTCTTTTTCTCTTCATTTTTTATAACTAATCGATTCGTACCCGGTAACATTACCACACACACACACACGCACACACACACATATATCTATATGTAAATATATATATATATATGAGAGTCATTTTTGACATTTTAACCTCATTCAAAGAAATCGATATTGATGGGTCTCTTTATGTCCCAGAAGACTCCCAACATGACCTTCTTTACTGAACGCTGCACCTGGATTTTTTTCTTTACTGTGGATTCAGTGTGTTTTCACTCCATTGACCGTCTTTTCGACTTAAGCTCCTCGTTTCAAGTCCACGTTGTGGTTTGGTTTGGTTTGGTTTGGTTTGGTTTTATGGCAAATCAAGTATTCTAGGTTATGTCATGCCAAGTCTATTTTCATTCATATAAACAGTTCAATTTCGAAAATTTCATTTTTTCATAAGTACTCAGTTTCAATGTCAAAACAGTTCTATTTCTAGCAATTCAGTTTAGCACACAAGTACACAGTTTACTTCTATTCTACCCATAGATAGGACCCTATCAGGTACTACTACTACGGGACAGAGTGGACATAGCAGTAATGGCAATGAAGGGGTTCCCCGCATTCCTGAAAGCTCCAGCATTACTGGAACCTCACCATCAGATTGTTTAGTGTCATATCCAGGACACTCATTGGAGGGGGTGTCTTACCCTTTTGCAGAGAAGCAGTCGGTGAATTCTACAGCCTAAGTCGACTGGGAAAGCAAATCCACGTTGCCAATTTGTAACTTTTTTCTAAAACACATACACATAACGCATTTTTATTTAAATTTCACGTGGTTTTCACTTCTTAGCTACCAAAGATTTAATGATAGACCCCTGTTCAAGCCAGTAGCACTCTGTGTAACTTGCTACTACTTTGAATAGCTTAAAAGCGAATATTTTTTCAATATTTTTTCAAGATTAAAATACTTTTTGAAGTGAATCAATTCCAACCAATGCAGAATGTACATTTATAGGAAGATTATGAAATAAATAATTTGTTAGAAAAACTATTTATTGAATGACCTTATATATATATATATATATATATATATATATATATATATATATATATATATATATTAAAATAAGACGGTCCAAGAAGAGATTTTTTTAATAAAATAAATAGATTCAAATAGATAAAAAAAATACAAATCTCTTCGTGGACTTTCTTATTTTAAAATATAATTTTATACTTTCTTTGGACCTACAATAACCATCTTTTTATATATATATATATATATATATATATATACTACAATCTCCGTGGAGGACTGAGCCACTATCCACCGATGTGTGAGAGACATTGAGTCCAACCGGATTAAACACCAACTATTAAAAGCGGACCATTGGCCTAATGAGTAGAGTGTTCGCCAATAGTCTGGAAGACCAGGGTTCAATCCTAGGTCGAGTCATACCAAATGGTACATGGTGTGGCCTTGCTTAACATTCAGCATTATCAGATATTGATCAAGGGTATGGAGTAGTGCCCACTCTGAAATCGGTGTGTAGCAGCTATTGAAAAGGGAGCCTTCAGAACAACCTCAACTAAGGTCGCTAACTTAACTTTATTTTAATTGAAACAGGCTATAAGAAAGGATGAATTTGAGTCCATCGAAAGTGGAGAAGTTCTAACATATACTTTATGTGGAAGATCGTGTCTCTTCAGGGCTGGTCTGGTGAGTCACATGAGAAAAATTCAAGGATACAGCTCCAAGTACGACCAGCACTCATGTATGTATAATATGTTGCAGGTTCTTTAGAATTCTCAATGGACTGAAGGGTCCTCTACGTGCTCACAGCTTCTTGGGTGATTACAAAAAAAAACAGGAAATGGTCTTGATAGCCAACACACACACGCACACACACATACACACACACACACATATATATATATAAATATATGGATGACAATATATATATATATATATATATATATATATATATATATATATATATATATGCCTGTGGGTGACACACACACACACACACACACATATATATATATATATAGATAGATAGATATATATTGCATGTTACAGTTTGTGACCATGGATTTCTTTCAATCAGCAATCGTCGGACAGAAAGAGTAAAGATCTTTTAAAATGAGCGTTTAATATGCTTAATTCTTTTATCAAAAAGTCGGGAATATTCGGATTTTTGTCTAAATTTGTGTGTTATTGAATTTTAATATGTTTGTGTATGTGCTGTTGCTCGTGTGTACGTATCTGTGTTTATGTACTGGCTTGCATCTTTACATATTTACACATATTTCCGGTGTCTATTGGTGGGAAAGAGTGGGACAAAGGAAGAGAGTGGGAGAAGAGAAGAAAGCGTGACGGGGGAGGAAACAGTTTGTTGCATTCAGATTTTTTTCTTTCTTACTTTATGGAAGCTAAAGGTTTATTTTTATTTGAATTCAAATTTTCTGTTTTGCCGGGAATTTTGTTAAATGATGATGATGATTAAGATTACAATCATCATCACGTTACGTTTTTTAAAATGTGGTATGATATTCATGGGCAGGTAATAAAAATGATAGGTTTAGGGTATCTTTTGCAATAATTATATATATATATATATATATACAGTGATAACTGTTGGGTATCACCTACCTTTTCAGCATAATGAGCTGTCCCATCTGCCATATAAGGCAGTAGCGGAGATCAGTCTGGATGGATAAGCCCACGCGTCTTTTTGGATTGTGCTTGTTCTTTATACTGCTGAAAAGTAAGTCATTATTGAAAAATTGTTATCGTTATCTCTGAATTTTATATTATTGTTATTGCTTTGTGACCCCACCCCCAACAATTGTTACTGTTGTTTATTTGTGTGGAAGGTCAAACCTCGACTCTTGATTTTTTGTTTATTTAAAAAAAAAACGACCGCCATTTCTTTACATCGAATTATTCATTGTTTCCTGCACTCGCCGTCTTACTTGATTTTATCCACATCATTTGCGTTTATCTCCTCCTAGTTGTGTTTCACAACTATGAAGGAGTCTAACAAACAAAACTCAACTTTGGACATATTCGAGACGAGACCCTCCCCAATGCCGGAAGAAGTACCATTTGACCTATCTTCATCGGCAAACACCATCCCACCGGCCCAAAACCCAAAGAAACAACTGTCTCTTGGTCTTCACAAAAAAAAACCCAGTGACTACGCAAGAGACAGGGCAGAAAAATATGCTAACTATTTTAAGGAAGGAGAAATCCTTCTTATACCGGAACTGGTGGAAGCAGTTGAACCTAAGACCCTGTCCTTCGTAGTCACGGATCTTAATACCAAGAGACTAGCAGGACTGAAAAAAAGAAACTTTCGAGGACCCCCTAAAAAGTGCAAACATCCCAGGTAAGTACTTTTGCTGCAGAAGCTTTGCTACCTGGGATGTTCTGCGCCCCTCGGAGGAAGTAGCGAAGAAACTGGCTGGTGGTAACATCACCACACGCTTCTTTCGGCTACAACCGGAATATCGAGGCAAGAAAAGAATTAAGGTCACCGTATGCAATGTTTCCATGCAATTAATTGTGGACGTTCTCGCCGCCTATTTAAGTATATATGGTGACGTGGAACAAGTCACCCAGGTAACATCAACCAGAGGAACCGCATACGGTGATTATGTCTTTGTCATGTTACTCGATAGGGGAGGGTTCAACAACGTACCCCATAAAATCAAATATCGGGATCAAACAATGACGGTGGTCGTTGAGGGCAGGGAACCGCTATGTTGGTCTTGCAACAAAATTGGACATTTTTCGAAAAACTACACTGAAAAAACAACGACTACCACAACAACGACTACTACTACTACTACTACTGCTCCAGAGACTTCACCTACCATCACAATAACAACGACAGCAATAACACCGACTAAAAACATCGGAAACCACCCAGACAACCCTAACAAAAAAGACGAGGAAAGGTGGACCCAAGTGACAAGGAAAAAGGGGAAAAAAACTCCCTTGAAAAAGTCAACAACAATAGCCCCTACAGAAAACAAAACAAATTCAACAACCACTACTAATGATTCAAAAACTGATATGATTACTGCTCCTACTGTTACTACTGCTACAAAACAATCATCAACATCGACCACTGCTATAAAACAATCATCACCAGCGACCACATCAACAGAGTCCATGGATATGACAGTCAACTTAAAAAGAAGAAGGGATAACGAGGACACACCAACGGAGGAGGGGGAGAGGGAGCATCCAAAAAAACAACACAAAAACGAGCGCCCTCCCTACCTCGACCTAAGGGGGACAGAAAAAAGAAAATAACAAGATCACCAGCTCCAAATGAGCGACCAGCTCAACTAATTCCTCCCCCACAAAAACAAAAAAAAAACACCCCAGTAAACCTAATTGAACTCCCACTACCCCCTTCACTTTCACCAATCACAACCCCCAAAATACTCACAGGGTCACACTCAGTGACAAGACTTTCACCTCCTCCACCAGCATCAACATCATCAACAGGACATAAATCAAGAGCACACTCGGCTTCTACGGAAGCCCGGCGTGCAATAAACGCTTTTTACTTCTGCGAGGAAAGTTTAGAAAATCCACATCACGACCATATCTTAAAAAAATCATTAAAACCACTACGCTCATTGAAAAAAATAGACGACAAAGATATCACAAACCCATATCTATTCACAAACACACCAATGTTGACCATATTCATCCGCTCGGCTGGCAACCGAACTAAAGGGCTATAGCACTTAATTGACGAAGCCAGCCGGGCGGACGTAATGTTGGCCAACATAAAAAATGCCATGCTAAAGAAAATGCTCCATTTTTGTTCGGGCAGGGTCCAGATTTTGGTTCACCCATCATTTTATAGGTACCTAAAACTGAGGTACCCCATGGATGTCGGAGGAATTACCAGGGACGATCGAGTTAGCACTGAGCTCGGCACCGGTTCTCTGCGTCAGGCCGTCGGCATCCTCAACCCGAAGGATTTCCGGCCCGTAGTCGACATTGAGTAAGGTAAGTTGGACTGATGACTCTAAACCTTGCCAGTTTGAATATGAGGAGACTGAGGGATTCAAGCAAGTGTACGCGCTTGCTTGGTCAACTCAAGAAGCTCGCAGTAGATGTTGCTGCAGTGCAAGAGACCCACTTCACTTGCGGTGCCGACTGTCGAGTGCTGGAAAGCGATTTTAACGTTTTCTCAGCATACGGCAGCCGCATCAGCGCTGGGGTCTCCTTGCTAGTTGGACGCAGCCTTGATGCTGATGTTGACGTTGTTTTTGCTGGTGACGGGGGCCGGCTGGTTGTGGCCGATGTTGCTGTTAAAAGTTTCAAGTTCCTTCTGGTTGCGGTTTATGCGTCCGATATCGCTGCGGAGAGGGTTTTCTTTTTTCGTCAGTTGGCGCCGGTCCTGAACGATACGAAGCGGCTAGTCTTAATGGGTGATTGGAATGCGATCCTTGATCCCAAGATAGATAAGGTCGGGCGGAGAGCTAACAGATTGGGAAGGTATGAAAGCAGCCTTGTCGGCTTCATGACTCGTTATGACTTGGTCGACAGGTTTCGTGTGGATCACCCAGGGCGGGAGATGTGGACGTGGCTAGATAGATCACCCTCTGCCAAAGTAGGTCCCTACTTGGACAGAGTTTTTGTGAGAAGAGCTGATATTGATTTCATTAGTTGTCCCACGTTCCACTCGATAGCGTGGACTGACCAGGTTAGAATCCCTAATCAAGCGGGCGTTAGTGGGGGCGGTTACCGGGAATAGGTGGTGGGTTTCTCTTTAGAGATTTCGTCACCAAGTACGGTCGACAGCTCAATTTTGATAGGACCAAGGAGGCGAAATCTATAGATGATAGAATTTCTCGGCGGTGGCTGGGGGGACTCCCTAGGTATAGAACTAGCTAGGAGGGACCTTGAGCGTAAGAGTAGAGAGCGCTACAAGGAATCGGTAGTTAGATCTAGGTTAAAGAGAGTTCTCAACGAAGCTGTGAAATCGAACGCGACTGCGCGTGAAGAAGTGCGACGGTTTCCCGATCGGTACATCGCTTCTGTCAAGATCCCGGACGGGCGACTGCTGCGATCGAGTCGTGAGATACGTGATGCCTTTCGGGCGCATTTTCGGGATCGCTTTGCCCGCAGCACTGATATCCTGCTCCGGGAGTTTAGCAGCTATCTCGCCGACTTTCCCCGCCTTGGGGTGGCTGAAGCGGCTAGTTGCGAGTGTGTGATTACTGAATGCGAAGTCCGTGATGTGTTGAAGCAGGTCGGTCTCAACAAGTCGCCGGGACTAGATGGTTTGCCCTACGATGTGTACTTAAGGATGTCGCACATGTTTGTACCTATTCTGGCGGATATGTTCAACCATTGATTCGCCCAGGGAGCCATCCCTGGTAGCGTTACCAAGGGCGTGATCACATTGCTGAAGAAAGGTGGCAGGCATGTTTGGTAGGGTTTAGACGATTACAGGCCAACAACTCTGCTTAACACATAGTTAAAGATTTTGGCCCGGGTCCTTGCGAATCGTTTACAGCTTGTCATTAGCGATCTGATCGGCCCCGAACAGACTTTGCTGTGAAGGGAAGATCGATTCAGGACAACCAGCACTTGATTCGTGAGGTCCTAGAGGGGATAAAAGACGCTGATGACGTCACAGTCTTTGTATCCCGCCGCCAGGATATAGAGGCTGTGAAAGAGGCGGTTGTCGAGTATGAGCGGATTGCAGGGGCCAAGGTCAATTTTGACAAAAGCGATGGTTTGCGGCTCGGTGCTTGGAGGGGTAGCAATACTTTTCCGGGGCTCTTCCGCTGGAGTGACGGACCCATCCGCATCCTCGGGGTATGGTTTGGGCCCGACCTCCAACTGGAGCGAAATTGGTCGGAGGTACATGCTAAGGTGAATGCTCAGGTGGGAATCTGGCTTTCAAGGAGGTTGTCCTTAAAGGGCAGGGCGGAGGCGTGCGCCGCGTACGTCTTCCCCTTGATCCTTTACCGATTGGCTGTACTTCCTCTGCCTAAGGCACATCGGTTGGCACTGCAACGATCCCTCTCCAGATTGCTCTGGGGAGGTGCAAGGCCGATGGTCCAACGTACTCGCAACGGGGGTCTGGGTATGCCTGATCTGGAGAGCCACTGGCTTGCTGAAAGACTTGCATATCTTGGCCGTGTCTTGACGTGGGACTCAGTGTGGAGACGAAAGGCGAGTCGGACTTTTCCTCGCCTCAACTCAGACCCAAAGGCTGAAGGTCGACGTAGGCCTTTGGGCGAAGCACTGTTTGTCCGCGAGTGCCGAAAGGCCCTTCGTAACCTTCTAGGGTCCAGTGACCTTTCATAGCCTCGGAAAGAACTGTATCGGGAGTTAGTGGTGGGTTCCGCTTCTGATCCTCTTAGCGAGCGGCACGGCTGAGATCCGCTCTCATTGGAATTAGGCGCCAGGTTCGAGCTTCTTGAACAACTCCGACTTCTCGCTCACCTAGTGACTTGTTCGGAATACGTTACCCCTTCGCGGCTTGAACTACAAAGCGGGCCTGGCAAACATGCCCGATTGCCCTCAATGCGGCAGTGGGTTGGAAGAAACGGCTGGGCACGCCTTCTACTACTGCGAGCGAGTTCGCCAGTTTTGGGATCACGTCGGGGAGTGGACGGCTTGCATCGAACCCAAACAGCTTGTGATGCTCGACGTTGGTTACGTCGTAGACAACGTTCTTCCTCCGTTTCAGGGTGAGAAGCGTATGGTGTTTTTCACGATCTTAGCTGAAGCCCGAATGGTGATTTGGACGACGCGAAACAAGGGATTGTATGACGGTGCAAACTTTTCTCATCGTGATCTGGTTTTCTATTTTCGGCATCAGCTGAGGGTCAAAATCAGATGCGATAGAAAACGCTTGGATCGCATAACATTCAGCAAAAGGTGGGTAAATGCAGCGAGCCTGGTCGTAAGAAAGGGGGCAATTTTGGAGTCATCCTTCCCTCCTCTGCCGGCCCATGGCGTCTACGGAACGGGTCCTTAAGGACCCCATCTCTGGTAAGTAGAATTGCTTTTCCCCCTTGAAACCTGTGAGTCATCGTCCCCGTCATCTAGTTGTTAGTTTCTCAAGATCTTCCCCCTCCCCATTATTTTTGTACCTCAACCCGTATCCCAGTCCGATCTTTAACATTCATATGTAAAAAATCATATTACCTGGTTCTATCGACCCATACCGCCCGACCCTTTATTTACCCCTGTAGATTAGGATTCCAGTCCCACCTAGGGTAGGTCCAGCTTGTTTCCCGTTCTTTCGGTCCGGAAAACAGTCGACCTCCAATTTCATAGACGGGGGGATGGGAGGGCACCAAACGGGGAATTTTTTCCTTATTTTTCGTGTATATATATTTTTCGATTTTTTTTCCCCTTTCCCATCATATCCATTGTAAATAAACCATATATTGTAAATAAAATCATACACCACTTTCGGGTTTTAAGTAGGACTTCTTCATAGAGCGAATGTGGTATTTTGGTGATTGCTGCGCGAATGGCGATGGATGAATGGTTATATATTGCACTGTTAAATGGGTCGGCGAATGTGGCTTGCTAGGTCCCCTTAGAATATATAGAAAAGCATGACCGCTCCCTTCCTCTCCCCCAAAACCTCAAGGCCTTGTGCCTTCGTTGTAATTCAACGAAATAAAATAAGCCTACGAGTTAGACCAGAAGAGCCGTTCCTATTGATGAATTATATCATTACTCTATCACTAATCCTACGTTCTTACTACTAACAGTCTCTCTCTTGTAAATACTCTTTCCTGTAAATATAACTATTTTCCGTCACATATCGTGGTTAGTCTTATTATGATTACTACTTGTGTTCACAAACCATAACACAACAATAACAATAATAATAAATTTTTTTTTTAAAAATGAATAAATAAATGAAATATTATTAAATATTTTATTATTGCAAAAGATACCCAAAATCTATTATATTATTTTACTATTTATTTATTTTTTAATCTTTTTAATTATTTATTATCTATTATAATAATAATCATCATTATCATATCGTGCTGGCAGCACGGATATCCCTGACCCTCTCTCGCCACTCCTCCCTATCGTTCATCGCCCTAGGTAGGTCTTCAGGACAACATCCCGTATCCTCACATAGCTGCTGAATGTACGTTCGAGCTGGTCGTCCTGCTTTTGCGCGGCCATGTGTGGGGATCCATAAGAGTACATCTCTTATGAGTTCATCTCTGCTTCTCCAGCAGTGTCCTGCATGTCTGGTTCGTCTAGAATAGTTTTCGTGATAGGGGACAGGTGGCCGTACAGTTGGTGTCTTGTGGGGTGTTGCTGCCAGGACTTGTTCAGGATTGCACGCAGCATTCTTGTGTAATTGCCATCTAGTTTCTTCTCCAGCCGTTTTGTTAGCGTCCATGTAGTGCATCCATATAGCAGTATCGATGTGACCGCTGCCCGGAAGAAACTGCGTTTCATTTTATCGGTTAGGTCTGATTTCCATATAATCGATAGCCTATTGATTGCTGTCCATGCTTTCGTTAACCTCATTTCGATGTCCTTTTCGGTTGATTCGACGCTGCTTCCTAGGTACGTGAATTTGTCTACTAGTTTAAGTGGGGTTCCTTCTAGAGTGGATATGTCACACGTTTGGTTATAGCACATATATTCCGTTTTGTGTGCATTAACATAGAGGCCTATGCTTGCTGCTGCTCGTTCCAAACTATGCAGAAGTGTTTCGGCTTGGTCAGGTGTATTTGCCAGTATCGCTATGTCATCGGCGTAGTCGGCGTCGGTAATTGTTGTTGCGGGGTATCTTCTGCTTCTTTTCTTCGTCAGTTCGAAGCCATTCTCTTTGATTTTGTCAATCGATGTTCTAAGTACGTAGTCTAGACAAATGATAAAGAGGTATGGGGCCAGCGTGTCCCCTTGTAGTACTCCTGCTACAATGTCAAAATATTCTGTGTCTCCATCCGGTGATCGTACTTTTACTTTAGTGTTTCTATAGAGAATCGTTATTGCCGCTACGGTTTCTTTAGGTATGCCGTACGCTAGTAGTATTTGTTCCAACTTTCCTCTGTGAATGGAGTCGAAAGCCTTGGTAAAGTCGACAAATATTAATGTCGCTTGTAAGTTCTTTGCCCGTACACCTTCAAGGATTCTGCGGATGGTTAATATTTGTGAGGTCGTGGATCTATTTCTCGGAAGCCATTTTGGTTTTTTCTAAGTATGTTGTCGATTTTGGGTTCTATTTGGTTTCCTAGCAGGGCATTGTAGATTTTGGCAGCTATGGATGTAAGTGTTATGCCTCGGTAGTTTTTGGCTAATCCGAGGTCCCCCTTTTTAGGGAAGGGGAGTATGCATCCCTTCATCCATCTATCTATCGGATTTTGATTGTATACTGCGTTGCAGTGTCGGAGCAGTATGTCGTCGAATTGTCTGGTCTTCCATACTTCTGGGGGAATTTTGTCCAGCCCTGCAGCTTTCCTATTTTTAATTTTTCTGAGAACCGAGTCGAGTTCTTCTTGTGTGAACTGTCCTAGTTTAATGTCTAATTGTTTGCTAATTATTCTGGTGATTGGTTCATGTGTTATTTTTGATGGGTTTCCAAGTAAGTTTTCGAAGTGCTGTTTCCACAGTTTTATTCTTTCTTGTTGGTTTGCTGCTTTAAGTTTTGCTTCGGTTGTGTTCTTTCTTCTGCTCACTTCGTTTATTGTTTGCCAGGCTATTCTAGATTGTCTATCTTCCACCGAGTCTCTAATCTTATCTATCTGATTTTGAATGTATTCTGTCTGTTCCTTTATATATATGCCTGCTAATTGATATTGTGCCGTTTTTAGTTTTAAGGCATTTGTGTTTGTTGGATTTTTTCGATAGTTTTTGGAGGCTGTTTTTACTAGTGCACGTTTTTCTCTCACCGCTAAATTTTCCCATGGGACTCTATATTTAGTTTTAATTTTTGTTGGAATGTATTTTGCTGCTGCCTCGAGGTGTGCATTGACGAAATTTTCATATTCGTCGTTTGGTGTACTTTTTTCCGTCTTTTCTTGTAGTGTTTCGAATCTGTTTTTTAATTCTTATACGTATTTATCTCTTATACCTTTGTTGTTTAATAGGGCCCAGTCATAGTGTTTGGTGGTCGGTGTTTGTTTGGCGTTTTTTCGTAGGCTTAACCGTATTTTCGCCGTGACTATTCGGTGATCGGTGGACACACCCTCAAAAGAGGAGTATGCCTCGCAATTTAATGCACTATTCTTCCATTTCTTGTTTATAAGGACGTAGTCTATCTGAGCTTTAGTATTGTTTGTGTACGTGTATGTCCATAGTTTGCCCTCTCTTTTTTGGTAGTTTGTATTGAGGCATGCAAATCTATTTTCTATCATGAAATCTGTTCGATGTTGCCCATTCCTATTTGACGTGTTGTGGAGGCTGTATTTGTAGTTTCCGTTTTTCCCGATTTGGGCATTCATGTCTCCGCCAATGACTAACATGTTGTGTTTCGGGATGCTACGCACTAATGAGGATAACTCATCGTAGAAGGTGACTAGTTCATTTTCTTCACTAACATTGGTGGGGCTGTAGCATGAGATGATTGTTGCTCTGGGGTTTCCGTTAAATGTAGCTGCCATCATTCTAGGTTGTATTTTCTCAACACTATTAAGCGTTTTTAGTGCTCTAGGTCCTATAAGTAATCCTACCCCTCCTACTGCGGCGTTGACAGAGTTTTTCCATGCGGATACAGTGGCGAGCGACCAGCCATTGCCAGTTTCGTGATATTTGATATCTTCTGTGTGCGTGTATCTGTGTTCTTGTATGCATATTATGTCTATCTTATGTTCTTCGGCCGATGCGATTAGCTCTGGGAGTTGTCCTATTCTATTTAAGGTTCTTACGTTAAATGTGGCTATTTGTAGTGTTTGCTTGCATTTTAGTAGTTTTGATTGTTTGAGCTCTGTAGCTGATTTTTCGAACACCGAGGCCAGGGCTCCAACCTCAGTAGGACGCACCCCTTTTTTACCCGCGCGAAGAGCGATGCGGTTTGTGTAAGTGGTTTGAGTGTGGGTCATGGTTATCTTTCGATGGCTGTTTTATTCTCTTCTATAGAAGCCACTCTTATAGAGGAGCAGCAGTAGTTCCCCGATCGAACTAGCGATCTTGAGCGTAAAGTCGTCAAACTCACGTCCAGGACCCGTTTGGGTATTGAGTTTGGTCGTACATGGGTTTATTCAAATACCTTTACGTACATCATGCTGCTTCTCATGTGTACGCAAAAAAATGCTGAATTTTACAAAATGTTATGCTGTATTTTGTTTGTGAAATAATGCTTAAACTATGCGTTTTAAATGTAAAGACACGCTTACTCTACTATAAAGCCAAATTGATGTTAGCCTTTCCACATGTCAGCGAACAAGGCAGAATGTTTTTGAATATCTTTTATCGAATAATTTAAAAATTCGTAAAGAAAGCCCTAACAGTAGTTTAGAAGAAAAAGAAAAAGCCTAAAACACCTAATGCTACCACAGCCCCCCCCCCAAGAGAAAGGGAAAAAGAAAAAAAGAAAAAAAAAACGAAATGAATTCACCCCACCACAGTAGACCGCCTCCAAAGCTACCTAAAATCTCAGTCGTAAATAAAAGTCAAAACGAAGAAGAAGCATTTGAACTCAGGAGCCAAGTGGAAGAAATATGTCAATATTGGTCAGTATGTCTTTAAGTCCTATCAATTTAAATTGCTGAATTTTACAAAATGTTATGCTGTATTTTGTTTGTGAAATAATGCTTAAACTATGCGTTTTAAATGTAAAGACACGCTTACTCTACTATAAAGCCAAATTGATGTTAGCCTTTCCACATGTCAGCGAACAAGGCAGAATGTTTTTGAATATCTTCTATCGAAAAATTTAAAAATTCGTAAAGAAAGCCCTAACAGTAGTTTAGAAGAAAAAGAAAAAGCCTAAAACACCTAATGCTACCACAGCCCCCCCCCCAAGAGGAAAAAAAAATTTGTTAAGCTCTATAATTCCTGAAGCCTGCAAGGTTCCCAACTGTAGTAAAAAAAAAAATGAAAAACCTAGGAAAAGTCCCAATACAGCAAAAAAAGCACAAGTCAGTACCAGTGAAAGTCATACGAAAGTACCTTAATGTTGGACTTTTACTAAGTTAAAACTTAAACCAAAATTACCCCCACTTTTTTTTTTCTTTTTTTTTTTTTTTGCGTACACATGGGAAGCAGCATGATAATAATAATAGATAATAAAAAATTAAAAAAATTAAAAAATAAATAAATATAAAATAATCAGATAATAATAAAATAATAAAATCAACAATTTGACAATATCTATGGGTGTTTTTAATGCAATAATGTGAAAGAAAATGCTCATAATTATTGACTATAGTAAAATATTATTTAATTAATAATGTGATGATGTGAGGAAAATATTACGTACGCGCACAGAGTGTACCATGTAACACACACACGCACACACGCACACATATATATATATATATATATCATATTCACCAACCCCTCCGCTCGGGCAGGATATGACACAAGGTCAAATTTTAAGCGGAGTTTAACAGGTTTGAATTCAGAATTTTCCTTCTCCTTGACTGAAGAATCTAGTCTGCCATACTACTTAGCCATAGCTAGAGGGAGAATAATTGGATTCATACTTTTCCCGAGTGCTATGTGAAATGCAAACAGTCTCGTTCAGGATTTGAACTCGTGTCGCCGTGTCCATTTCCTACGACGATAACCATTACACCACGGGCACCTCCTCCACCACAGGCGCCTCCTTATATATATATATATATATATATATATATATATATATATATATATATATATATATATATATATATATATATATATATATATATATATATATATATATATATATATATATATATATATATATATATATATATATATATATATATATATATATATATATATATATATATATATATATATATATATATATATATATATATATATATATATATATATATATATATATATATATATATATATATATATATATATATATATATATATATATATATATATATATATATACTTCTTTAAGAAAAACATGAGCTCTTTACCAGGAAAATTTTAAATATTAATTCATGATTAACTTCTTGTCCTGATGGAATTACTCCCAACTCCGGTTTAACTGGACCTAGAATATATATATATATATATATATATATATACGCGATTTTGGATTAACCGTATTTGGTCCAAATAGCTTAAGTTACAATACTTATTGAATGCAGCATTGTATATTGCCAATGTAAAAAATGTGAATCTTATAAGGTCCCTCATATCGGTGTTTCTGTCTCAGTTTCTTTGACAAGAAATGACACATTTTTCCATTTTGTTCACTTCAGTAAACTCAAACAACCTATCGTTGTCTATAATAAAGCCTGAAGAGAAGTTAATATCCATGAAAATGTAATTGTTGATCAGACATAACAAAACCGGCGAACATTTTTCAAAGTAATTTAGTTCTTCAAAAAAGTTGAAGACCTCATCCATTTTTAAAAAATCTGAATTAGTTTTTTGATCGCTTCGTAATTAGAATTACTGATTTGCCACAATAAATCTATGCAGCGATGGTTATTCTTTCTTGGTGTAGCTTAAAACTTTTTGAACGACCCTCATACTTTTGATGTGACACAGATGACTTAGGATCAAGAAAGACTTTAAAAGTATGATTTTTTTAATCTAACATATACATGTAGACATATGCACAGCCTTGTAACTTAAATAGTAGACTGATATCTAGAAGTCAACACTGCTGTCTTGACTTAATTTACTTGAGTAATTGCTAATTCTTAATGTTGGTTATATTTTACTTGTTGAATATATTTCGCATCCCTTAATTTGAGATTATTTGTTGTAGGGTTTTGTATAATATAATAATGCATTTCATACAATAAGAAAGCCTTTTAAGTGCCGGACGACCCGATTTTAAATACCATCAGAAAATACTTGTCGATAATAAATAACATAATCCATAACATAATGCACAATATAAACCCCATGACCTCAAGATTGCAAATACTCATCATCATCATCATATCGTGCTGGCAGCACGGATATCCCTGACCCTCTCTCGCCACTCCTCCCTATCGTTCATCGCCCTAGGCAGGTCTTCAGGACAACATCCTGTATCCTCACACAGCTGCTGAATGTACGTTCGTGCTGGTCGTCCTGCTTTTGCGCGGCCGTGTGTGGGGATCCATAAGAGTACATCTCTTATGAGTTCATCTCTGCTTCTCCAGCAATGTCCAGCATGTCTGGTTCGCCTAACTTGAATAGATTTCGTGATAGGGGGCAGGTGGCCGTACAGTTGGTGTCTCGTGGGGTGCCGCTGCCAGGACTTGTTGAGGATTGCACGCAGCATTCTTGTGTAATTGCCATCTAGTTTCTTCTCGAGCCGTTTTGTTAGCGTCCATGTAGTGCATCCATATAGCAGTATCGATGTGACCGCTGCCTGGAAGAAACTGCGTTTCATTTTATCGGTTAGGTCTGATTTCCATATAGTCGATAGCCTATTGATAGCTGTCCATGCTTTCGTTAACCTCGTTTCGATGTCCTTTTCGGTTGATTCGACGCTGCTTCCTAGGTACGTGAATTTGTCTACTAGTTTAAGAGGGGTTCCTTCTAGAGTGGAGATGTCCCCCGTTTGGTTATAGCACATATATTCCGTTTTGTGTGCATTAACATGGAGGCCTATGCTTGCTGCTGCTCGTTCCAGGCTATGCAGAAGTGTTTCGGCTTGGTCAGGTGTATTTGCCAGTATCGCTAAGTCATCGGCGTAGTCGGCGTCGGTAATTGTTGTTGCGGGATATCTTCTGCTTCTTTTCTTCGTCAGTTCGAAGCCATTCTCTTTGATTTTGTCAATCGATGTTCTAAGTACGTAGTCTAGACAAATGATAAAGAGATACGGAGCCAGCGTGTCCCCTTGTAGTACTCCTGCTACAATGTCGAAGTATTCTGTGTCTCCATCTGGTGATCGTACTTTTACTTTAGTGTTTCTATAGAGAATCGTTATTGCCGCTACGGTTTCTTTAGGTATGCCGTACGCTAGTAGGATTTGTTCCATCTTTCCTCTGTGAATGGAGTCGAAAGCCTTGGTAAAGTCGACAAATATTAATGTCGCTTGTAGGTTCTTTGCCCGTACGCCTTCAAGGATTCTTCGGATGGTTAGTATTTGTGAGGTCGTAGATCTATTTCTTCGGAAGCCATTTTGGTTTTTTCTAAGTATGTTGTCTATTTTGGGTTCTATGCGGTTTCGTAGTAGGGCATTGTAGATTTTGGCAGCTATGGATGTAAGTGTTATGCCTCGGTAGTTTTTGGCTAATCCGAGGTCCCCCTTTTTAGGGAAGGGGAGTATGCATCCCTTCGTCCATCTATCTATCGGATTTTGATTGTATACTGCGTTGCAGTGTCGGAGCAGTATGTCGTCGAATTGTCTGGTCTTCCATACTTCCGGGGGAATTTCGTCCAGTCCTGCAGCTTTCCTATTTTTAATTTTTCTGAGAACCGAGTCGAGTTCTCCTTGTGTGAACGGTCCAAGTTTAATGTCTAATTGTTTGCTAATTATTCTGGTGATTGGTTCATGTGTTATTTTTGGTGGGTTTCCAAGTAAGTTTTCGAAGTGCTGTTTCCACAGTTTTATTCTTTCTTGTTGGTTTGCTGCTTTAAGTTTAGCTTTGGCTGTGCTCTTTCTTCTGCTCACTTCGTTTATTGTTTGCCAGGCAATTCTAGATTGTCTATCTTCTACAGAGTCTCTGATCTTATCTATCTGATTTTGAATGTATTCTGTCTGTTCCTTTATATATATGCCTGCTAATTGATTTTGTGCCGTTTTTAGTTTTAAGGCATTTGTGTTTGTTGGGTTTTTTCGATAGTTTTTGGAGGCTGTTTTCACTAGTGCACGTTTTTCTCTCACCGCTAAGGTTTCCCATGGGACTCTATATTTAGTTTTAATTTTTGTTGGAATGTATTTTGCTGCTGCCTCAAGGTGTGCATTGACGAAATTTTCGTATTCGTCGTTTGGTGTACTTTTTTCCGTCTTTTCTTGTAGTGTTTCGAATCTATAAAATTCTAAATTTATATGAAATATTAAAATTATACAAAATTGTACCAACGAAATAATCAATAAATTACTTATTGAAAGAGCATGGTGTGCGTACACACACACACAATATATATATATATATATATATATATATATATATATATATATATATATATATATATATAATGAGAAAAGAAGCAAAGCGAGATAAAAACTCATCATTCTTAGTAAAGTTTCACATTGCCGATCATTAATATTGACACGTCTCAAGTCAAGTTGAAATTATTGTGTTATTGGTCTGCATTGTTGTGCATGTAGCACTGTAATGATTTCACTGATCAAAAAACACCCAAAGTGCTAAATTTTAATCATGATGAAAATATATCTACAAATCTCTCTCTCTCTCTCTCTCTCTATATATATATATATATATATATATATATCAGTACAGGTGTAGTAACAAACATCTTGTATTACATAATTTCTCCAACTGAAATTTTGTTCAGTCCTCGCGCACACACACACACACAGCACACCTGCCAAGTAGGAGAAACTACCACAAGAACACAAAATTAGAAGGGACTGACCAGTAGATTAATTTCCACTCCTGTTTCTTAATCGTTCTAACATATAACATGTTAACTCCCTCTGCTCACGCCTATGAATGAAAGAATTTGTAATTTGATTTCCTCCTTATTCTTATTTTTTTTTATTGTTTAATTTTTATTTTTATCTTTATTTTCTGATTTTTTAATTTTTATTTTTTAATCACCTTATTTTATCTTCTGAATACAAACTGTAACTCCACATTCGCTACTCTGCGACAGGAGAGAGTATGTAAAGAGTCATCTGACGAGACGGTGAATATAGCAATAATATTCTCCGCCGAAATAAATTTATTATGACGACTTAACCGAGTTTGAGTCTCCATTAAATTGTACTATATATATATATATATATATATATATATATATATACCTCAACCATTCAGTGAAATGGAATATTCAGTTTTTGCGAATAACATTCAAATTTCCCGCTGCTTAAATTTTCATGAGCTACTCTTATAATATATCAATCCGATGTATGAAACTAATCTGGTAATGTTTCAGTGACAAACCGTATTTTGTTTAGAATACGAATTTTTTTTTTTAATTCAAAGAAGATTGAATCACAAAATATTAATATAAAAAAGCTTCGTAGTTTATTAAAGAAAAGGATTTACAGATGAACACATTTTTAAGTCCTGTATTAGTACACTTAATCTTTTTGGGGGGGGGGATATTTTTTGCATTTACATTGTTTTTCATTCAATGGACCGATTGAAATCGACAAATCTCAGGTGACACCGTTGCCTACACGTCGACAATGACATGCTTCAGCTCTTCAAAATTTCATGGATAGAATTTTTTAAATCTCCTTTTACGGTATTCCCCAAATAATTTCAATTGGATTTACATCACGACTTATTCGCCTGTCAATCAAGAGCACGTATCTTTTACCGGAACCATTCACTTGTAGACTTTACTGTTTGGTCGCGCATAGTCATGAAAAGGAGATAGGATTTATTTTCCCCAAACAGGTCATCAATTTATTGGATAAGGAAATGATCTAGGACATCCTGAAAAATATCATTAGTCAATCTTTTAAAGTAGCAAATTTTCCAACACTTATGATAGACATGCAGCCTCAAATTAAAACAGATTGATAGGATTTTACACTTTTTTTCATGCATTTGATATCTTATCTTTCATATGGCATTCTCTAGACGCGGAGACAATGATTACCGAAGGAAATACAAAATCCTAATTCGTTACAGAACATTGCTCAATGGACCAATTTTGATGATATTGAACACATTTGTTTCAGTTTAAATGTTAGAAGAGGCTATGTAATTTATATCCTGCAGTAGTATCCATGCTGACAGAGTCTTCAGAGTGCTGTTGGTCGGGAAAAAGCAATACACACTTAATTCAAGGTTTTAAAAATATTACTTAAGTTGGCAAATCGATTAGAAATAAGGACTATATTCAGTTGACGTTCATCTCAACCTGTTGTCTTGGATTTGGAACCGCAATCCCTGAGAATTTTATGCATCTCATTCTCTGAGAATAATTCTGGTTTTTGCACGTAACATTTGGCAATGTGGCCAAGATTAATCTCTTACACAATTCATTAAGAATATCCTTTCTCACTTAGTCGTGCCTTGTCTTATGCTTCTTATGTGCTACTTGGCTGCATTCGCTTGCGAAGTGATTAACCGTTTCATCATTCTCAACAAACCCACATTTTCTATTCCATTGCGTATTATCAATTTTTGCTTTGACATAATTGTTTTTTATGGCTTTATTTTCTCCTATCAAAAGAGCTTCAGTTTCTTTAACTAGTTATCCCTTTCATAGTCATGTCGCAACCTACCTGAGTGCAATTTCGCCAATTTCCAAACGTGTTTCTTTCCACTTCTGTTTCCAAGTTTTTTGTTATTTTTCTGTTTGCACTGATTTTGGTAATGCTGTTATTGGCTGCATTAATTATTCTTTCTTTGCTCTTTTTAATACTCTTCAAGTTCTTGGATTGATGTTTGTCCACATTCCTCAATTCTGGCGCGTCCTCATCCACTTTCTTTTCTTGACTCATACTGTCTGTCTATCGGTTGTAACGCCAAGTGCAATCAATTTTTTTTGTCCTTTGATCGAATTGCTTGAGCTCCTCCCTTTTTACATTTTCAGAATGTTCCTGATTATCTTAGAAGAGAGACTGCCCAAGTGTTTATTATTATTATTATTATTATTATTGTTGTTGTTTACTCATTGAAAGTTTTTCGCATCAGCTTTAGCTGATGGCCTTTCACTGGAGCCAGTGACAGCAAGTCTCCTCAAGTCTCCAGGACTCTTCTCAGTTATTCTGGCCGTTCTCAACAATGCAGTAGTTTGGATGATCTCCACTCGTCCTCTTATTCCCTTGTCCTCCAGTCCCTTTAATAACCCATTATTTACTGCACCAAAAGCACCAATCATGATTGGTACAATTGTCACCTTCATGTTTAATAGTTTTTTCAATTCCCTAGCAAGGTCGAGGTACTTATCCTTCTTTTCACATTCTTTTAGTTTTATTGTGTTTAGCCGGGACAGCAAAGTCGACAATTTTGCAAATTCTATTTTTTGTTGTTGATTATTATAAGGTCTGTTTTCTGGCTGAGATTAGGTGATCCGTCTGTATGTCAAAGTACCATTAGAGTTTATGTGTGTCATTCTCCAGGACTGGGTTGTGAATGTTCCACTTATTCGGATGGTCAAATTTAAATTTCTTGCACATTTCCAAGTGGATCATCTTGCCCACCCAGTCGTGTCTAGTCTTAAACTCCCTCTGTGCTAATTTGCTGCATTTTCTTATTATGTGATTGATGATTTTCTCTTTATCACCACATAACCGGCATTTGCTATTTTGTTGCGTCTTATCGATTCTCGCTCTTATATGATTGGTTCTTATGGCGTTGTTTTGTGCTGCTATTATGAAGAGATTCTATTTCTCTCTTAAAGTTTCCTTTTTTTAGCCACATCCCGGTTTTGCCGTATGAGATGTTGTTTATTAGTCGTTTAAAACGTCCATAAAGTTGTTTTTCTTCCCGTTTTTGTATACTATTTATTGCCATTCTGCTGTCTATCGTGATGGATGTCTCGTTTCTGATGGCTGTAATCAGTCCTCCTTTGTGTTTTTCCATGTAGTTCTCGAATTGTTGTATGGATGCGTCAACACTGTCTTCAATGCTGGTAAGTCTTCTTTCTCCTTCCTTTCTTAATATATATATTTTGTTAACGTCGTTTCTAGGATGTAATGACATATGCATGGTTATTATTATTATTATTATTAGTAGTAGTAGTAGTATTTGCTCCTTTAGAGTTTTTCACATCAGTGTTAGTTGATGGTTTTTCATTTGAGTTTGAGTGACAGCAATTCCCCTCAAGCAACCCAGCAGCTATCCTAGAAAATGATACACAGAAACTCCGATGGGACTTTGACATACACACGGATCACCTAATCTCGGCCAGAAGACCAGACCTTATGATAATCAACAACAAAAAAAAAGAGAATATGCGAAATTGTCGATTTTGCTGTCCCGGCTGACCACAGAATAAAACTGAAAGAATGTGAAAAGAAGGATAAATACCGCAACCTTGCCAGAGAATTGAAAAAACTGTGGAACATGAAGATGAAAATTATACTAATTGGGATTAGTGATTTTGGCACAGCAACTAAAGGATTATTAAAGGGCTTGGGAGACTTGGAAGTTGGCGGACGAGTGAAGACTATCCAAATGACAGCATTATTGAGAACGGCCAGAATACTGAGAAGAATCCTGGAGACTTATTATTATCATTATAAAAAATCCTTTTATTAGTTTTATACAAAAGAGACGATGGTCAGTAGAGAGTAACTAAGGAAGCAATTCAAAATATTTTTTATAATATTTCGCAGTATAAAAGAATAAAATAAAGGAAGAAAGAGAAAAGTAGAGAATAATAATAAGAAACGCAAGTTACTTAACTAAACACATTAAAATGTCTACTTACAGCTAGTTGTCTAACACTTGCTCGTTCATGTGAAGGAGTCAAAAGGAGAACATCACGTTCTTTTATCTACAACTTGTTTGCATATTTTTTTCCGTTTTTTTCTTCTAATTATTTTTGGTTCGTAAGATACTTCTAAAGACATTGTCTTTAAATGTAACATGATCAGCAGACATATCTGTATTTTATCTATAAACAATGTACCATGTCGATAATGTATAAAATATTTTTTAGCAGTTTCTCATCACAAATGAATTTGTACAATAGTTACGTATCAGTCGGTACATAGCATCAAAACGACTTTTTGAAACATGTACGTGGATATTCTCCAAAAATCAGTTGCGTAACGGCAGTGGCATTAGCAACTAAAAACAAAAAACAAAGGAAAATAATTCTAACTACAAGTGACAAGCAATATATTCTGTATTAAGTGAAATCGGCCGTGGGACAAAATGTTCGCTTGATTATCGATCGGATTCAAATATAGGATGTAATTAATAACAGGAAAAAGGAATTTCGCGCCAAAACTTTCAGCAAAAGAATTGCCGGTAATTGAGATGGACAACGTGACGGGTCTTTTTGTGTATTTTATAATTTTGCTTTTTTAATAGAAAAGAGGCCGTGAAATGTTTTGTTCGTATGCGTTCATCATGCAAGTAGACTGGCCATAGTATAACTGGTTACACCAATCCAAAACGTTCAGAAAACATAAAAATCTGTCCGTCCATCCTCGTGAATAGTTCGAATTTCGAAGATTTAATTTTGAGGCAATGTTCTATAGATGAGCAATAATTTTGTTAGAACTACGTAAATGCCAGTGAACGTCATCAGGATAATGAAACAATTCAGTTGATATATATGTATTAAACTTGGTTCGGTACAAAGCCAAATATACACGGAACCTGGAAGAAATGGAACTTTCGTTCTGCCAGCTTATATCACTAACTATTGTAACAAACGAGACACTCTGCTTGATATATTAACGACTATATATATATATATATATATATATATATATATATATATATATATATATATATATACGTGGTGCATTCAATAAGTTTCCACATTTTTTCTTGTTCAGGCATTTAAAATTGTCATAGACACATCAAAATTCAGTATGTTATTGCTATACATCGTATAAGATGACTGATCAATATTTATGATTTCAGGTTCAAATGAACAGCTACAGCAGCAATTGAAATACACCCTACTAAATCCTGATTGTCACAGCTGGTGAATTTCAAAAATCCAATCTGGACGTGAGGACACTTTGGAAGAACTATATGCAATAAAATTCAGTTTTAAACTTGTTAAAAACGCCACAGAAACGTATGGAAGGCTTCAGACTACTTTTAGACCATATTGCATGAATCGAGCATCAGTTTTCGAGTGGCATAAGAGATTCAAGGAAGGCAGGGAGTCTGTGAGGGATGATGAGAGGTGTGGGAGGAGTAAGGAAGTCAATACACCAAAGTTGATTGGCCAAAAAAATAGGGTTACTATGTTGAGGTTTTAAGGGAGTTCAGGTAGAGATTCCGTCGGAAGAGGCCAGCACTCTTCAAATTGGGTTAGTGGCATTTCCAGCAGGAGAATACACCAGTCTACAATTCCATCCTTGTCACCAACTATTTGACAAAGATGGACATCAAGACAGCACCTCACCCTCCCTAGAGCCCAGACCTTGCTCCCTGTGACTTTTGCTTATTCCCTAAGCTCCGAGGCTGTCTTTTGGTGACAATTGAGGAAATGAAAGGGGCGGTGACGAAGGTTATTGACACGCTCACACAAAAGGACTTCCATGGGGCCTTCCAGAAGTTGTTGGAAAAGTACAAGTGCATTGCAGCCGGAGGAGATTACTTCGAGGGGAATAGAGTTTCATGCGTGCACTACCAATAAAAGTGCCCATACGAAAAAAGTCTGGAAACTTATCCTCGTATATATATATATATATATATCGGTTATCGGTCGTATTGAAGTCAGACCTAAACGATAAGATAAAACACAATTTCTTCCTAGCAGTGGTTGTGTCATTTCTACAATATGGATGTACTACATGGACCCTAACTAAGCATATTGAGAAAAAGCTAGACAGCGACAGCAAAAGAATGCTTCGAGTTATATGGAACAAATCCTGAAAGCAACATACCGCAAAAGAACAACTCTATTGATGCTTACCTTCCATCTATAAAACCATCCAATTAAAACGAACAAGACACGTGGGACACTTCCGGAGAAGTACGGACGAACTCATTTGCGACGTTCATCTATGGGCCCCTTCAGATGGATATACAGGGTGGAACGATAAAATTGTCGCCCTAGAAAAGACGACATGATTCCATTTCCCTTTAATGAAAACCGGTTTTCTTTTTTTTTTTGTTGCAGACCATCTACAAGTTGGCCAGTATCCCAAGAGCAATAGGAGCCTTCTATCATGTCAGAAAGTGACACAATGTTCAACGAGCGAGATCGGAGATGCGCCGCTGTACAACACATGCTCTCTACCAACCCAAGTTATGACAACAGGACAACTGCCAGTACCAACAAAATGCAAATCTGGATTGCCATGAATAATGTGGACGTGCCGAAGGTGATGAAAAAAAAGTTTCCGGCTACTGTTATGGTCTTTGGTGTGGTTTGGAGTGAGAGCCACATCATTCCACCTCACATCTTCAAAGTCGGCTTGAAAGTCAACACCAAAATGTACTTCGATGTGCTGAAGAGTGAGGTGATCCCTTGGTGCAATCAGGTGGCAGACTCTGGGCGTGGCAGCAGGACTCGATGCCGTTCCACAAGTCCAGAGAGAACCAGGCTTGGCTTCAGAAGGAGTGCTACGACTTTGTACTCATTTCTCATTTGCCCCCTCCTCCTTCGACCTGAAACCGCTGGATTACTTCGTTTGGTCGTACGTCGAGAACATCACCAACATGACCTCCCACAACACCAAAGCTAGCCTGATCGCCGCCATCCGCCGAGTATTCGCCGAGCTCCCGCCGGCGCTTGTGGAAATGGCATGCTCCCAGTTCCGGATCCGTATCGAGACGGTGATTGAGGCTGAAGGCGGCTACATTGAATAGATGTCTGCTCTACTACATAATCAAGTTACCTGAATTGATTTTTTCAATAAAAGTTTTAAAATAACCCTGTAGTGTTGTTTTCTTTAGGAAGACAATTTTAGCGGTCCACCCTGTACATGTGTTTACCAACCAACAATAATTTATCTACAACAGCTCTGTGTGGACAAAAGATGTAATCTTGAAAATATGTCGAAACTAATGGAAGATAGAGATGAATAGACAGAGAGTCATGGAAATATGTGCAAACAAAGTGATATGATGATGATGACGATGATATATATATATATATATATATACGTTGGTCATTCAATCAATAAGGTGAATTTCCCTGAGGAGTTTGCATTAAGAATCACAGTTTACTGTTGAACCTTTTCAAGGAAACCATTTCAGTTAAATCCTTACATATGCCAGAAGACTATCAGCATAATATTCTTTACTGATCACAACGTCAAGAACTTTTTCATTACCGGGAAATCAATGTGTTTCCACTTTTGTGCTGTCTTTTAGACTCAGATTCGGAGTGATAAACCTATGTTTTACCCATTTGTAAGTATTCTTAGTAGAGAATGTTTTTTCGTACTCATAGCACATTTTTTTAGTAAAATTTTCATGGTTTGCACCTTCTCAGCCACCAAATATTTGATGATCAATCTCTTGTCGATTCTAGAGCATTGTTTGATGTGTAAAGATGTTAAATAGCCGCAAAAATATTTTTTCGGGATTGGAATAATTTTTACTATAAACCGATTTCAAACAATGCAGACTTTACGTTTAAAGGGGAAAAAAAATCAGAAAAAACCTCATTTGGCTTTTCTGAGAAATTCCATCAATTATATTTTTCTTATCCTTGCATATACACAATTATTATTTGAATTTACCACTAAAAGCTTTAAAGTTTTAACAGTGCTCTATCCGAGAAAACTCGGAGAAATATAAAATAAATTTCAAGTATAAAATAATAAAACAAGATTCAATTGAACCAAACAAATTTAGACGTGGGTTTACTTTTTTTATTTAGAATAAACCCTTCTCTCTCTCTCTCTCTCTCTCTCTCTCTCTCTCTCTCTCTCTTATATATATAAATATATATATATTGTTAAACAAAGAAGTTTTAAAAACGTTTCTTAATAAATCAAGAACGTGCTCAATATCGGCTTATAGAGCAGGATAAAACCTTAAATGAATACATTTTTAATCATCTCTATGTAACAGTCTCATCACAGCTAGTTTCATCAAGTAAAGTACTCGTAAGTTTCATTAGAATTAGCCTTTTTTAAGGTTATGAAGGGTAACCCAGTGCCTAATTTTTTTAGCTTGTACTAATTCAAATTGTTCAATTGAACGTAAATTCTGAGAGACAAAACTAAACGGAATGATTTCACATTTATCGCCAATCTACAAAGGATTGCATTTCACATCGCACTAATGCCCCTTGGGAAAAGTATGAATCCAATTATTCTCCCTCCAGCTATGGGTAAATAGTAGGGCAGACTGGGTTCTTTAGCCTTGGTAAGGCAACTAGTCTAGGAGAAAGAAAAACTCTGAATTCAAACCAGTTAAACTCCGCTTAAAAATTGATCTTGAGTCATATCCTGCCCGAGCGGAGGGGTTGGTAAATATGATAAAGGAAAGCCTCGCTATTTTCTACATCAAATTCTGATTCTTATTGTCAGTAGTCCACTGTTTGTTCATATAATAAACAATAACACTTCTACAAGCTAATTTAAAACTTAAAAAATAAGTGACTCTCGGAAGAAACGAGTTGAATCTGACAGAGTGTACGTAGAAAAGGTAAAACAGCAGAAAATGATGGTTTCTTTATTTTCTAACATGTTTCAACTTATATCTTTTTTTAATGCAAATTTTTTTATCAAAATTATTTTAGTATGATGATGATTGATAAATTTTGATTCTATTAGAAGTCTTTATCAGGGCTTGTAAATCTCTCTATGTGAAAAGCACATTAATACTGAATATACTGGTTGATATGTTTAACTTGCGTCATGTCATGCGATGGATTTTTATGGTTTGAGAAAAGCATTTGAGACGTTTTATTGCAATAATGTTGAGAGAAATTTTGTGTGAATTTTAAATTATTTTACTACTATATTTTCTATAGATGGTGAAATTTCGAAAATAATACCTTGTCATTGTGTTATTGTGTTGTGATGGGCAACGGAACATACTTCATTTATTCTTCTTTTATTTTAGTCATGAATGAAAGCAAATATGACACAATTTTTAAAGTCATATGTGTGGTTAGTTGAAATATTATGAGAAACTAAAGAGTTTGTTATGTTACCAGTCTTGAAGTTTGTTTTTTTTTGTTGTTGTTCATAGATTCTATTGTTTAAATTTCTGCTTGTTCCTCCAATGTAAAATTTATAGCAATTTTAGCGGCGGATTTTGTAAACACCTGCGTTGGATTGGGGATAAGTGTTTTTAGAGGTGGATTCAAATACCAACCCAATAAAGAGACACATGATATTACTTAAAAAAAACCCTAATTGAAAAAAATCTTAAATCCTTTAGGCATAAAAACCTCTAGCCACACAACAAAACAATAAAATACATAGTAAAGAACAACTTCAAAAACACGGATTCACGATCCAACCTGAGAGCCAAGACACTTAAGACCGCAGTAGTCACCCGCTAACTGTGCCCTTACTCACTGACGCGTCTTTGGTGCTTCACTGGTTTTGTGTCGTTTGTCACTGTTCCTCTGTGTCTCTCACGACCAAGCTTTCCCTCTGTCAACACAGTGTTTCTAATCACAGAATTTAAAACTGAATAAAAGACACGGGCAATTTTTTATGATACAACATTTTTAAAATGAATTCAGTCAATGAATCAAAGAATATCGAGTTTTTATCAAATTTTATTTTATAAATGATTTTTAAAAATCGGTTGATTTTTATTTGATAAGTTTATTTATAATAAATGTGAACACAAATTAAAAAAACGCCTTACTCCTTTTTTATACAATTGAATAAAAAAGAATTTTTATCAAATCAATATACTTCTGTTATTTTTGATCGATGCAAATATAATAATCTTGTAATTGGGTAAAGCTAATGAAAATATATTGCTCTGAATTTAAAAGAGAAAATAGTTTGTTAATGTACATTTTCAAACAGAAATTTGGCAATTGAATTTGCTCACACGATTTATTAATAATGATAAAAAATAAAATTAATCATATTATTATTATTATCTGGAATATGAAGGTGATGGTGATACCATCTGTCGCTGATGTGTTCGGAACGATCCCCAAAGGTTTGGAAAGTGGCTGGAAGAGTTTAAAATCAAAGAAGGAGCAGAGACCATCCAAACAACAGCATTAAGATCGACTAGAATACTTAGAAAAGTCCTGGAGACTTGAAGGGACTTTCTTTCACTCAAACTCCAGTGAAATACATTCAGCTGATATTGGGGTGCAAAAAATCGCAAATAAGTATAATGTTTTGCCAGCATTCAAGCTATATATTTAGGTAAATTGGATCTAAGACGCTTGAAATCACCCTCTAACTACTAAAATGGGGTTGATGAATTCCCCCCATATCCAAAGATGCTGACTTTGCGGAAAATAAATTTATTGTTGTTTTAAATAGCTTGCTATTCTTGAACAGGAAAATTAACTAACCCTGTACATAGTCTACCCGCACCTGTTTGAGGATCACGTCAATATAAGCCGGTGATTTTAGCAGCTTGAAAGACGTCTTCCAGCTACAATTAGATTCCACGTCATTTGAGCCAGACTTACAGACCGAAAAATTCCGCTTACTTTGACTGAGAAACCCTCAAATCCAGTTTCATGTAAGATAGTTTCCTTGCGAAGGAATTTGCCTAAATGCATTTTGTCACAAACTTATATAAACATCAAATCCATTTCACATTTTGACTGGAGTCGAGATTTTTACGCACACACACACACACACACACACACACATATATATATATATATATATATATATGTATATATATAAGAATTATACGAATGATCGTGCAGCCACCAAGCAAATGCAATACGTCACACAGCAATACCAATAGCAAACGACCTACCTCTGAGATAAAAAACAAAGACAGAAGGTTGGCAGAGTGGTAGATGGTCGTGAAAACTAGAGAGTTCATCTTAAACAACGCAACACTCACCAATATTACGTATCTGTCTCTGAGAGTCTTGAGCGTACAGACCCCACTATTACGGCAAGAGGCTGTTAAGACTTTGAGTAAGGCATCGTATCATTTGTTCAATGAATAATTGGAAAGCAGGATCATTTTTCTTACACTCATACTATGTTAAAACTCACAAATTTTAAATTTAGAAGGAGTGAGGGGTTTTTTTTGTTTGTTTGTTTTTGTTGAAGCGAGTTAGAATAAATTCTCCCTTACCATATATAAAAATCACTCTTTACTAAAACTCTACATTGATCTTCCCACGAATAATAAAACGGATAATGTCTTCCAATGATGAATCAGGTTAGGATCGAAAAATCAGCAACTGGAACAAAATTCTCTCTGTATTTGGATAAGTATCAGAATCAAGATGAAGTTAATCCTGACCTACCAAGATCTCCTCCAAAATCAATACAAAATTAAAACACAGGAAAACTATTTAAGAATACCTTAAAGAAGTATTATCTGCATTATTTGATAAAATTAACAATCCGTCAGAATTAAATGCAAATCTAGGAAACTACAATATATGACCAGAAAGGACTAAATATACAGATACACACTTAGATTACCAATAAATTAGTAAATTGTTTGGCTTGGTTTCTTTGTTTAATGGCAAAGCCATTATTTATTTAATGCCAAAGCCATTCTCCATGAAGAACAGTCGTGGTACTATTTAACCCATAGCTGGGAGGATAAGGGGGTTCATACCTTTTGCAAGGGTATTTGCCCGAAAGTGAACGTAATAGCGCGACTGGATTACGAACTCGCGTATTACGATTCCGCAGCCCATCGCTTTAACCATTACACCACGAGAAAACCCCCTAAATTAGTAAATGTGAGAAGATATATTATTAATAGCCATAACTAAACACATGCTGAAAATATTGTATCAAAGAAGAGGTAGCTGCTGATAACCAACGAAATGAAAATGTATCACTTGAAATAAGGTGCCCGTGGTGTAATGGTTAGCGTCACAGGATATGGACACGGCGACACCAGTTCAAATCCTGGACCTGACCGACTGCATTTCACATAGCACTAATACCCTTGGGAAAGGTATGAATCCAAAATATTCTCCCTCCAGCTATGGGTAAATAGTCGGGCAGACTAGGTTCTTTAGCCTTAGTGAGGCAACAAGTCTAGGAGAAGGAAAACTCTGAATTAAAACCTGTTAAACTCCGCTTAAACATTGACCTTGTGTCATATCCTGCCTGAGCGGAGGGGTTGGGTAAATATGATCACTTGAAATAAGTACAGTTAATGACAACAGATTATATATTAAAACAATTAAGAAATGATTGTATGAAAACTTCATTAATAGAAAAGGAATACAACAAATTGCTGCAGAGAAAATACAATTAAATCGACGAGATGAAACAAAATATAATCAAGGAAATCGCAAAGGTAACTAATACAGATCTGAAAGACAGTGCACTATTAAAACGAATTTGTATGAGAAAAACGTTATTTAGTAGAAGTTGATAAACTATCCCAAAGAATATCTTCAAAAATACTTTAAATCAATTATTTCGCTTTTAAATAAAATGATATGACTGCTACAGTAACAAGTCCAGCAATTATAACATATAAACAAAATGTTTAAAGTAACCGAAATGCTAATTAAAGACAAAAATAAATAAAAGAATACAAAGGAGAAATATCCGTATTTAATGAAATGAGTTCGACGTCAAAATCTATGAAAGTAAGCAAAATCCAAAGAAAATATGAGTTAACATCATTTTATAATCCCCCAATAATAAAAGAAAAAAATTGAAGCAAAAATCCCACTAAAGCCGCAGCGTATCCGAAGGTAGGAAAAATGAACAAATTTCATTAGAGATAACTAAATATTTTAAAATGAACAAAACGTTCTTTCGAGACAATAAATGTAAAAGAATTCTCCATATTTATTGCGGACTATTTTCCTCATCTTGGTAGTTTTTGTGTTGTTTCTTCTTTCACTACGTTTCGGCCAAATTTCACCTCTGGCCTTCTTCAGGTGATTTACCGCGACCTCGGATAGGAATGCTGAGTCTTGTAACCGTATCACCAGTAATTACTGCCTTCCATAGTTGTTGTCTATCGCACCATGTTTTTGACCAAGTAAACCTCTGGCCGGTAGGATTTGAAACCGCTATCTTCTGACAATGCTCACCTGGAACCGTAGAGACTCAACGCCTCTATACGCTGCGCCACGGGCCCCGAAGGGCGATCAAGGATGGCTTTTTTGGTCTTATAAATCCTTATATGGTCTTCCAGAGTCGGGTCCGTACCGAATTTTTGTACTTGTCTTTAATTGGAAATAAATAAATAAAAATTAAGTCTCAGATTAAGAAGCCTCATCTCAAAATGATTCCAATTAAAGACGAATTCTCCATAGTTGAAAATATTTTGCAGCAATATATGGAGCTAGAAGAAATCTAGCTCCATAAAAAAGAAAAGAGGATAGAAATCTAGCTCCATAAAAAAGAAAAGAGGATAGAAAATATCGAATATATTTATAAAAATAATGAACCACAAACGTACGAAGATATCACATTAAAAGAGTTTATAAATACACTTAAACGCACACATGAATGAATGTCCCCTGGAATAGATAAAATAACAAACTTTTTGCTTCACCACATATCCTCTATACAACAACTAATGATGAAGCATATTTTAGAAATCTTCAAAGAACCTGAAAAGATGTCTGATTGGCTCACAGAAGTAACATACATACTACAAAAAACAAAGGAAACATCAAACGCAAAAAAAAAACAAACTACCGATGACATGCCTTTTCATAACATAGAAAGGAGAAAACAATCAAATTGCAAGAAAATATTGAGATTTTCTCTTTAGAACAAAAGGGATGCAAGAAAGAATCATATGGCAGCAAAATAAACTCTTTATAAGCATGATGATCATGAAGAATTGTCGTTCCAAACAGAAAAAATCTCCGTATAGTTTGGATTGACCAGTAAAAAAAAAAACGATAGCGTACATCACGAATGGATTTTAAAAATCTAAGCATTTTAGATATATCATCAGTTTGATAACATTTTTGAGATATGATATTGGAAGGTGGCATACTAACCATGAAAAAGCATTCTAATAATTTGAATATTATAAATAAAATCTTCGAAGTAGACTCATTTTCTCCTCCTCCTTTTATGGTTTAGTTTCTTGGTTTAATAACATATCATTTCTCCTGAGTTATTTAGGTTTGGTTTGGTTTCCAGGTATTTATGTTGTACAGCCGTAATAAACAGAAACATAATCAAACATAATATACGAACTTCAATGTACGAACGAACATACTTCTTTATAAAAGATATAACTCACATTTTATTCTAGAAAGGGTGTTGTTTGTTGTGTGTGTGTGAGATGAGCTGGAGACAGGGACAGACTGCTATATTGACCCAAGTTTTTTCTCGTGACCATAGTAGCACTTCTTTCTCATCTTGGCTGTGGTTGCTCAACCGTGGGTCACTGAGGGCCCAAAACCCTCTGTCTGCAGCTAGCTCTCACTTCGGTATCTTGTCTCCAACTGACTCAAACCGTCAGGGCACCTGGTTATATTATTGTCTAACGTCCACCTGCGTCCGCTGTTCTTCCGCTTATTTACACAGGTGCATCTCTTGATTGACGGTTCGGTCGAGGGTCAATATATAACATTTAATGACGCACCAACCTTCGTGTTTTATATAATGCCATCCATGTAGAAGAACAATAAAGTACTATTTAACCCATAGATGGTGGGGGATAAAGAGGTTCATATCTTTCCGAAGTGTATTAGTCTGATAATAAAATTAATAGCACGACTGGAGTTTGAACTCGTCTACTACAATGTTACTCTCAAGCACGTTAGCCACTACGCTACGGGAATTCCTTGTGAGTTATTTAATGCTATAGCTATTCTTGGAGAAGAACAGCAGTGGTATTATTTAATCCAGAGCTGGTGGTGATAAGGGTATTCATACCTTTAACAAGTGTATTTGTTTGATAGTGAACGTATTAGTTCGAACTCCCTAACTTCCAGACCACAGTCCAGGGCTTTAGCCATTTCTTAGGTAAAATATTCCCTTCAATGAACTTAAATACAAAAAATACACCACCTATTCTATAGGGACGATTTAAAGTTATATACAAAAATTAGAAGGTCTACCAATAACTGTGAAAAGATTTAATGACAACATAGGGATTACGTGGTGCATTAAATTTGTTCCAGACATTTTTTGTTCCAGCATTTAAAATTGTCTTAGTCACTCCAAAATTCAGTATGTTATTGCTATACATTTTATGAGATGACTGACCAATTTTTATGATTAAAATCAAATTAACTGCTACAGCAGAAATTGGAAAACACCCTGCTAAAGTCTGATTGTCACAGCTGGTGAATTTCAAAAATCCAATTGGGACGTGACGACACTTTAGAAGAACGATATGCAATAAGATTATGTTTTGAACTTGGAAAAAAAACGCCACAGAAACGTATGGAATGCTTCAGAGTGCTTTTGAAGCATCTTGCATGAATCGAGCATGAGTTTTTGAGTGGCATAAGAGATTCAAGGAAGTATGTGAAAGATTATGAGAGGTGTGGGAGGAGTAAGGAAGTCAATACACCACAGTTGATTGGCCAAAGCTTTAGGGTTAGAGTTACTATGTTGAGGTTTTAAGGGAGTTGAGGAAGAGATTCCGTCGGTAGAGGCCAGCACTCTTCAAATCGTGTCAGTGGCATTTCCACGAGGACAAGAGATAACTTCGGAGGGGACTAGAGTTTCATGTGTGCACTATCAATAAAAGTGCCCATACGAAAAAAACTCTGGAAACTTATTAAATGATCCTAGTAAATTTGGCCTGAATAAATGTCCAAAAATCATATTTACGAAAGCCTTGTTAGTTATGAATGAAAACATCACCCTAGATCTAAGCACTGAAAATACTGCGTCAGAACACAATAAAACCTATGAAATATGTAGGAATTGATGCAGAGAACGGTATCAATCAAACTATAAATACAGAAAAAAAATAAGAAAATAATTCTGTCAAATAATAACAACCATATTAAGAACAGTCTGAATGAAGCAAATAAAGTTATAGTAATTAAGATCCTACCAATATCAGTTATGATGTACAATTTTAATGTAATAATCGAGACGTTACCTGAAGTAAAAGGAAGAATTCTAAAGTTCGGAAACTAATAACCAGCCACAGAATACAACACCCAATAGCAGATAGAGAACATATCTAAATGAAGATAAGGTATTATGGAAAAGGCTTATCAAACTAGATTTGGCCCATAAAACAACAACTGTAGGATTAAAGACATATTAGGCTTTACAACAGGTTGGTAAACACACATGAGAAGCAAAAAAAAATATTCAATAAGTAAAGAAAAACAATGATTTTGCTAAACCACTCAACCTCAAACAGAAAGAAATAAGCATAAAAGATAGAGAGAGTCGATACACGTAAAAAATTAGAATTGCATTTATTGATATAGTAAAACTAGTGGATGACGAAAAATTGTGTGACTAAAAGGGGAAACAGAGAGTTTCATAATAGCTGCACATGAACAGAAACTCTCGATTAAAAAACAATGTGTAAACATTGTAAAAAAACCATTATATTGGTTGGGTGAACCAAAAAACTGAATGAATTGACCACTTAAGATTTAGTTAACTAACTCTAACACCGATAGTATACAAAGAAAGACATGATAAAATAGGACATTATATTCATTAGTAAATATGCAAATATTAATGTATACTGAAATGTGAAAATGTTGTATAAGCACCAACCAGAACCGATAAAGGAAGCTTTGCAAACTGATAGAAAAATAGAAATAGAAGATTGTGAAAATAAAAAAGAAAGTGAAAAGCTAAACGGATACTTGGATCTTTTGAGAAATCTAAAAAAGCTGAAAAGTAGGATGATGATGGTGATATCAGTTGTAGTCAGTGCACTTGGAAGGGTCCTCAAACGTATGGAAAAAAAACTGAGAGATCTGAAAATAAGAGGAATAATCGAGACCATTCAGATTAGTTTAGTTTAGTTTTTTTGTTTAATGGTATATCAACATTAGAATGTTATTCAATTCCAAAGCCATTCTCCTAGAAAAAACAATAGTGGTATTTTTTAACCGATAGCTGAGAGGATAAGGGGGGGTCATACCTTTCCTAAGGGTATTTGCCCGCAAGTGAACGTAATAGCGCGATCGGAGTACGAACTCGCTATCTACGATTCCACAGTCCATCACTTTAACCATTACATCACGAGGACATCCCCAGACCATTCAGACTACAAATCTTAAATTGGTAAAGAAATTTAGAAGAGTTCTTGATAGCTTAAGAGACTTTCTGTCACTTGGATAGCAGAAGTTGCTTGCTGTCACTTAGATAGCTAAAGAGACACACTGTCACTTGGATAGCTGAAGAAACTCTCTGTCACTTGGATAGCTGAAGAGACTTGCTGTCACTCGCATTTCAGTGAAAACTATCTGTTAAAATTAGTTTGAAAAACTCACTAAGGAAAGGATATAAATAACTAGTTTTATTTCGTCTGTTTATTTTTATTCGTCACTTATTCAATGCTGAATAAGAAATAACGAATTCGTAGCTTAATTTCATCTTTTGTAAATTGTACAAAATTATGGTTCCCCATATTTTATCATACAGAAATCTGATCTATCTGATAAATTAAAACGGGATTTCTTCCAAGATGTGACTTTGTCAATACCACTGTATGAATACACAACATGGACGCTAAAGAAACGCATGTAGAAATGGCTAAACGAGAAGTACCCACGAATGATAAGTGCTGTTGTGAATAAATCCTGGAAGCAACACCCCACAAACGAGCAGCTTTTCAGCTACTTACCTCTCATCTCAAAAACCATCCGAGTTACTTCTTGAGAAACAAAGACGAAGTCATCAGCGACGTACTTCTATGCACCTCAACACATGGATGTACCAGTGTTGGCCGACTGCTGAAGACTTATTTATATCAGCTCTGTGCGGACACTGGATGTAGTTTGGAGGACCTGGTGGGATCAGTGGATGATAGGTACGGGTATAGAAAAAGAAGAGGCCGGGAAAATCGTGCCGTCGGCGTGACTTGATGATGATGATGATGATGATGATGATGCATCTCCAAAAGAAGGATATCGAAAACAAAGACATAGTGAGTTTTGAAAATCACACTTAAGAAATTCAATAATTGCAAAGATACATACCAGGAAAAAAAAAGTTACTTCGAAAGTATTTTTCTGTTTTTAGCATGTAGACATAAGATACAGTGATCACAATTGCTTTTATCACTGTTTTTTTTTAATTTAATCCCTAATATTAATAATTCATGTTCGCAGGCAAGAGCTTGCATTTTACGTAAGTATAAGACTTCACGATTTTAGGCGACCCACTCTTTCATAAAATCAACGGGAATATTGCAGTTGTTTCGGTATCGTAAAATAGTAGCCTAGTCCCTCTTTCATCAGTCAGTTTTGTGCTGTGTTGAACATGACATTTTACTCTCATACACTGCCAAAACGTATTACTCACTTCTTAACTCTGAACGCATCTACAGTTTAATCTTTGTAAACGTTCATCGTGCGTCAATAAATGTTTATGAGTGAAATGTCTACGCATGTGAGGATGTAATTGCACAAATCTGCTTTCATATCAGACATTATTTTGTCAGACTGCTGAGTAACTTTGATCTTTAATGTCTAAATTTATGCCCTCTTCTTAAATGGCTGACCACTTAATAAACTTATGTTTTCTTATCAACCTTAGGTCTGTGTGTCAAAAGCATAGTAAATTCTTTATACACATACGAGGATCATTAAATAAGTTTCCAGCCTTTTCTCGTATGGTCACTTTTATTGATAGAACACACATGAAACTCTAGTCCCCTTCGAAGTAATCTCCTCCAGATGCAATGCACTTGTGGTACTGTTCCAACAACTTCTGGAAGGCCCCATGGACGTCCTCTTCTGTGAGCGTGTCAATGACCTTCGTCACAGCCTCTTTCATCTTCTCAATTGTCTCATAATGACATCCCCTGAGCTTAGGGAATAACCAAAAGTCACAGGGAGCAAGGTCTGGACAGATAGGGAGGGTGAGGAACTGTCTTGATGCCCATCTTGGTCAAATAGTAGATGACAATGATAGAGTTGGGGACTGGTGCATTGTCCTGGTGGAAATGCCACTGAGCCGATTTGAAGAGTGCCGGCCTCTTCTGAACTCCCTTAAAATCTCAACAAAGTAACCCTAACCCTAAGCCTTTCGCCAATCAACTCTGGTCTATTGACTTCCTTACTCCTCCTACACCTCTCATCATCCCTCACAGACTACCTGCCTTTCTTGAATCTCTTATGCCACTCAAAAACTGATGCTCAATTCATGCAAGATTCTCCAACAGCAGTCTGAAGCATTCCATACGTTTCTGTGACATTTTTTGCAAGTTTAAAACAGAATTTTATTGCATATCGTTCTTCTAAAGTGTCCTCATGTCCATATTGCATTTTTGAAATTCACCAGCTGTGACAATCAGGTTTTAGTAGGTGTATTCCAATTGCTGCTGTAGCTGTTCCTTTCAGTATGAAATCATAAAAATTGGTTTGTCATCTCATAAGATGTAAAGCCATAACATACTGAATTTTCAAGAATATACGATAATTTTAAATGTCTGCACACAAAAAATCTGGAAACTTATTGAATGCACTACATACCATGGGTTGTTTTAAATTAATCTATTTCGGTCGTCTAATTCACACTTTCCAATTATTGTCATTAAACAAGCAGAATGAAAAGGAATTTGAAGAATAATTAGGGAAAATGAATTAGAATATTAGTGACTCACTAAAAAGTAAATAGATAAGGAAATTATTTAATAAGGATAAATTAGTTTGGCACGAGGCCAAAAGTATAAAGCGTCCAGTGGGAATAGAATCTAGCAGTAATTATTTTGCGAGCTGCGATTGCTAAACATTACAACATGCATGGCACCACCAGGAAAATGAACAAACTACAGCAAACGTTCAGATAATTGAAACAAACTTTCGAAAGTGAAAGTGAAAGTGAAAGTAGAGACTTATTCTGCATTCGTAATGCAGTCAGAAGTGCCCTGAGCACTATAAGAAAGTATACTCACATCTCTTATGTCAGTTGTCATCTATGTGATTCTCAGTATCCCTGTCTAGATATGGAATAAGAGTAGGGGTGACTGCGACTGTCGAATGTCCGAACTGTGGAAGGAAATTAAAGAATAGAAAGTGGGTGGAAGTAAGTGATGAAATTCAAAGCATGCAATAAGTTGACGTTGATGTAAGGGAATTTGAATATATTAGTGATCGTTTGCTCTATGTGGATCTGTTATAAATGAATGTGAGTATTAGAATGAAATAAGAGAACAAATGATTAGGAGAAAAAGCTAAGATTATTTAAAATGCATACACAAAGCAAGTAATTCTTCCCCGGAATTAAGGTTTTCAATAAATTATGGTACACGTTTTTTATTTGGTCTCTCTTATCCCCCCTCTCTCTCACACACACACACACACACACACACACACATATATATATATAATTATGAGTAATACTCAAAGCTAAAAGCGTTTTAATCTTTACGGTTTTTTATGCTCGGAAATACAGAGAAATATCACAATATTTTTCAAGTATAAAATGAGATTTTGATAAAAGAGAACAGAAACACGGGACTCAGGATCATATTGAATATTAGCTCACCTGAGGATCGACAACGTCGAAATCTGAATCGTGAGTATTTTATCCTGTTTTATCATTTCCTACATCATACTTGATATATAGATATATATATAATACTATATATATATATATAATATATATATATATATATATTAATCTGGACAATCTAGAGCATAGAAATGTTGATCTGATGATACTGTCTCCCATATTCAATGAAAGGAAAACACCTGGTAAAGTGAATTAAAAACTACCAAGGATGAGATACTGCTAACAATTCTGTACTTGAAAATGTAACAGAGAATCAAAATTTAATCTCTTGCACAATTCTAGTGGATTATTCTTTTCCACCCAATCGTGCCTGGGTGTTTATCGGACGCGATTGAGTGGGAAATATTATCCACTGGAAATGTGCAAGGAATTGAATTTTGATCATACTACTAAATCATCTATGTAAAAACCAAAATCCGTCCTGGAGAATTAAAATTCTCTGGCATTTTGAGATTCAAACATCCCTTTATCGAGGTCAGAAAACAAGACCGAATGCTAATTAATAAAACAAGAAAGAAAAACAAACGAGAACTAGTCTAGTAAATTTTGCCGTTCCAATGGGTCACAGAGTGAAAATAAAAGAAATTGAAACGATAAACAAATCATAGGATATTTCCAGGGAACTTTAAAAAAAAACATTTGAAGATAAGGGTGACATTAATACTAATTGTATATAGTGCTCTTGGAATGGTAACATATTCGTTAAAAGGAGGCAGGAACAATGGGAAATCATAGGAAGAATGAATACCATTCAGATCACAGCATTGTTGAGATCGACTAGAATACGCAGAAGCATTCTAAGGAACTGAAGAGACTTACTATCACTTAATCTCCAGTAAAAACCCACTTGCGGACGCTGGTAGGAAAAACTCATGAGATGATGATAATAATATAGACATACTGTTAGAAAAAAAATAGCATATTTTAGCTGCTTTCTAAACCGTAATTAAAATAAAAATCATTATATGGACTCCATAAATTACAGATGATCAATTTTTTAACATAACTCTTTTTCCTTTCCTTTTATACTAAATAATTTAAAGATCTTCCGTGGTATTATTCACTACATATAAAAATTTCTTTTCAAAAAAATACACAAATAAAAATACATTGATAATATACGCTTAAAAATCAATAGTTAATTAAAAGCTTCATTTTTTACGACAACTGTAAAAGTTATTCGGTTATATCCCTCTCCTGTCAACATTTCAGCATTTTCCACCGTGACAGATACACTATATGGAAATTAATGGCTACAGTAGAGGAAGGCAAAGAGATAATTAAACAAAGAAAAAAGTGGGGTAGATATGTTGTGGTGTGGGGGGTTACGAAAAAAAAACAATATGGCGTCTGCTGACGTCAACAAGGCGGTAAAAGGTGCGTCTGAACTTGAGTCTTTAATGTTCAGCTCTGACAGGTTCAGAGCTGTGGTTATATGTTAACACTCTTCACAAATAAAGATCAAAATTGGCATAATGGAAGAAGCAGAATTGGTAAGATGAACAGTAAACAGTGAGGGGTGAAATGAGAAGAGTGAAAGGAAGAGTAGATGAAGAGAAGTTCGAAAAAAATGTGTTAAAAACAATATAGTTATTAATGTTTGAAAGATGAAGGAAATAGATATATTGAAAGATAGGCAGAGAAGGCTGAAATACAAGAGGAAAAGTTAGAGAATAGAGAAAGATGGGAAGCATAGTTAAAACCTTATATAAAGAGAAGAGATAAATTAGAACTGAAGAGAAACAAAAAAAGAGGGGAAAGGATTTATGGTAATGGAAGTGAAAAGAAATTCGAGAACTAGAAAGAATACATGATACTTTTAAAGAATAATGAAAATGATAATCATCGTAAGTGATTATGCTGATGATATCTGATGAGAAATTTGAGCAAAAGAGAGAAAATTGATAAGTCAGATTGGATTCTAATTGGACTATAACCTATGTGATAGAATTAATTATAACCAATGAGAACACGAAAAGATTATTAAACAGCATGGCTATTTATAAGAGTTAATTGATGATTAACAATAGAAAACTCATTGTTTAACCGAATACTATCGCGTTAAAAAAATCTCTGCCCCTTCTAATTTTTATATTTTCAGATCAAAGTTAAATGAAAAAAATGAAAGCTACTCTTAAATTTTTTCATTGTTCGAAGAGAAAAAAATGATTACCCCAGCGCTTATTTACACATACTACATATAACTATCATGACAGACAAATCTCTCTCTCTCTCTCTCTCTCTCTCTCTCTCTCTCTCTCTCTCTCTCTCTATAGATAGATAGATAGATAGATAGATAGATAGATAGATATAAATTAGTCAATAACGCTTGGTAAATGTCAGTTTCTTGGTTATGTGACCATCAGATCAAATATTTCCCATGAGGTATTTTAGTTTCTTTTTATCAACCAATATTCGTAGGTTATTAAAAGCCAACGCTATCCTTGGAGAAAAAAATAATGGAACAATTTAATCCATATTTGGTGGGTATTGATAAGGAGATTCATGTCATTCCCAAGGGTATTAATTCAAAAGTGAATGTAATAGGGGTTCATTAAGTACGTAAGCTACTACGCCACGAGGACTCCATTATTTATATACATAAGCTAGATTCATAATCAGAAGTGTGATCTAGTTAATTGGTCATGCAATTTAGAGTGGTCTATTTGATACTGCTTGGGTATATAATATTAATTTTTTGATTTCTTAATTCATTTATTCTATCATGATTGATTTATTATTTTCTTGTGTTTATATTTGTTGTTACACCTTCGAAATCTTTTCCCGACTGCGTTAGCTGATCATCTCCTGGACTCTTCTCAGTAATCTGGCCAATCTCAATAATACTGTAATTTGGATGGTCTCCACACGTCTTCTTATTTCCAAGTCCTCCAATCTTTGCACCAATCCTTTCGTGATTATACCAAGCGCACCAGTTACAATTAGCATCACCGTAACGTTCATGTTTCACAGTTTGTTTTTTTCAATTCTCTGGCAAAGTCAAGTGACTCATCTTTCTTGTCATATTCTTTCAATTTTATCCCGTGCTCAGCCGTCACAGCAAAGTTCACAATTCGGCAAGTTCTCTTTTTTGTGATTATTATTATTATTATTATTATTATTAGATAGATAAAATATGATAACAAGATACACACACACACACACACACACACACACACACACACATATATATATAGGGAGAAAGAGACGGGAAGAGAGAGACACACGGACTGACAGATAGGCAGACATAAACAGATTAAGATAGATAGATACGAAATGTTACTATCACAATACATCAGTAAGAAAAAGAAGAATAAGGAGACAATAATTTTATAGGATGGAAGGACTAGAATAAAAGCTTTGAAATTCAACTTAAATGAAAACTGAAAATCATTCTCCATTATTGAAAAAAAGTTCGATGCTTACCGTGTTCTTTTCACAGGCCGATTAATAATTGTGAATTCATTTATAGAGGGGATACAAGTAAAAATTCAACTCTCTTGTCTGGTTTACTAATTAACTTAAGTTTGGCATAAGGTAAAAACAATAGTGATATATCTTGAGGATCAAAATGTATAATCCCGTCTGAACTGATCTATGTAACAAGCTAAAACTGCAATCACGACGTTATTCACCTCTTCACTACTAAAAAAATGAAGCACAATTTAGTTTTTGCAAGTTGTCACACGGATAATGTGTGGGGATCGGAATTGTAATTCATTATTAACTGAAATATGATATTAGACATGTAACTATTATTCCATGATTAGGTGTTCATCAATAATAGTGAATTTGTGCTTGAAATCTGATTCAAGATTGTTTTTTTTTACTTTTTTTCTTCATCTTAAATTTGAACTCACACAAAAAACCATCTTAATCTGACGCTATAAGCTTTTCTGCCTTATATTCATATATTTAGGTGTTATAATAAATATGCGTGTAGGTACGAGTTTGTCTATATGTATATATGCAAATAAGCGTAGCATGTATGTATGTATGTATGTATGTATGAGTACAAGTTTATCGTTATAGGTGTGTGTAGGTATAGGTAACGTATGTGTATATATAGATGTGTATATATAGATGTGTGTATATAAATGTGTGTATTTAGTAGTACCAAAAGAACAGCTGAACAAGTTAAGGAGGTCGGCAAAATTTCATTGATAATACAATAAAATAAGAAATATTTTAATATGTGTGTGAAAGGGTTAGCTTTTTTTTTAATGTTCATAACAAACACAAAAACGGTCAGAGATCATTTGGAGCAATCATTTTTAAATTACCTTAGCGCTAGGAAAGCGATTTTCTTTTCCGGGAGCAAGGGTCCCATATATTCAAATAAGCAGTTAAGCTTTGTATAGAGGTATTGCACTCTTGGTGGTTGTGCTGTCTAGTCTAGCCTGGCCGAGAACTCTTCCTTGGCTTTTATGGTTTGTCATAAGAAGCATATCGATAAAAGAGATAGATTTTGGTCGTTAGACAGAATAGGACATAAAATGTATCAAGTCTTTGTCTGCCGTCCGTTACCAAAAGGTAGATTATGTCTAACCCATTGTTGTATCGAAAGAAATTGTTGTTAATAGAGACAATAATACAGTTTTATTCTCAGGTTTGTTTGATTTTGTTTTTAGGGGGGTTGCCTGTTAATCCTGTGTAGTGTTAACCAGTGCCAGTTTCGACCTAAACGTGCGACTTACAAATCTTTTTGAACAATAAGTATAAAGTGGCTTGGTTCGTTTATCAGACGAGATGGGACGCACAGTGCGTGATACCACTCAACTGCATATAAAGATGAATAAACGACGAGTTACTATCCGATCTTACGAGTTCAAACATTTAGGCTGAAGCTCAACTTGTCGGTCAGAATGCGTGTTGATGCCACCATTTTAAAGCAATCCTCGAAACAGTTCCAACACCAATGAGCGTCCATGCCAAAATTTTATAACCTGGCAAATGACCCTAAAACTTCGCCTAAAGAGTTGATTAGCTTCTGATGAATGTTAACTAGGAAAAGCTTCGAAGAGAGAAGGAAATGTGACTTATTATTGCAAAGGATAGGGAAAAGTTAATGTTTTGCAACATAAGATGGTTGTGGTAAGTGGGTTGATTGAGCGGGACGATCAGTTGTTTGGGGGAACGTTTATACGTGAGAGAAAAGAAAAAAGGGAATGCCATTATAGACACGTTAGAATAGAAAGTAAATTGACATGTGAATAAAGGTGGAAGACATGGAATATGGCTGTGAAATGTAAGAACTGAGTAAAGAAAGAAAGAAAGAAAGAAAGAAAGAAGCATACAAATATTCATTTAGAATATCAAATGAAAGAAAGAAAGAAAGAAGCATACGAATATTCATTTAGGATATCAAATAAAGAAAGAAAGAAAGAAAGAAAGATCGAAAAAGGAATGAAAGAATGAAATAAATTTTTGGAAATGGAAAAAAAAAACAAGGAAATCTAGGGAGATGAAAAAGAAAAAGAAAGAAAGATAGAATGAAATTGTGAGAAAAAACATAAAAATTGAGGGTTTGGATTGATTTCTATGACTTAATGGAATGCCAATGTTCAAGGGTTATTTAAATGCCAAATCCATCGTTGTGAACCGAATGTAGTGGTAATATTTAATGTCAAATCAATCATTGAACAAAACCAGTGGAAGGTATAAGTAATGTTAAATCCATCGTCGCCAAAGTACAATCATCATCATCATCATCACCATAATGTGGTGTGACTAGCATGGATTTCTCAGACCCTCTCACGACATTCGTCCCCAACTTCCATCGCTTCCGGCAGGTCTTCCAGGTTACATCCTGTATCCGTACAGAGCTGTTTTTTGGTAAGTTCTTGCTAGTCTTCCAACACTTGCTCGTCCATGTGAAGGGATCAGTAGGAGTACATAGCTAATGAGCCCGTCCTTATTTCTACAGCAGGATGCTGTATAACTTTTTTCATCTAATTTGGATAGTTTTCGAGATGAGTAGTAGGAAACCGTAGAGTTGTTTTGTGGGATGTTACCTCTAGGATTTGTTCAGTACAACTCGTATCATTCTCGTGCGATTTCTATCAAACTTTTTCTCCATAGGCTTTGTCAGCGTCCATGTGGTGTATCCATATAGTAGTAATACCACGACCATTACTTGGAAAAAATGTGCTTTATTTTATCGGATAGGTCTGACTTCTATGTGACCGATAACTTATCGATAGTTGTTAATGCCTTCAGTAGTTGCGTATTGATTTCATTTTCAGTAGATAAGACGCTGCTTTCAAAGTAGGTGAACTTGTCCTCTAGTTTCAGAGAACCACTGTTTTGTGTGAAGATGTCTCGCCTTTGATTAAAGCACATGAACTCTGTTTTGTCTGCGTTCACTTTGAGACCTATGCTAGCTGCAGCCCGTTCCAGACTAGCAGCAGGGGTTAGGCCTGGTGTGTTGTATTTGCTAGAAGCGCTATGTCATCAGCGTAGTCTGCGTCCGTAATAATTTGTGCGGTGTATCGTCTGCTTCTTGTCTAATTTTGAGTAAAACTATTTTCTTTCATGAAATCTGTCGACGTTCGAAGATAAAACAGATAAAACACGAGTATGGGGCTAATGTGTCCCCTTACAGCACACCTGCGACAAAGTCAAAGAAGTCTGCGTCTCCATCCGGTGAGCGAACTTTTACTTTTATGTTTTCATGGAGCTCCGTTGGTTTCTTTGGGGAGACCATAGGGTGGAATTATTTGCTCCATCTTCCTTCTGTGTATGGATTCAAATGCCTTGGAGAAATTTTCAAATAATAGTGTCACCTCGAGGTTTTTTTTCTAAAATTCAATGAATTGTGAACATTTGTGATGTACTTTATGAATTTCTCCAAAAGCTATTTTTTGTTGTTGTTTTTTAAAGAATTTTCTCAATTTCAGGTTCAATGCGGCTGAGTAGCAGAGCATTGAAAATCTTGGCTGCTATGGAGGAAAGGGTTATTGCTCGGTAGTTCTAAGCGATTCTGAAATCACCCTAGTAATATTCAATGTCAAATTCATCTTTGCAAAAAATGGTAGTGGTTATAATCTATATAATCTTTTGTTGCGAAGGGACAGTTGTGGTAATATTTAATATCGGATCCATCAATGCACAAAAACAATAGTAGTAATGTTTAATGCCAAGTTCATCGTTTCCAAAGAACAAGAGTAATATTATTTAACCCACAAATGGAGGTTTAAGGTATTTATATATTTTCCCTATAAAAGAGTCTGAAAGTGATTGCAGTTTCAATGTCGCCGTCCGTTCAGTTAACAATTTCACCACTGCGATTCCCGTAGAGAAAATCAAAGAACAAAGATAAAATGACGAAGCTGAAGGAACACAATTGAAATAAAAAAATAAGAAAAATGTAAACATGGGGGAAAGGAATACATAATGTAGAAAAGATAATGGATAAAGTAACACATATTGATAAAAGATCGATAAGAGAAAAAGGCACAGAGATAAAGTCACTAACAAACACAGACACCCTCTCACAAACGCAGACGATTTCGCACACACACACACACACACACACACACACACACACTCAAAAGTGTAGCCGATAGGGTATAAAAAAATGTAAACAAAGAATGTTGCTGCTGTTTCTAAAAATAAAAATACCTTAAAATTGCCTTAGCCAACGTGGTCCGTTTGGTAGATGAGTGGTCTGAAACACAGTCTAACGTAAAGTTGGACGGGTTTCGATCCCGGCTTCGAGCGTCCTGCGTGTCTAGCCACACTGAAGAATTCTGATAGAACGAAATAGTCTGCCCGTGGATGACTATATATATATATACTAAGGTGAGTGTAATAAAAGGAGGTGGATGGTATGCCTCCCCAGTAATCGAAACTGAATACGTGGAATCAATTTGTCCTTAATAGAAAGTGAGCAGCCGAATTTTTGCGCTGAAAAATATCCCTTTTTCCTGCAATAGTTTTCTGGCAGTCCTTCGCCCCAGTTCGTCTCTTGTCCTGTGTCGCTTCGACTTATATCCCAAACGCCTGTCTCTCGTGCATTCAGGCAGGATTTTTTAAATCATCGTCCCAAAACGCCACATCCGGGTCAATCGTACAATGTAGTAATTTACATGCGCGCCAGCGTGTAGGTAGCTGTGACGTCAATCACGATTGACGATCGGGAGGATGTGAGTTCGATCTTCCCAATCGCCCGTTTCTCTGCCTCTGATCTCATTTTACATGCCAGACATATTCGTGCACGCTTTGAGCTGCTGCGTGCGTGATTTCTCTCGCCACAGTGGGTCAAAGATTGTGCAATATTTCGCTATATGCTTATTTGCGTCTCCTATGTCACGTTACTGAATCAATGATAGAGTTGAAAGGAACTCGTTATGCCCGGTACCAAAGTGGTAGTTGGTGTCCAGATACGTTTCAGGTTTTTTCTCTGTGTGTGTGTGTGATCTAAAAGCCCGGGAAATATAGAAATTTACACTTCACAAGTTCAAACTAAACTAGGCCATAGCGCTATCGAAGCAAACAAAAAACTGATGCTGTGCGAAAGATGAAGATACTGCGGATATTGTTATCGTATTTACCCAACCCCTCAACTCGTGCAGGATATGACACAAGATCAATTTTTAAGCGGAGTTAAACAGGTTTGAATTCAGAGTTTTCCTTCTCCTAGACTAGTTGCCATACCAAGGCTGAAGAACTCACTCTGCCCTACTATTTACCGATAGCTGGAGGGAGAATATTTGGATTCACACCTTTCCCAAGGGTATTAGTGCTATTTGAAATGCAATCAGTCTTGTCCAGGATTCCTAGGACGATAACCATTACACCACCGGCACCTCCATATACTGTGTATATTGTTATAGTAAACAGAAGATTTAAGACATGTTGCTTGGTTTGAAAGCAAAGTCGGGTATATCCCAAACTCAAGATTCCAATACCATGCCCAAGACGGCTCTAGGTTGGGCAAAAAGTACTTGGGAAATAACTAATCATGGAAGGTTCATCAACCGATTCCCGTTGAATATGATAAAATCAATACGGTAACTCGGAAAGATTAACAAAATATATGTTGACAAAAAATGTCTTAATTGTTCAATTATATATTTATATATATATATATATATATATTGAGGTGTCAGTGATGTAACAGGTAGCGTCTTTGGAGACTGAAACGGTGACTCAATTTCAAATTCTGAATAACGTTGCAAACAACGTTATTCAGAATTTGAAATTGAGTCACCGTTTCCATAGCATTACTAAAAGAAAAGTATGAATCAAACTATTCTTCTTCCAGTTATTAATAAATAGTAAGGTAGACTGTTAAGGCAACCAATTTAGGAGAAGAAAGTCTGAAATCAAACTTGCTAAACCCTGTTTAAAAAATGGCCTTTTGCATCATTTTGTTTAGGGGTTTGATATATATATATATATATATATATATATCAACCCCCTAAAGAAAATGATGCAAAAGGCCATATATATATATATTTATATACATATATTGATCCTCTGATAGCATATGGGCCTGTAAGCTGGGGTTGCAGAATACACCGGCAGCACCTCAACAGAGGAGTAAGACTCCCCCAATCAGTGACCTGGATATGACACTAAACAATCTAATGGAAGGGTTTCAGTAATGCTGGGAACTTGACGAATGCGGAGTACCCCTTCATTGCCATAGCTCTCAGGTCCACTCTGACCCGAAGTGGTAGCACCTGATAGGGTTCTATTTATGGGTCAAATAGAACAAAACTGTACTCATGCTAAACTGAAATGTTTGAAATTAACTTTTGACATTTAACTCTGTAAACAAAAACTGTACTTATATCAAACTTCTTTGTTTGAAACCTTTATCAAAATGACTTAATTTGCCGTTAAATGACCAGAAAAAAGGTCAATAGCCTGTAAAACAGAACAACTAACCAACCAATCAATCTGATAGCTTAAGCGAGAAACTGTTACCAAGCGCCATTGACCCTATGTCAACGATATCGTCATCCTCATCATCAGCAGAAGAAACATACTCTTGACTTTTCTCTTGTCATTCGTCTCTATGATACATCGCTCTTGTGACGAGTTTCCATCCGTATTTTTTAATTTTTCGAGATATGGACGGAGTCCTATGTGTGGGTTACTAAGACCACGGACGAATGAGGGTTTGAAGGTTAAAGAGGTCAACGTGACATGAATGAATACGTGGGTTATTCTGAACCGGACAAACAATATAACGTGGAGTTGGTTTTTTCCTTTTCTTTATATATGTATCATTCATACATTTTTTCCATTTAAAAGAAAGCACAACTGTGACAACAGGCAAACAAAGAACAAAACGAATACAACAAAAAAATATACAGCAATGTGGAGGACAAGTCGCTCCCAACAGTATCTGACTAGGTCCTTCCAATAAGACAAAGTATTTTTTTTCTTCTTTCACCGAAGAACAAGAGTCTCTCCTCTTCGTCTTTATGAATGTACAAATTTTAACCAAATAGGTTTTCCGCCGAAACTAGCTGCTGATGAACAGCCTCAAAAATGTTTCTTTGGAATAGTCTTGATACGGACCTTTATTTAGGATACGTATATTATTCTTGATAAAAATTTTGACTCACCTTTTTTTTTTTTATCTTTCCTTTCTTTTGTTAATTCTTTCTTTTTTTTTTCTTCTTATATTCGTTAATCTTCTATTAACGAGTTGCAAGGCACCAGTTTTTGTTTTCCTTTTCTTTTACGTTGAGCCTCAGGTTCTTACCCAACGGAGCTAAATGCTTCTATATGCCATTTTGGGACTAGGATTTCCCCTTTCACCGGACCCCGTGAAAAGGCGACCTTTATCTTCCTTGGCGAAACTCGAAACTAACTTTTTGGGTTTCCTTTCCTTTTGGCGGTAAAGCGCCCTCCCTGTCTCGACCCATGGCATGTCTTCTCCTTATCCGGGTCAAGACCTTTGCCCCTTCTCAGCTGCTTCTTCCACTGTTGCTAGGGCTCGAAGACTCGCCAATCGCCTTCCCCCACTTCCGGTCCACATAGTAGTTCTTGCACTATAATCCTACCGTGGCCGGTGGCCGTAACACTCTTGACAGGTCCTACAAATGGCCTCTTCACTCAGCTACAAAATGTACGTCTTTGCCATTCGGTTAATACGTGGGTGCCTATAGAGGAACTTCACTTGTAATTTCGTCCCTGCTCTCCTCCAGTACCCAGTATGCTGTCTTTATTTTATCAGCATCATTAGTGAGATGGGAGGTAAGCAGCCATATTGCTGCTGCCTGGTGGTAGCTGCGATTAAAATTTGTTAAAAAAATATGCAGCGCCCTCATTTAGTTCTAATATTGGTTTTTTTCCGAGTGGTTAATCAAAGACCACTTCGTCGAGATTCGATGACGAGTCAAAATCTGAAAAGTTGCGAATCGATTGTTTTAAAAAATATTTTAATTTTTTGTTGCGAGTTGGGATATGATAGAGAAACCGATATAGCAGTAAGAATCTCGCCTCAGTAGTTCTTATTGATTCCAAGGGCACCTTTCTTAAACAAGAGGAGGATGAAACCTTTTATCTATTTAATTATTCTGTTTTGTTTATACACGGCGTTGAATAATCGAAGAAGTATGTTGTTAAATGTCCTTGACTTCCATACTTCAGGAGATATTTCGTCGAGGCCAGCATCTTTTCGGCTTTTAATCTTTATCATTACAGCCTCAATTTCTTCCCCCGTTAACAGCACAAATTTTACGTTTTAATAATCTTTTTCATTTGGTTTATTTGTGATTTCGAGATGGTCTCCAAGAAGAATTTTGAAAAGTCCTTTCCACTTCTGAAGTCGTTCTTCTTGGCTAGCAGCTTTTGGCTTTGATTTTCCATCCGCTGACTTCATTTACTGTCTGTCAAGTTAATTTTGATTGTTTATCTCTTCAAGAGGATTTTTATCTTATTGATTTAGTCTTAGAAGTATTCTATTTTTTTTCAATGTTTTAGTTACATCTGTCTGGTTTTTCTTAAGTTACAGTACATTAGTGTTTGTTATGTTTTTTTATTAAGTAAGAATCCTTTTTTCGTGTTAATTTGTATTTTCCTGGCGGCTATTGACTCCTGAGGAACCCTACATTTGACTGATGTTTTTGTTGATATGCACTCGACTGCTGCTTCTAAGCGAGCGGTAACGATGTCTTCCTATTCGTCATTTAGAGTAATGTGTCCTGCTGAATATCATATATATTGAAAACTCTTTATTTACAAATATAGCCAATTGTATATATATATATATATATATATATATATATATATATATATATATATATATATATATATATATTTAACAAAATAGTAGAAATTTCAAACACATTTATTTATGTTTTTTTGATTGCAGCTCTTCCGTGAAATCCAGCTTTGTGCAGCTCCCTTCTTACACTTTTTGAGGAAACTGGCTTATCGACATGGTCATTAGCTCAACTATAATTTTCAGAGCTGTATTCTAGTGATCCTTCCTAACAATCCTCATAATACTCCCACAGTCCCAATCTTACGGTTTTCGCTTTCTTCTAGAGTTTTGATTTAGTGAGGAGGTTTTTCCTTCTTTCTCATATGCTGTCATTACTTTCGAGACAGTACTCCTTGCTAAAGCAAATAATTTACCCTTTTTTGTAACACTTGTGCCAGCCAGACGAGCACCAACAGTTTGACCCCTTTTAAAGTCTGATAGATCTGCGGTTTTAAGGAATTTTTATTAATTTCTTCCGATGGTATCAGTAAGAAAACAGCAGTTTTAGAAAATAAGACGAGAAAAATTAACAACAAATCAAAATACATAAAAACAACAAACGTTAAATGGTTTTATAGGTGTTTCAAAATTACGATACTAAGATTCTTGATTTTTTCATTATTTTGTCTAACCCAAATATACATATATATATATATATATATATATATATATATATATATAGAGAGAGAGAGAGATGGAAAAAGAGTGGCTAAGATGAGGCATGAACATCGGAAAATAAAAAGATTTTAGTGTCATATATACGAAAATATATAACATGAAAATAATAAGTGTATGAGTATAAAAAATATGATGATATCTTATTATATGGCTTTTAGATTATTTTCTTCTTTTTTTCTTTAATTTATGCCTGTTACTTTAACTCCCTTCAAGTTCTTTGTTTCCTCATACACATATATATATATATATATATATATATATATGTGTGTGTGTGTGTGTGTGTGTGTGAAAGAGAGGGGGCTCACACGCTCATATATTCATATTTATATATATATATATATATATATATATATATATATATATATATATATGTGTGTGTGTGTGTGTGTGTGTGTGTGTGTGTGGCTCTCTTCAAATGCTTTTTCGTGTGTGTGTGTGTGTGTGTATATGTATATAAATAGAGAAATATACAGATAGATAGATAGATAGATAGATAGATTAATCGCGTTTTCTTTTGTTCATTTGAACTGTTTATTTGTATGTACATATGATATGTATATGCATATATAAATAGGTGTGTGTGTTTCAAGTTTGAGACTGTGCGCATATGATTTTTCATATGTTTGTACGTAAGAATATATGGAAATGAATGTAAAAAAAGAATCTGCGTATGTATCGAGATAGATAGATTGATAGATAGATCATCAGAGTAATCACAATATTTTCCTGTTGCTGTTTTGTACTTTTTACCCAAATGTCCTGACCCATTTCGCTAGAGGCTAAAGCAATTACTCATGCAAAAATACTGTTCAGATGGCGCCACCTGATAAAAATGGCGTCGCTTTCGTTCCAAGATCAGTCTAAGCTGTCCCCTCAATTCAAATTATAGCTGCTTTCTGAGAATCATCTTGGATTAGTATTCTTATCTTGCGACTTTCCATCAGTATACATATTGTGTATGTTCGTATCAAAGCTTCAACAGTCGAAAGGGTTAGGAAGAAGATATTTTTTTCATGCAAACAATAATTTTCTTTATCCTTTATTCTCAACATCAGATTCCAACTCTAATCTTATGATTAAGAGTTCAAAATTACGAATGAAAAACTGCTGCATCTATTTTCCTTCAAATTCACAAATTTAATACAATAAATCCGTTACTGGTACCACACATAATATACCTGATACTGTGTTTAAACATCTGTATAGTATATTCTTAAATAGATTCACCTGTATCTGAGTTTTTTTAGGGATAATAAAGTAAAGTTGGCGACCGTAGTCGAGGGCGACCAGAATGCTCCCTTTTCAATAGCTTCAACACCGAGGTGTAGGAGAGGGCGCTACTCCTTTCAGTGGATTGCTCCACTTTACCCTTGATACGTACCTTATATGGATGAGTGTTAAGCAAGGGGGTATCAAGTACCATTTTTAAGTCTTTGGTATGACGCGACCTGGCATTGAATCCAGGTCTCCCGGACCATTGACGAACATTCTACCCACTGGGCCAATGAGCCGGTTTTTTTAGAGATAATATTTCCTATAATCACGCAGGAAATGTTTAGAATCTCAAATATAAATCATTTATCCGGCGATGAGACTCCAGGTTGATGGTTCATTAACTGAATGATTTTAACGGCATGTGAAACTCTTTAAAGTTATTCAATATCTAGATGTTTAGAAATCACCCTTCTTCTTCGTTTATTTTAACATTTTTGAATTATTGTTTCAGGTGAGGTATTACTTTATTTCATAATGTTTCATTCACGACATAATCTTCGCCGACTCTTCATAATGTTTTCACTCTTGTACATTGCCAAGTACTTCACTGCACACTCACACATCTGTTTGAATGATTTATATATTTACTATTACTAGTCACGTGACCACTTGGAGGGTTGTGTTTGTTGTGTCGAGATCCGTGTTATTTTTTGCGCACGATCCGAACACGAATAGTTTATAAACATGTCCATTTAACCTAATGATAGTTCCTTAACTGGTACTATTACACTAAGTGGACTTGGGAGTAATTCCAATGAAAGTGTACTCTACATGCTTAAGCTCATCAGAACAGGAGCTGCTTAATCAGTTGCTGTTTAGTCTTAACCAGGACACCTGATTTTGCGCGGAGAGTCTTGTTTAGTCAATTTTTCAAATTCCTGGCAACAGGTGGAGGATATCGTTTAGGCTACCTTCTATGGATGAAAGAGAACTGTTTGAAAATCAGCAGTATTAAATTGGAATAATTGTGACGATAGAACTGTATGCAAAATATTTCTGTTGAATAGAATAATTTGAAGCTCTGATTTTTTACGAATGAGTACACTTGGTTTCTTAAAATCATATTGCTTGCAAGAAAAGGGGGCTGACTTAGGGATTAAATAGTCCAATAATGGCTGACCAGCCTTGACTGAAATCTTGTGTATTTTGGTCTATAATTAATTCTGAACTTTACAATTACAATTAACAATTCTTTTTGAATTAGTTGAATGATGAAATGTTGTACAACAGATACTTCCGAACAACACTTTTCAGATTTTGAATTTAGTTTTTCCTTCTCTGTGACCGTTTACTTTGCAAAAGTTATGGAGCCCCGTCTACTCTAATATTGACCCCTTAATAAGGGTGAGAAAAGAGAAAACTATCCAATCAATATCTGCTAGAGTGAGTCAAAAGTTTTGGTAACGTGAACGACAATTTGGTGGCTCTGAATGCATTTGCCAGGATGTTAGATAGTTCCTTTTGACAGGTCGCGTAAATTACGTGTGAGGCAAATAGGATGTACATCTGTCTTAAAGTAAAAAAATACGGCAGAAATGCCAATGGGACTGCGAGGGTGGCATTCTGGATGGAAGAGTATCCACAAGGTTGCGCGAGCGTCCGGAAAATTATATAACCACTGAAGATTCCAACCCCAGGGAGAGAACGAAGGACCGGCTAAAAAGTCATTAAACATCAAGCCGCTCTGGGTGCTGGCTTTGAGTCAGACGGCCCCGTGTGGTGAGGTAGGGAAATGTCAACTGTACGAGATTTCACAAGAGAAAGAAGGGATGCGTTACAAAGGCGCTGTAGTTAAAAAATATTTAGAAACTAAGATGATTAAATGTCTCGAGATTATGCAAAGATGTGTGAAGAAAAGTCGAAATCAGCTCCGATTACAGAAGAAAGAGGAAGGGATGCCTTACGAAGAACGTGAAGTTGAAAAACTTATAGAAGCAGACGTAGTTAGAAGTTTTGGGTTAGCCCTGTAACAGTCTCGCGAAAGAAGAATGAAGAAAAAGCAGAGATTATTAAATGTTTTGAGTTGGCCCTATACCAGTCTAGTGAAAGAAGAACGAAGAAGTGGTTCACAAAAGATTCAGTATTTCTCTCTGTGTTTATATCTTAGTTGTTGTCGACTTTCTTTTTCCTCTAAATATTTCGTATATTTCGTAATAAAGAAAAACAACAAAAGAAGCTGATTATATTTTTATAGATTAAGAGTTGTGTAATATATTCAAAATACGAATACGTTAAATATACGTATATGTAAAAAAGTTCACATATGTGAAATGTTCACATGCATAGGAATCCCGAAACACTGACGACTTTCTTTAGCTCAGGTAAGAAACTTTTATTACCTTCTTGACTTTTAGGTTTTCAACACGAGGAGAGAGAGACACAATCTTTACTATGCTGACTATTCCATCTGACCCCACCACGCGCGGCGTATCTCATAGACCCAACTGGACTGGCCTCGCCCAGGTCCAAAAATCAGATCGCTTCATCAAGGTTCAAATCTTAACTCGCTGCTTTATTTAAAAAATCATCCAATATCCTCAGTCCATCACTTCCGGGCATGATGTCATTCACATCCCCTGTCATATTTTCTATCCGGGGTTTTTATTATGACATCTGTGATTGTCACATCCTCTCCGCGCGAGCGTGAACACCCGCGCTTAATGTGTGTCCCTACCAGTACACTAAGTCTAATAGTTCTAAGCCTAACTAAACCGAAAGATAAGATATAACCAACGAAAATGATAATATATATATATATATATATATATATATATATAAATCCTTCCGCAATTATATAACAGTTGTTGTCTCTTCATTCCCGGAATACAACAGAGGTCACAAAAGACTCGCTGTTCCGCGGCTCGCCAGATGCTCTCATGATTTGTCTTCTATGGCTTAGCGCACGGCCTCAAAATCCCTGCCTTGCCAGATGATTGAGTTTCTTGCAAAATGACTGACATTTCATGAACCATCCGGTTACTGAACTATTATCAACTGCACTTTTACACATCGCATTGCAAATGTTTTGTGTCACTTCTGCTGCGTTATCGTCCACTTCGAATTTGTAAGACACAAGTTCCTGAATTAGACTTCTTTGCACATTCACCTTTGTGAATTTCAAATTCCACGAAAAGTGAAGCAACGCAAACACTGTCAGGGCAGCAAATACTACCATACTACCAATTATAGAGGGCATCTTCTATGGATATATCTTCATCAGTCACGTGATATAAGCACAGCAAAAAAGCGCATAAATTTTTGCAAAACCTTTGACTCACCCAAGTATAACAAAAAAATCTCCTGTATCTTATACAATGTTGCCTGCAAACTGTGAATAACTGATATATGAAGTCTTAATAACAATTAGAAAATTACAAGGTATCCATCAGAGTGAAAAGTTGGATTTTAAATATTTCTAATAATTAATAAATACATCTACGCTGATAATTTTTAAAACCAGTTCATTATTACAACAACCCTAACATAAAACGTCATGAAAACGATTAAACCAATAAAATAAATCAAATATTAGAGACTGGAGGAAAAGGTATTCGAGAGTTCTTTCATTCATTCATTAAATTTTAGGTTATTTTAGTTGTGGCACAAGGCCAGAATAATTAGGCGTTCAATGAGAATAGAATTCAAAAACAATAATCCGATAATCTACTTTGCCAGCCATTATACCATGTCAGGTGCCCAAGGAAAGAATACAGATGTTTAGACAGTTGAGGAACAAGGCCAGAGGTAAGAGACACCCTGTGAGAATCGAATTCACTATCTATCTTGATAAATGTTCTTCCACGTGAGATACCCAAGCATGATATATAGTTGATCTGTGTCTCAAAGGAAGAAGTATGGGGCATATAGTGAGCTTCGAATTCACTAATAATAGTCTAATAATCTATCTTGCTAACCATATCAAAACGTGAGGTGGCCTTTAATCCATATATTTATATATCTATCAAATCCAATACAATTATTATGGTAAACTCCCACTCGCATACACATATATGTATATGTACATGTGTATATACGTGTGTGTGTGTGTTACTAATAACAACGGACTAAGATCTATATCTTTAGACGTTGTTCCATAAATTGACTTTCACAAAAAGCCCCCAGATTACAAAGTCAACATTATATTATATTATATAGATTTTAAAATCGTTACTGTTATTTATAGGCCAGACAACAGTGAATGTAATCCAAATATTTCGCATAAAATGGAAATATGCACATTAAGCAATATTAATAAAATTATGACAATTAGTCTCATCTGTATTTGCGTATTTTTCTCCTTCAAATTCCTCGGAACGTTGCCATGAGTGAAATGGAACACATTCAGAAGTCATTGCTTCAAATAGAATTGATAAAGATCAGAATAATAATCAAGCACATCTTCTTTCAGATTTTTTGTGTGTGCTCATTGTAACATTAAAATAAAGACCCTGTGTAACGTGCAGTTAAAGAAAAATACTGCTGATGGTAATGTTCATGTTCATATTAATTTGAATAAAACTGGAAATTGTAAACAAAGGAAAGATACAAGTGATAAATGGCAATTTAACAAAAGAAAGAAAGAAAGAAAGAAAGAATACTTCAAAGGAAAGATAGAAAACCTCGTGGATTACATAGAAAAGTAAAGAAAGAAGAAGACATACAAAGAAAGAAAGAAAGAAAGAAAGAAAGAAAAAAAGAAAGAATACTTCAAAGGAAAGATAGAAAATCTCGTGGATTAAATAGAAATATTTAAAAAAAAGGACAAAGATAGAAAGAAAGAAAAAAAGAAAGATAATGTGAAAGGTATAAATGAAACTATGGAAAGAAGTTTTAAAGAATGAATGAAATTTTTAAGGAAAGGAAGGATTGAAAAAGACATAAGTTAAAAGAAAATTCAAAAAAAGAAAGAAAGAAAAATACTAAAACGAATGAATGAATAAATGAATTAAAGAAGAAAAAACCTTTACTGAGAATCAAGAGTTTGTTAAATAAACAGAGATGACAAGAAAGAATAAAACATACAATGAAAGAAAGAAAGAAAAAAAGAAAGAAAAAAAAGAAAGAAAAAAGAAATCTTCAAACCTAAGAAAGAAAATCACGTGCATTAAAAAGAAATGTAAAGAAGGAAGCAGAGATACAAAGAAAGAAAGAAAGAAAGAAAGAGAGTAAGAAAGAAAAAATAATTCAAAGCGAAGAAAGAAAATCGCGAGGATTAAACAGAAAATTTAAGAAAGATGAAGACATATAAAGAAAGAAAGAAAGAAAGAAAGAATACTTCAAAGGAAAGAAAGAAAATCGCGTGTATTTAATAGAAATGTTAAGAAAGATGAAGACATACAAAGAAAGAAAGAAAGAAAGAAAGAAAGAAAGAAAGAAAGAAAAAAAGAACGAAAGAATACTTTAAAGTAAAGATAGAAAATCTCGTGGATTAAAAAGAAATGTAAAGAAAAAAGAAGACATACAAAGAAAAAAGAAAGAAAGAAAGAAAGTAAGAAAGAATACGTCAAAGCAAAGATAGAATATCTCGTGGAATAAATAGAAATGCGAAGAAAGGAAGAAGAAGAAGAATAAAAACAGAGAACATAAAATAGAAGTAATAACTGCAGATCGAAAAAAAAAATGACATAATTCTATAAATTGGTTATAGGAAACTGAAAGGAATGAAAGGAAAACAAGCTGTTCCTTCTCAATGTCCGTATTAAACACGTCGCAAACTAATTTATCTCTCATCGTATCTGTTAATCAAGTGAGAGTAAAGCAGCTGCAATAAAATGAGAAAACAAAAGCGATATAAATCCGTCATTACTTGGGATAATCATATCGAAGATGATTATCAGTAATCATTATTATTATTTGCTGCAGTTCAACAAAGTCTTTTTGTCGTTTCTTTTCTTTTTTTCTCTTTGTGTGTATGTGTGTGTGTGTGTGTGTGTTGTAAGGAAATAAGGAATGTGATTGTTCATTATTTGCTGATGATAATTAGCGGTAAATAAAAGAGGGAAGTAATTCCGTAAAACACACTTGAAGGTAAGATGTATTTGATTAATAAGAAAAGCAGTTTGTCAATGTACTGATATTTATTATCGCCTTCATTTGTATTCTAGTTTCTTACTTAAATATCGGTTTCTTTCAAGTACTTTTGTTTTTAATTTCTTTCTTGATGTCGTCTTTAAATTGTCTTCTGGGCAGGAAGATGAGAATCAGTAAATAAAGCAATCGTTAATTGGCGGGTCACGCTAATGATCTCGAAGTGATACCAAAACTGCTCAGCGTCTCTCTGTCTCTTTCTCATCGTTCCTGCCATCTTCAGAATTATGGCGCTTTCAATAGATTCTATTCTAATGCATCTTTGAGATGGATCAAAATGAGCATATTTCCAAATTCTTATCCTTATTGGATATCTATATTGAAATGGTCTACTGCAGAAAATTCATCATATTACACTAGGAAATATAGATCAACATAAATCAACGTAGCAATTTCAATATAGAAGTTATGACAGAGCCCAAGTGCATGTGTTTGTTGGATGGATTCAGTGATTCATTTATTCATATATCCGTTTTAACGGCATGTCCAATCGAGAATTCTTTTATAGCGAGTCGTTGAGGAATTGCGTTCATTGTACGTTTTTATTTACATTTTTGTATAGTTTCGTAATATTTTTTTAGCATGCGCCCGTATGATATCAAGTATTCCAATCTAAAACAAATAATTTGCTAACAGTTGTATGGTTTTAAGTGTTCCGATTTAATTCAAATGATTATATGGTTTCAGGTAATTAATTCTATTCAATAACAGTTATTTGTTTTCACACAGTTATATGGTTTCATGTAAGTTTATATCAATCATTAGTAATTAATTATAATTTTAAGTGACTAATCTTAATGCAAATAATTTAGTTATTTGATATCGAGTCATCGAATACAAATAATTTTGAAAGAGGTCTATTCTATCTATAGATAAGAACCTTAGAAACAATACTACTCAGAGTGAACCAGGGAGTAACACACTTTTTCGGACTTCAGAAATGAGCCTCACCACCACCAGCAGCAGTTTAGTATCATACCCAGAGAGGACCTATTACTCTGATGATCACTTGGGTCTTCTAATAGGTTGATTGTTCATTCTTTCTGCACCCACGGTATGTTTTTAAAGATCCACAGAACGGGGATTAACGCAACTACGTCAGACCTTCTTGTGACGCGTCGGATGGTTAGATGAAATGTTTTTAACAAAGACGCTGACAACTCTAAGAATTAGACAACTCTCTGTTCACAAAAACAATATATATACTTAACAACCTCACTGCACGAGCAGGAGGCGACACAAGTTTATTTTTTAAGCATAGTTTAACAGATTTGAATTCAGATTTTTCATTCTCCTAGACTAGTTGCCATAGCATTGTCAAAAAGCCCAGTATTCGCTACTATTTACCAATATCAGGAGGAAGGATAGTTGGATCCAAACGATTCCCTAGGGTGTTAGTGCTCCGTGAAATACAAACAGCCTCATTCACTATTTGAACTCCGGTCTCCTTGTCCATTTCCTGCAACGGTAACAATGTGATTATATATTTTTATTTTTATTTTTACAAAATTACTAATTCTGATTAAGAAGAGAAAACAAAAACTAGATACAATCTATGTATTCTATGCCCCACCGACAAAAAAATTCAACAAATATGATTTTGTTCCTAGACATAAAACTTTCTGATACTGTGTAAAAGTTCCAGTGGAAGGAAAAAATTTGGTACATTATTCTAACACAAAAATCGAAGTATTATAATATAGATGATATTTATATCATCGTTTTTTGTGACATTAAGTTATAATTAACACACACACACACACACACTCAACAGTTTATGGTTGTCACTCTTTCATTTAGTAGAGTAGTGGTAGATCAAATGCGGTAAAATTTAGAGAGTGCTCAATAACTGATAGAGCTATTATATAATGAAGAATTAGATTTTATGTATATTTAAGAGCATGGTAGGTTATCTGTAACCATTGGTTTCATGCCGTCTTTACACTGCAATCATCTGCCGGATGATTGCCCTGGAAAGACGGCATGGAACCAGTGGTAGCAGATTAGCATCCATACTATTAAATACATATAAAAAATTTAGTTTTGCCTTTTTTACTCTGCAATACATTGAAAATACTGCGAGTGTATATGGATTAATGTTTTGTCATACGTTTTTTGATTAAAACATGCTTACAGAGTACTCGTGTTTATCAGTAATACTGTTTTAATAAACTAACATGACAATTATTAATGTTCGGATTATTAAATTTTGTTTGAATATGAATACACAACGGCAACGTTTATTAGATTTGACATTTGATTATATCTTACGTGTTTACGTTAATGCAAACAAATAAAACCTCTCTATCCAATATGTCTCTCACAAACCATATGTCCTCCTCCTCATCCTCATCCTCCTTCTGTCTCTCGCTCTCTCTTTCTCTCTCTCTCTCTCTTGTCTTTCTCTATCTATCTACACACACACACACATATATATATATATATATACGAATGGAACCGAAACCTAATTGATGAAATTCTTAAGGAAATTATTTACAGCTCTATATTTTATTATTTGCACCAAATGAGTTTTAATTGAAAAATAGCTTTACATAAACTAATTATATGAGTTTCTATTTAATAACGGGAAAAGAACAAAATTAAGAATGATTAAGATGGTTAATGTTCTAATGGCCTAGTAAGAAGGTTGCCAGCGAAAAATTAAATTGGGAAATCCTTTTCGTCATGTTTCGTGGTTATTTATCACAATCAACTCTTTAAACGCATCGACACTTATATATGACTATGCATTCGAGTCAATATTCCAGTTATAGTACTGTAACGAAAACTAAAAGCGATTATTCTTCCAACGGTGTTATCTCTGTAAACAGCTCGGAAAGTATCAATTCTTCGTTTCAAATAAATATTTTTTTTCATCTGAAAAGTACGCTGGTTTGAAGGTAAACCATTTTCAAACATCTCTCTGAATGATTACATACGTCGTGGTTTCAATAGGTTTCCAGACTTTTTTGTAGAGGCATTCAAAATTGTTGTAGACTCTTGAAAATTCAGTACGTTATTGCTATACATCTTATGAGATGAGTGACCATTTTTTGTGATTTCGGGTTTTAAGGAACAGCTACAGCAGGAATTGGAATACACCCTACTAAAGCCTGATTGTCACACCTGGTGAATTTCAAAAATGCAATCTTGACTTTAGAAAAACGATATGCAATAAAATTCTGTTTTAGACTTGGAATGAATGCCATACGATGAAAGCTGGATCTACTGCTATGATCCAGAGACCAAGAGACAGAGTTCCCATTGGAACCATGCTGGCTCTCCTAAACCCAAGAAGACCAGACAGAGCAACCCCACCCATAAACTTTTGATGATCCCTTTTTTGACAGCACTGGCAGGGTCTACATGCAGTGGGTTCCCACTGGACAGACTGTCAACAAGGAATAATATGTTGAGGTTTTTAAAAGAGTTCAGGAAGAGATTTCGTCGGGAGAGGCCAGCGCTCTTCAAATCGACTCAGGGGCATTTCCAACAGGACAATGCACCAGTCTACAACTCCATCCTTGTCACAGACTATTTGACCATGATGGGCATCAAGACAGTTCCACAGCCTCCCTACAGTCCAAACCTTGCTCCCAGTGACTTTTGGTTATTCCTTAAGCTCACAGGCTGTCGTTATGAGACAATTGATGAGATGAAAGAAGCTGAGACGAAGATCATTGACACGCTCATACAAGAGGACTTCCATGGAGCCTTCCAGAAGTTGTTGGAACGGTTCAACAAGTGCATTGCAGCCAGAGGCGATTACTTCGAAGGGGACTAGAGTTTTATGTGTGTGCTATCAATAAAAGTGCCCATACGAAAAAAGTCTGGAAACTTATTTAATGATCCTCGTATGTTAACCTTTCGACGTTGTTTATTAAACTTTGAGGCTTTACGAACAGAGTTTAATGTGTTTGCTGCAATGAATTGCAAAGTAGTTAAATTCCAGATATATTTGACATGAGACAAGTTTTCTGCGATAAATCATAATTTTCATCTTCGAAATTCAGATAAGCGTATGAATACATTGTTGTTTTCTATGTTTAATGGCATATCAAATTTCCAGGGTTATTTAAGCCATCCTTGCAGAAAGATAATAGTGGTATTATTTAACCAATAGTTCGGAGGATAAAGGTGTTCATGCCTCTCCGTAGAGTTTAGTCGAAAAGTCAACGTAATAGCGCGATCGGAATTCAAACACGCTCTTCACGATATCACAATCCCCTACGTAATCGACTATGCCACTCGTACTACTCTGATTCATGAGTAGAACTAATTTTTGTATGAAATAAATTTTCTTTTTCTTATAATATATATTATATAATCTATACAATATTATTTAGATTGTTTCATTTTAAAGACATGCGGTGAGCTTTTTTCACACATACCGACCCATTAGCCTAATGAGTAAAGTGTTCTCCAATGGTCCGGGAGACCGGGGTTCAATCCCATGTCTAGTCATACCAATGACTCAAAAAATGGTACTTGATGCTGCCTTGCTTAGCACTCAAGACCATAAGATAAGGATCAAGGGTAAAGTGGAGCAATCCTGTGGGAAAGGAGTAGAACCCTACTCTACACCTTGGTGTAGTATCTATTGAAAAGTGAGCCTTCGGGTCACCCACGACTAAGGTCACCAACTTTACTTAGTTATATATATATATATATATATCTTGGTAAGTGAGTTCGAACTTCAGTCGCGCAACTGCTTTTGGAAAAGAATTAACTCCCTTTATGCATCGGTAATGAGTTGAATAATAACGTTACTGTTCATTTACAAGGTGGGCTTGGCATTAGGTAACTGTATCGATATATATATATATATATATATATATATATATATATATATATATATATGCGTGTATGAGTGTGGGTCGTGTGTGTGTGTGTGTAAGAGAGCCACTCAATATATATGGCTGGGTGGAGTTAAAGGAAAATATTTTTCTGAATTTTTTCCCATAAACATAAACACCTTATTATTCCAAAAGTCATTTTAATATGGCAAATATATTTGTTTTTGAAGATATTCAAAGTGACGGGAAATCAAACAGAGATTTAGAATTTGTCCTTTTTCTAGATTTGTTAGTTCACCCACAAGTCATGCGCAGAACGTAGTTTTGTATATTATTTCCCAATAAGCAAAGGTGAAGAAGATATAGATCAATCTTTTTTACAAGGATGTGAGAAACAAAAAACATCATCCAGGACTTAAACATGGCCTGTCAAGTCAATTTTATAAGTAGCATTAAATCATCTCTTCGTAAAATACATAAACTCCTAAAATATATGAAAATATCAGACGTCTTATAAGGTCATTTTGTTGAGATCTTCGAACAAATCAAGTAAAAGAATCTTTCTTCGAATTTCGTTCTGAAAATTTCTATTTTATGAATTTTCTGATTTACACTAACCGTAAATTGCGGCCTACAAATCGGACTTTTTCAAGACTGAGAATGTTTCTAAAAAGCTGGAGGTTGATTAATACGAAAGGGCTAAAAATATATTTGAGCAACTTGTTCAACCTGTGGTAAAGGATGTGAGAAACAGCTTGTTCAACCTGTGGTAATGGTTCGGATTTTCGTTCTGCCTCAAAAATCAACCACTTGTTTTGTTGGTATTTTTTCACTCTTAAAAAAAGATCGACTTATACGCTGCAACCTACGGTAGTTTTGTGTGTGTTTGTGTGTGTGTGTGTGTGTGCTTGTGTGTGTGTATGTGTGTGTGCGTGTGTTTGTGTGTGTGTGTGTGTGTATTTGTCTGTGTTTTTATTTATGTGTGTGTCCATGTGTATGTGTGCATTTGCGTGTGTTTGTCTGTGTGTCTGTGTGGGTTTATGAAACGTTTTGACCAAGTATTTAGAAATTATAATCGTTAGTTTTAAAGATAAATCCACATAACGAAATAGACATCAACTAATTATTTTCATATTATATCCAGTAAAAGATTTTCGGTGAAATATTTACGCCAGTTTTGCTGATGAATATTATGATTCAATTTAAGTGAGTGGTACTTTAATTCGAGTGAAATATGTTTGATTTTTCGTGGATCCTAACAAGCTATAGAAGAAAGTAATCATTTTAGAGAAATCATTTAATTGGGAGAAATATCTATAAACATAATTTCATAATCCTTTAATTTTTCAATAAAGATTTCGAAAATATGAATTCTGTAAAATTAGTAACATTTGCAGCAACATGGAGTTCCTTGATTATATTGTCGTAGTCAGAAAATTCCTCTAGATGAGAACTACCCTTGAGGAATAAGATATTTTATGTTTAGATATTTCACAGGGTCCAAAGATTATCAAATTTCTTAGTTCTCATCCGACCGTTTTGTAGGGGCGAGGACCCATGGCATAGTGGTTAAAGTGCTGGACTGCGACAATTTAAATCACTCCACGTGAGTGATTTTGTTCATTTTTTAACTAATACCCAAGAGGAAAGTATTATTTCCGTTATCCACTTGTTATGGGTTAAATAGCCCCACTACTGTACTTCTACAAATATTAAGTTGACAAAAAGACCCACAAAGGCTGATATGCCATTAATCATAGAAACCAAACCCAAAGAAACCTAACGATTTTCTTGTATATAAGGAACAAAAAACGCTTTTTAGAAATCCCAGTAGTCTAAATAAGAATACATTTAAGGTTGCAGTTATTGTTTCTACCATTTTCTCATTTACTTTCGTCATGAATTAAATTATAGTCACAAAGTCAGTGATTACTTTCTGACCCCACAAAGCACCGTATAGGCCACCTACCTCCTATCACGAAAACTATCAAAGTTAGACGAACCAGACATGCAGGACACTGTTTGAGAAGCAGGGACGAGCTCATAAGTGATGTACTCCTATGGACCCCCTCATATAGCCGAGCAAAAGCAAGACGACCAGCTGGAATATACATACAGCAGCTCTGTGAAGAAACGGGATGTAGCCTTAAAGACCTACCAGATGCGATGAAAGATAGGGAGGAGTGGCGAGAGAGGATCTGAGATATCCGTGCCGGCGGCACGACATGATAATGATGATGATGTGTCTCATGAGGGAGACAGACATTTCAATACAAGGTGTCAAAATTGTTTCATAAGAATAGTTTAACTAATCGATGAATATGACATAAATAGCATTGGATTCCGATGTATCTTCCCATGTCAATGAATGGTCAAACCTGCCAGTTATGCCAAAATCGAAAACGATAAGTTTGCTATAGAATACAAAAATATTGCTTGAACTCACAAATTGTCGAAGTATAAAATATTCCTTCAAATATCTGATAAAGCTGGGTTGAAGAGTTAATACAAAATCCATTTTTATACAAATAATTAGTTCTATTTCAAATAATTCTGTTTAGCATGAGTACACAGTTTAATTGTGAAAAACATTTCTATTTCAAAATATTCAGTTTAGTCAAACAGTTCTAAATCAACCAGTTCAATTTAGAATAAGTATAGATTTTGTTTACACAGTGTTAGATAATAAAAGCAGTTCTATTTTAAACAATTCAGTTTAGTGTAAGTAAGCAGGTTAGATGTCAAAACATTTTTATAGTGAGCAATTCAATTCAACCTAAGTACACAGTTAAAATTTTAAAACAGTTTTATTTTAAACAATTCAGTTTAGCATAAATACGCAGATTGAACACAAAAAAAACATTTAAATCTCGAAACCACGGTTTAGTTCTATTTAAACTATAGATAGGACCCTATCAGATGCTACCACTCCCGGCCAGAGTGGACCTGTGGGCGATGGCAATAAAAGAGTGATCTGCATTTCCCAAAACTCAAGCATTACTGGAACCTCACTGGGCAAAACTACAAAGTAGGAGCATAAATCGTAGGAGGAAACTTTTGATTGTTAACCATTCAGAATGAATTTTCGACTTAACTACAAATTGTTATAAAAGTTGTTCATCTCAATATATATACACATTTTAGTTGCCTTACCGAGGGAATTCTGTCATCAACATATTAATTAAAATGTCAGATTTTTAAGAAAATAAAAAATATATATTGAAAATAATTTCGCAAAGTTGATATGAATCTGTACGACCATTAATTAGATGATTTTAATGTGTTTAATTTTTTTGTTTAAGTCAATTGTCTAAGCTTATTTAGAATACAGTCAATAAATCGTTCAATTCATAATGTTTAAACGTATGCAACGTAATTTTAGAATTTACTAAACAATCTGTAATATAAGAAAATACTCAACTATCTCTAAAATTAGAATTCACCGAACAATCCGTAATATATGAATTAACTCACATATCCATATTGTTAGAAATTACTCAACAATCTGTAATGTTAATTTATATCAACAATCCATAATGGAAGAATTTTCTCAACACTCAGTAATGTTAGTTTCTATAAACAATCCAAAATGTAAGAATTTACTGAACAATCTGTAATGTTTGTTTATATCAAAAATCCATAATGTAAGAATATACTCAACAATCTGTAATGTTTTTTTATATCAACAATCCATAATGTAAGAATTTTCAAGACAATCCGTAATGTTAGTTTATATCAATAATCCATAATGTAAAAATTTACTCAACAATCTGTAATGTTAGTTTATATCAACAATCCATATTGTACGAATTTTCTCAACAATCTGTAGTGTTAGTTTATATCAATAATCCATAATGTAAAAATTTAATCAACAATCTGTAATGTTAGTTTATATCAACAATCGATAATGTAAATATTTTCTCAACAATCTGTAATATTAGTTTATATCAAAAATCAATAATGAGAGAATTTTCTCAACAATCTGTAATTTAAGTTTCTATAAACAATCCATAATGTAAGAAGATACTCAACTATCTGTAATGTTAGGTTATATCAACAATCCATAATGTTAGAAATTACTCAACATTCTGTAATGTTTGTTTATATCAACAAACCATAAACTGAGAATTTACTCAACAATCTGTAATGTTCGTTTATATCAACAATCCATAATGTAAGAAGTTACTCAACAATGTGTTATGTTAGTTTATATCCAGAAACCATAATGTAATAAGTTACTCAACAATCTGTAATATTACTTCATATCAAAAATCATATAATGTAAGAGGTTACTCAACAATCTGTAATCTTAGTTTATATCAACAATCCAGAATGTCAAAATTTTCTCAACAATCCGTAATGTTAATTTCTATAAAAAATCCATAATGTAAGAAGTTACTCAACAATCCATAATGTTAGAATTTACTAAATAATGTGTAATGTTAGTTCATAGCAACAATCCAAAATGTAAGAATTAACTCAACAATCTGTAATGTTAGTTTATATCAATAATCCCTAATGTAAAAATTTACTTAACAATCTGTAATGTTAGTTTATATCAACAATCCATAAACTGAGAATATACTCAACAATCTGTAATGTTACTTTATATCAACAATCCATAATGTAAGAAGTTAATCAACAATCTGTAATTTTAGTTCATATCAACAATCCAGAATGTAAGAATTTACTCAACAATATGTAATGTTTGTTTATATCAACAATCCATAATGTAAGAATTTACTCAACAATCTGTAATGTTAGTTTATATCAACAATCCACAATGTAAGAAGATACTCAACAATCTGTAATGTTAGGTTATATCAACAATCCATAATGTTAGAAATTACTCAACAATCTGTGATGTGAGTTCATATCAACAATCCATAATGTAAGAATTTATTTAACAATCTGTACCGTTAGTTTATATCAACAATCCATGATGTAAGAATTTCCTCTACAATCTGTAATGTTAGTTTATATCAACAATCCATAATGTAAGAATTAACTCAACAATCTGTAATGTTTGTTTACATCAACAATCCATAATGTAAGAATTTACTCAGCAATCTGTAATGTTACTTTATCTCAACAATCCATATTTTAAGAATTTACTCAACAATTTGAAATTTTAGTTCATAGGAACAATCCACAATGTAAGAAATTTCTCAACAATTTGTAATGTTATTTTATATCAACAATCCATAATGTAAGAATTTACTCAACAATCTGTAATGTGTGTTCATAGCAACAATCCGTAATGTAAGAATTCTTTCAAAAATTGGTAATGTAAGTTTATATCAATAATCCATGATGTAAAAATTTACTCAACAATCTGTAATGTTAGTTTATATCAACAATCCATAGTGTAAGAAGGTACTCAATAATCTGTAATGTTAGTTCATAGCAAAAATCCATAATATAAGAATTATCTCAACAATTTGTAATGTTAATTTATATCAACAATCTATAATGTAAGAATTAACTCAACAATCAGTAATGTTAGTTTCTATAAACAATGCAAAATGTAAGAATTTACTCAACAATCTGTAATGTTAGTTTATATCAATAATCCATAATGTGAGAATTTACTCAACAATCTGTAATGTTAATTCATATCAACAATCCATAATGTAAGAATTTATTCAACAATCTCTAATGATAGTTTATATCAACAATCCATAATGTAAGAATTTATTCAACAATCTGTAACGATGGTTTATATCAAGAATCCATATAGTAAGAATTTACTCAGCAATCTGAAATAATAATTTATATCAACAATCCATAACGTTAGAACATACTCAACAATCTGTAGTGTTAGTTTATATCAAAAATCCATAATGTAAGAATTTACTCAACAATCCTTAATGTTAGTTCATATCAACAATCCATAATGTAAGAATTTATTCATGAATCTGAAATGTTAGTTTATATCAACAATCTATAATGTAAGAATTTACTCAACAATCTATTTGTGAATATCGTATTCATTCAACAATTTGTAATATTTGGATTTCATCCATATTGTTAGATTTTTCCCTGCAGTCGGTATGTTAGAATTTTCCATAACGATCTGTAAAATTAATAGTTACTGAACAATCCATACAAGAAGAATTGTCGATTAGAACTTTGAAGTAACTTCATGACGATTTTGTTTGAAAGAATTCTCAAAACAAAAAATTCCACCTCATATGAACTTCTATTCTTGTTGTCTCTCGTAACTTCAAATGTAAAACAATAATTCGACATCTCATTAAAATCATTATTGAATAAAACTGTAAAATCATGGTAAAATCATCCAAATATCTATGGTTAAGTTTTTTGTTATTTTTAGCGTGTAGCATTTCTTTCTAAATTTCTCCACACCAGGCGGTTCTTCATTAGAACATTGGCAACTGGGAATAAACTTTCATACGAATGTTTTCCTCACGACTAAATCCTTGAAATTTTTATGCCATGGGTTAATAAATGACTTAATTTATCTTAATCTGATTTCTGCTTTGTCTTGTTGTAATTAACTTTTCTAAAGTCATTTGTCATTCTCAAATATTTGGCCTTAAGTGGCCAACTGACTTTGCCTATTTTAACTCTGACTATAAAATAATTAAAATTCAAAAAGTAAGTTTTAATTGGTTTGATGCCAGAGTTTTTCTTTTATATTGGTTGTCTAGTTAAGGATAAAGAAGCCAGTCAATCCTACAATAAGTGGTGGTAAAAAATAGATTCAAACCTTCACCAAAGTGAAACGAAAAGAGACTCGTCATGAAATTGAACTCCCATTCCATTTCTTACAACCATACCCGTAAAACTAATCGTTCACCAAAAAGGAAATAAGTAGTATCATGAAAATTAATAATATTGAAACACTTGTGGTTGTAATTTTTCTCGGATCAAGCAAGTCAAGTCTTTTACCTCAAAATGCAGTATGAAATAAAAATCGTCATTTTTTTTTTGTTAATTAAAACAAGAATTATAATAAATCAAAACCATTTTCTTGAAATCAAATTAGATTCGACAATAAATAACTTTTGTTGGTACCAAAGATTTTGTAGCTAACATTGTCGTTGGTTTTTATAAGCGACTTTTATTTTCAGTTCTGTCCAAACTTCAGCGCTCCGATATTACTCAATAATCATAAAGATTCGACAACGTTTCCCAGTCAATGTTGTATACCCTAACTAGTATAAATATATGTCACACGTTTTTCTCCTCTCGATCCAAATCTTGTCTAGATTTGTTTATATCTTCTCGGATATCATTTTCTCCAAAGCAATCGTATCGCTAATATATTTTATCATGTTAGAATAATAAGCGGAAAATAACACCTGATCTCATGTTGTCATCAGCACGTCAAGTTTTCGTAAGACGTATCAGCACCATTTTAACTCTGTAACGTTGGATTCCGTAAACTGATCCTTAAAGACATTTTTAGTCCAACCGTTCGAAGAACGTGAGAGGGAATCAAATCAGATCTGGAGAGCAAAAATGCTACCCGATATTTGCCAGTGTTACGAAGACGGATTAGTGTCAAAAGGACATTTCGTTTACTTGGACTTTCCACTGGCTACGCACATTTCAATACATCCCTAAATCTCCTGCAATACATTTTATAAAACTTCGGTATCATGTGTGGTAGCGGTTCTTGTCAAATAGCGATTACCTTGCGTGGCGTAATGGTTAGTGAATTAGACTAAACAAGCCATTGTTATTGAGTTCGATTGTCACTGAATGTCTCATGTATCTTGCTTTGTACCAAATGAACAAAATATAATATAATATAGGAGGTAAGCACTGTGGGTAAGCCTCTGCATCAAGAAATTGGTGCCCTGAGTAAGACCTTAAATTCTATCTGATGGTGAGGTTCATGTTCTGGAGATCTGGAGACTATGAGGTAACACTTTATTACCATTCCTGCAAGGTTTCTTTAAACCTAGAGTCGTATTGCCTGTTAGGATCCCATCTACAGCTCAAGTAGATCTGTATAAAAGTTATTTGCATTTGATAAGATCGTGTGCAAAAAATGCTCTTCAGAAACAACAACACAAAAAACGTTAATATCAATGAACAATGAATGTGAATCGCTAAGAGTGAGGCATAAAATAACCCTAGACTTTTTGACACTCCGTTGAAATTAATCAATCAATCAATCACGTGATGTATTGGTTAGAAATATAGGCTAGCAAACTACTTTTGTTCATGTCAGTCCTCACTGAGTATTTTATGACACTATAATTTTTTCTGTTCAAAAGTGCCTATATTTTTCGGATCCACGTGGCCTATTGGCTAAAGCGCAGGACAGTGACATCATACATTCGACTACAAACTTGAATTGAGCAATTTCGTTCCCTTTCAGATCATTACTCTAGGAAAAGGCATGAACTATCATATCCTCCCAGCCATGTGTTTAATATTACCCATACTGTTCTTCGACAAGGATGCCTCTGAAATCAAATAAATCACAAAAAATGATACACCATTATATCATGGAAACCAAACCAAATATTTCGGTTTTATAATGCATACACCTATAGGTGCGATCGTGTCTATGAATATATGGGCATAGTTTTGATTTCTATGCTTCAAAATAGCTGAAGCTCCTAGTAGTAATGGTCGTGCTGCTGGGCCGGGTTGAGGAGGGATTCCACCCCACCATAATTTGTCACAAGAATAGAGACAATAGCGTTAGTTGACCAATAGACAGAATGGGTTCGAAAAATGACCAAGTCTTTGTCAGGAGTTTACATTGTGATCGTAAGGGTCTACGCTGTTTGTAAAACCAAAGTATCACTCCCTACAACCAGAAGAAGAAATAAAAACGACAATATATGAGTACTTTGGGGTTTCTTTTTTTTACGCAGTTTACCAATGTCTTATGCAGTTTCGAACTAGAACTGTGACCAACAAATTTATTCCTAATAGCAGACACAACGTGAATTGAGATTGTTTAATAAGCGTAATTATGCAAACTGCAGACGATTCAGTTAAACCTTGACTTTATCGCTTTGTATCAAACTATGCGAGGCTTAGTCAATAACTACGGTGAAACTATAAGGACACTGTATCAATTCACAATACAAGCTGTCACTTAAATGAATACAATAAGAATTCTTTATTCGCTGTAGACATTTTCCAACAAACACATGGATAATAACCAAGGATCATATATGATAGATATATCCAAACATTTGACGCCCAATTTTTAATAACTTAATCAAAATTCGAAATGTAGATAAACTGAACATTTTAGTTTTGCTAGAAAAATGTGATTTAATAAAAATACATTTCATACAGAGGTCTATTTTGGTAGACAATGTAAACGGCATTCGTAAGCTTCTGAACCAGCGTTGGAAACCTATATTTTCAGTGGGTTCATCAAGAAATCATTTTTAAGCAAATGTCTGTATTGTCCATCTTTCATTTGCACGATTCCTGTGGTTAAGATGGTCGAGGTGATCGTCAGGTCGTGGCTTGACAAATGTGACAAGTCACTGACAGTTGTGCTCATTGCAAAAAAATGCATAATCTACCTTTGTTCAGTCGTTTCATCTCTGTTACCGTCCTCCAAACATTGATGAATGTCGGTAGTTGCATTTTTTCCATAAAACATTACATAACACCTCTGCGTAATCATCTATAAAATACGTGGTGCCTTCAATAAGTTTCCAGACTCTTTTGTGCATGCCTTTAAAATTGTCGAAGACTCTTGAAAATTCACTATGTTATTGCTATAGATCTTATAAAATGACTGACCAATTTTTATGATTTCAGCTTCAAACGAACTGCTACAGCAGGAATTGGAATACACCCGACTAAAGCCTGATTGTCACAGCTGGTGAATTTCAAAAATCCAATCTGGACGTGAGGACACTTTAGAAGAACGATATGCAATGAAATTCTGTTTTAGACTTGGAAAAAATGCCACAGAAGCGTATGGAATTGTTCAAACTGCTTTTGGAGCATCTTGTATGAATCGAGCATCGTTTTTCGAGTGGCATAAGAGATTCAAGGAAAGCAGGGGATCTGTGAGGGATGATGAGAGGTGTGGGAGGAATAAATAAGCCAATACACCAGAGTTGATTGACCAAAGAGTTAGGGTTAGGGTTAGGGTTACAACGTTGAGGTTTTAAGGGAACTCAGGAAGAGATTCCTTGGGAAGATGCCAGCACTCTTCAAATTGGGTCAGTGGCATTTCCAGTAGGACAATGCACCAGTCCACAACTCCATCCTTCTCACAGACTATTTGACCAAGGTGGGCAGCAAGACAGTTCCTAAGCCGCCCTATAGTCCAGACCTTGTTCTCTGTGACTTTTGGTTATTCCCTAAGCTCAGGGGCTGTGGTTATGAGACAATTGAGATGAATGAGGCTTTGACGAAGGTCATTGACACGCTCATAAGAGAGAACTTCCATGGGGCCTTCCAGAAGTTTTTGGAACGGTTCAACAAGTGCATTGCAGCCAAAGGAGATTATTTCGAGATTACTTAGAGTTTCTTGTGTGTACTATCAATAAAAGTGTCCATACGAAAAAAGTCTGGAAACTTATTTAATGATCTTCGTATGTTATGGTTTGAAATGTTCAGCATCATTCGTCAAACCCCTTACACTCATTTCTCAAATTTTGGAACAGTGTGAAAAATAGGAGACAATATTTTCTGTGACTTTTTAAGGATATTGGATGAGGATTCTTGTTTATCGCTAAAAAAAAATATAACCAGTGGTGGTGAATGTGTAGAAAAAAGTTTTGTAGCTGAAAACTTGCTCTATCAAACTGTTATTATACTTCTTGTATATGTTGTAGATTCTATGAAATTAAATAGGACGTTTTATATTGGAGTGTCACTTTAATGATTTACGTGTTTTTAAACATTTTAAATTTTACAATTTCATGTTTTGATATATTATGTTTCTTTCAATCTTTTTCTCTATCTATGTCTGTCTGTCTGTCTGTCAGTTTTTGCTTGTTTTTAGGCTTTAAAACTCAGAATGAATCAGTGTTCAAATAGTACATTGTTAGATTTTTCTTTCTTTAATTTCGGCTTTTTCTTTGATAAGCTTTCTTTCTTTCTTTCTTTCTTTCTTTCTTTCTTTCTTTCTTTCTTTCTAATATATGGTTTTTCCCTCCTTTCTATCTGCCTGCTTTTCTTTTTTAATTTTCTCTATAACCTGGCGGTTTTTTCCCTTTTCTTTTCTTCTTTATTTATTACTTTTTCTTTCTTTCTTTCTTTCTTTCTTTCTTTCTTTCTTTCTTTTATTCTTCCATTTCAAACGTCTGATCTTTTCCTGCCTCCCTTCCTTCCTTCCTTTCTTAAATAATATTTTCCTTCTTTCTATCAGACTTTCTTCTTTCTTCTCGCCTTCCTTTCTATTCCTTTCCCAATTCTTTCTTTCTTTCTTTCTAAACTTCTGATCCTTCCTTCCTTCCTTCCCTTTTTCTTTCTTAAATAATATTTTCTTTTTTTCTATCATACTTCCTTCTTTTTATTTCTTTCTAATCTGTTTCTTTCCCATTTCTTTCTTTCTTTCTTTCTTTCTTTCTTTCTTAAATAATATTTTCCTTCTTTCTATCATACTTCCTTTTTTTTCTTTCCCGTCTGTTCCTTTCCATTTCCCTCTTTCTTTCTTCTATTCACTCTTTCATTCTTCTATTCCAACCTTCTGATCCTTCCTTTCTTTCTTTCTTTCTTTCTTTCTTTCTTTCTTAAATAATATTTTCCTTCTTTCTCTCGTGCTTCCTACTTTTTTCGCTCTTTCCTGTCGGTTTTTCCCTTTTCTTTCTTTCTTTTTTTCTTTCTTTCTTTCTTTATTCATTTCTTAACTGTTTCTTTTATCACACATCATTTTTTCTTTTTTCTTTCTTTCTTATTCGTGATTTCTTGATTGTTTGTGTTATTTTTTTTTCATTTTTCTCATTTTTCTTTCTTTCTTTCTAGAATTCTTTGTCTTTATTTTCTTAAACAAAATCAAACCTATTAAAATAAAGCGTGCCATTTTATGAACAAACACCTACACATTTCCGTAAAAACAAGCTGCCATCTAACTGTAAACAAACGTACTCATACATACATACATACATACATACATACATACATACAGTTATAAGTATGCTTACTTTGATTTTATATCTACATACGTATATTGTCTCAGTAGCTCCCCTATTTCCAACATGTGGCCTCTGAACAAATTGGTCTCAAGTTGCAGTCATCATTAAAGTAATTATTTATCCATTGTTGCACAGTGCCACATTTCTTTGCCATTCAATCTAATCAGAACTAAGTCGAATGTCTCTACCCATGAAAATCGGTCGCCATCTTATTTAAACGACTTTCAGGCTTGCCAAGTTCTCCCTACCTTACTCTATTCATTATTTCATTTTTTTCATTCGTTTATTTTTATTTGTCATTTGAGTTGTTTATTTGGTTAGTTAGTTTCCGTTATTTCCTCTCTTCCATTCCTTTCTAGTGATTTATTTTGATACATATGTTAGATTTTATTTGATTTCTTCCTTTGTCAAATGGATTTTAAATGTATTCAGTCATGCTTATTCTTCTTACATCCAAATATTTTATACTTTTTTCTTCCTTCTTTTCTAATTATCACGTATCAATATATTGTCTTTTACTAAGGTTATATTAGTCTGACACAAGGCCAATTCTGTGAGATACGCATAGATGAATAAAATTTATAAACTTACAACCAATATACATAACGTGCATACAGAATGCTGTTTAACAGCTGGTTAGAAAATATCTTTTTGGGGTATTTTTTTAAATATTTACATTGATTTAATTAATGTTAATTATATTTCTAATAGTGATATCGATTTACCTCTTTCTCATGATAAGATAGTGTTGTGTTCTGGTTAGTGACCACAAGTAGTAGTAGTAATAATAAGACAAACAACGATATGTGAGGAAAATAGTTATATTTACAGGAAAGAGTATTTACAAAAGAGAGACTGTTAGTAGTAGGAACATAGGATTAGTGATAGAGTAAGGATATACTTCAACAATAGGAACGGCTCTTCTGGTCTGACTCTTAGGCTTATTCCCAAACTGATCTCCACTACTGCCATATATGGCAGATGGAACAGCTCATTATGTTAAAAGGGTAGGTGATACCCAACAGATAGATAGATAGATAGATAGATAGATAGATAGATCAAAATTTGGTCTGATAATCACATAGAAAAAATTGACTGTCACAAACGCCATTGTTTGTGTTTAGGGTATCCTAACATTGATCTATGGTCGTATCATTGATATCGAGCTCCTTTTACTTGTTGCTCTAATGTCTATGTTTGTATGTATGTATGTTTGTGCGTTTGTATGTATGTTACGTCCACAGCATAAACCTTAGAGGGAGTATGATGATTGTCTAAAAAGCAACCTAGTGAATATGAAATTAGTTAGACAACCAGAAAAGTCAGCCATTGAAAGAAAAATACATGTGGATGATGGCTGTACCTGTTTTGAGAGGGAATGCATTGAGCATGCAAACCTCAAGCGTCAACTTTGAATGGGAAACACCAGAAATGTTTGTAAGAAGGTGAATGGCTGGAGATATCAAACATATGGTTGGATTTTGCTCCCTTAAGCTGGATATGTCAATCATTGGAGATCCTGCAAGAGACAATCCACGCTCACAAACATCTCCTCAGGAACAATGTGACTTGTACAATGTGTAGTAAAGTTTGTCGGTTTCTGGTCTAAAGAGACACAAACATCAAATTCCACGAGCTGAACCAATCTATCTAGAGGGTAGGCTGTCTTTCCTGTGTCACATTAACTTCAGAATTTGTGTATGTGCAACAGGATTGACGAGTCACTGAATAGGATATGAGTGGAGAGGTGGTTATGGTGGGAGTAAAAGATTATGTGGGACGACAGTGATCTTCAAGAAGTTATGCAGTTGCTATGTATATATGCAGGTTTCAAGAGTCTGCTTGAATGTGTTATGTTTACGAGCGTCTTCTCTTCTGCTGGATACCTCAGTCACATGAAGTTTTATAAGTGATGTAAACAGTATACACTTCCGTTGTTATGTATATATGCAGGTTTCGAAAGATTGCTTGAATATGTGATGTTTAGACCGCCTTCTCTTCAGATGGATATCTCAGTCACATGAAGTTTCATTAAAGATGTAAACAGTACAGACTTCCTATGAAGCTTGCTGATACCATGTGAATCATTAGCAGTAAATTCGGCAAATCTTTAACCAGCTTAAAAACGAACAAGAACCTTCTTCAAGCACCTAATCAAGTAACATCTACAGTCATTACATCGTTTGTCTGTCATCTCTATCTCAAGGGTAAATGTTATATACTCACATAATAAATATGCTTATATACACATATACATGTTCATGCAGCATCATAACGACACAATAAATAATCAAACAGACGCACAATGATAAAGTCGCAAGAACAAACGACGCACGCAAGGAAGACGCAGGAAGACGTCTTTATAAAATATTTTACCTCTCATCTTTATTTGTAAGTTTCGAAAGGGTTGTTCAAAGTTTGCGTGTGAGCTGGAGACCGAACATTACTGAAAATTTTTGACCCCGAAGTTATGGCCGTCAGCGTTGTGTCTTTCTCGTTCTCCATGGTTGCTCAACCGGAGCACTGGCTTTCCTTACTACACCTCGTCTACCACCTCAACTCTACTCGCCTGTCTCCACTGGCTCGTTGAACTCAACTGACCGGAACTCAACTCGTCGGCCTTATATTACCTTCAAACTCCCACGCGCTGATATGGACACGCCTCCACGACTACTTCCGATATCTGGGGACCGGGATGTGTCACTTCCGCTTTCTTTGGAATGGCCTGTGTGATCGTCATCGAGCGGAAATAACTGTCATCCAGTTCAGAGGTCACTCTCTTCCGATGCGTCAGTCTATGAGAGTATAATGGGATCTTTTTTACCTCGTCCCATTTCATCAGCCAATTTCCACCCACGCGATTTCCTCTCATAACTGCCACCAGAATGTGTCACCTCCTTCCAGTGCATTACCTTGAATGGCATTTTTGGCCGGGTCAACAGGTCAAAACATAACATAAAGACTGCTTCGAGACAGAAACGTCTTCTGAGAGAATACAGAAGAGAAGGTGTTAGTTAATACAAAAGATGGCAATCATCTGAAAAGATTAACCAATATATATGTCGGTCACTTCATATTTATGAAGTGCATACGACAAATTTCCATACTTTTTTGTATGGGTACTTTTATTGATAGTACACACATGAAACTCTATTCCTCTTCGAAGTAATCTCCTCCAGCTGCAATGCACTTGTTGTACCATTCTAACAACTTCTGGAAAGCTCCATAGAAGTCCTCTTGTGTGAGCGTGTCAATGACCTTCGTTACAGCCTCTTTCATCTTCTCAATTGTCTCATAACGATAGCCTTTGAGCTTAGGGAATAAGCAAAAGTCACAGGGAGCAAGGTTTGTATTATAGGGAGGCTGAGGAACTGTCTTGATAACCATCTTGGACAAATAGTCTGTGACAAGGATGGAGTTGTAGACTGGTGCATTGTACTGGTGGAAATGCCACTGACCAGATTTGAAGAGTGCTGGCCTCTTCCCAAGGGATCTCTTCCTGAACTCCCTTAAAACCTCATCCCTAACCCTAACCCGTTGGCCAATCATCTGCGGTGTATTGACTTCCTTACTCCTCCCACACCTCTCAACATCTCTCACAGACTCCCTGCCTTCCTTGAATCTTTTTTGCCATTTAAAAACTGATGCTTGATTCATACAAGATGGTCAAAAAGTAGTCTGAAGCATTTCATACGTTTCTGTGGCATTCTTTTCAAGTTGAAAACAGAATTTTATTGCATATCGTTCTTCTAAAATGTCATATTGCATTTTTAAAATTAACCAGCACTGACAATCTTTTTTGTAGGGTGTATTTTTTAGGATGTATTCCAGTTGCTACTGTAGCTGTTCATTTGAAGCTGAAATCCTAAAAATTGGTCAGTCATCTCATAAGATATATAGCAATAACATAGTGAATTTTCAAGAGTCTACGCCCAATTTGATAGACCATACAAAAAAAGTCAGGAAACTTATCGTATGCACCTCGTAACTAATGCTAATTTCACGGACGAGTTGCATAACCAACAAATATTTACTTCTTTATTTTTATTTATTCATCTACTTCGTAATATTCAAAATGCTCTATCTACTTTTTATATTCATACATTGATATGTATATAAGGGAGTGTGTATAGAAAGTACAGCTCTTTAGATACCTGTGTATTGTTTTAAGTCTGTAAAAAAAAACAACTAAATAGCCGTCCTCAAAACTTCCGTACAGCCAAAAGGCGCCAGATAAAGACTTCAAAAGTAAAAAGAAATTCCTTGACTTGTGCTTTGAAAGAGAAGGATGACACGGGTTAATAGCTTCTTAGTCCTTTAAGTAAACGGTTTTAAATTCATGTATCAGCATTTATTTTGTCCTCGAATATAAAATCTTTGCTGAACATTATATGCTATTTAAAGGAAAAGGTGAATCTGTTAATTTGAAGTCTATTTTTCCAGGTGAATGATTTTAAAAGCAATTTAAATACCTTATTTAAAAAAATATTGTCTGAAATTCTGTCCAGTGGGTCTTTGAAACGATACGTTAGTGTAATATTGCAATATCTTATAGATTGCCAGTATCTGCAAATAAGGATAGATTACATTGTGTCCGTAAACAGGTATAAAATAGGAATTGTAAGGCATGATTCCTTCCTTGGGGATAAATCTCACAAATGAGTTGTTCCTGCTGGCTCTGTGCCTTAATTAGCACAAGTCCATATCACGACCCTGAAATGCTAGCAAACTTGCCGGGACTTAAAATAATCTGGTTTAGTTTCAAAATATATCAACTACAGATTTTTCTTTTTTTTTTTTTTTTACTCACAAGCCATACCTCAGAAGCCATGTGAAGCAGTATGGTGAATGTGAAGCAAGGTGGATGAACCCAGTGACAGGTCAACGGCACGCTTCACCTGATGCTGGGTGAACAAAGCGCACACAGGTCAACAGCTAAGATAATTTTGTTTAGTCTGGAAACTACTGCTACCTATCTAGTAAGAGTGGTGTCTGTTGATGAGATAAAAAATATACAGCCATCGAAAGGTAACCATGATTATCCAGACCGCATCGCTCTTGCGCGGGTAAAAAAGGGGCACATTGAGCTGAGATTGAAACCCTGGCCCCAGTGTTCCAAAAATCAGGTACAGAACTCAAACACAAACAAAAATTTCTTTTAAAAATTTCGTAAAAGCACTATTTGAAAGTAAATATGGATCTGAATCCGACAGTATGAAGAAAGTAGAAAAACAGAACAATCCAAATTAGATTAATTTTTTTGACGTAAAGTAAGTTGGCGACCGTAGTCGAGGGCGGCCAGAAGGCTCCCTTTTCAATAGCCACTGCACTGAGGTGTAGGGAAGGGCGCTACTCCTGTCCCTGTATTGCACCACTTTACCCTTGATACGTACCTTATATTGCTGAGTATTAAGCAAGGAGGTATCAAGTACCATTTTTAAAGTCTTTGGTATAACGCGAACTGGGATTGAACACAAGTCTCCCCGACCATTGGCGAACACTCTACCCAGTAGATGTAAAGTCAACGTTAAATGTTTCAGTTTTAATAATCTTCATCATAAATTTGAGATCATGGGAATTGTTCACACAGTGATGGATGCTTGTTGAGATAACAGGCGCAAAAAATGTATAAAAAGCATATTATAAATAGCAACATGTAACATTAGAATTTTAAATAGGATTGATCAATTACCGGAGCTTAGAACGTCTGCCCTAGAGCCTAACATAGACATTCTATGCGTACAATAATACAGATAACATCATAGTGAACAAGAAATAAAATATAATGATTCTGGCATTGGATGGACGTTTATCTCTGCATCTGCAAGGAGAAATTATGCCAACGCCGCTTTAGGGTGCGTAGGAATGCTTCTCCGTCCACGTGCCCAAAAATCATTTAACAGCATTGAAAAAATACAACCGAGAATGATAGTAGCAACGTTTAACAGCAACCCCCAACACAACGATCACCTCCTGCTGCAGTTCTACCAATGCTAGTGATGAAAAGGACCTTCAATAACGAGCTATCCTCCCTTGTTCGTATCATCCCGAAACACAACGTTTTCATCATCGGAAGAGACATGGATTCTCAAATAGGTAAAAAAAAGAAAGCAACAAATTCAGCCTGAACAATTCGTCAGGCAGAAATGAGGAATTCCTAACTGATTTCCTACAAGAAAATTGACTAACATGTCTTAATACTAGAACTCAGAAAGGGAAAAGAAAGCTATGGACGTACACTTACGCACAGAATGCTAAACACATGTAGTCTACATTCCCATGAACAAGAAATGGATTAATAGAGCTTTGGTTTGTAAGGTATACTTCTCTTTTGACGATGAGTTTTCCAGCCATCACATTCTCACGGCAAAGATAGGATTAAGCCTACACAAGACCAATAACCAAAACATCACACTATGACTGGTCCCAGCGTAAAAATAGAGATATTTACGGTAAATACATAATAACACTTACAAAAAAATTCAATGCACTACAGGGGATATCAGAAACACCTACTCCGAATGACGAATATAAGAACTTCGTCAATGGCCACATGGAAACAGCAGCAGAATGCATACCAACTAAACCAAGAGAAAAACATACAGTTCTTTGGGAGACTATGATAATTAAGAAAAAAATTGACAACGTGAGAACAGCATCCATATGTAATAGAAGGAAATCTATTACTCAGAATATTAAAAAGGCACAAAGGGAAATAATTAGCGCTTACCTAAAAGAACAAACGGAATACATTCGAAACTATATCAATAAGATTAGGAACTCGAACTTTTTTGACAATCTCGAATTGCATGACAGACAGTAAATAAAGTGAGTAAAAGGAAGAGCACGCCCAGAGCTAAACTAAAAGCTGCCAGCCAAGAGGAACGAATACACATGTGGAAATAACATTCCTAGAATTTGCTTGGAACACCCCCAAAAGTATCTGATAAACCTATCCCGAAAATTATCAATAACCAGCAAGATATCAAACTTGGACTGTTTACACAAGACGAACTCGACATAGTACTAAGGAAATTTGAAAACAAAAAACCTGCTGGTCTCAATGAAATACCTCCAGAAGTATGGAAGACAAGGAATTTCGATGACCTGCTGCTCTAATACTGCAACGTCATGTATAACTAGAGCACAGAAGACGGATGGACAAAGGGCTGCATCCTCCTATTTCCCTAGAAATGTGACCTCGGAATTGCCAATGACTTCAGAGATATAACCATTATTTTCATAGCAGCTAAAATTTACTACGTTCTGCTACTCTACTGAATCGAACCCGAAACTGAGAAAATTTTCAGAAAGAATCAAAATGTTTTTCAAAAACATCGATCCCCAACAACACAAATTTTGACGATCATAGAAGGAGTCAGAGCAAAAAAACACCAAGCAACAATGCTATTTGTAGATTTCTCCAAGGCATTTAAATCCATACACAGAAGGAAGATAGAAAAATAATTCAAAACCATGGTCTCCTCAAAGAAACAGTCGAAGCCATAATTTATGCTTAATAAGAACATAAAAGTAAAGGTTCGCTCACCGATTGGGGACACTGTCATGGTTGCAGGTGTCTTGCAAGGAGATACATTAGCCCTATACCTGTTCATAATCTACCTAGACTACGTACTTCGAACATCGATTGATTTAATGAAAGAAAATGGCTTTACTTTGGCAAAAGCAAATAGCAGGTGATACCTTGCACATTACAGACGCCAAATACGCTGATGACAACGCTTCTGGCAAATACACCCGCCCAGGCCGAATCCCTGCTGCAGAGTCTGGATAAAGCAGCAGGTGGCGTAGGCCTCTATGTTAATGTAGACAAAACCGAATATATGTGTTTTAATCAAAATCAAAAAGAGACATTTCCAACTAAAAAGTGGGTCTTTGAAACTAGTGGGCAAGTTCACCGACTTCGGAAGCAACGCCTTATCTACTGACATCAATGCGTGTCAAGCGAAGGCATGGACAGATATCGATATGCTATCGGTCATACGGAGGTCAGACCAGTCTGATAAAATAAATTGCAATTTTTTTCCATCAGCGGTTGTGTCCATACTACTATACGGATGCACCACATGGACGTATAGAGAAAAAGCATGACGGAAGTTGCACAAGAATGCTGCGAGCTGTAATGAACAAATTATGGAAGCAACATCCAACAAAGCAGTAGTTATACGGCTGCCTCTCTCCCATCAGTAAAACCAACTAAATAAGACGAAAAAGACACTGCTGGAGAAGTAGGAACGGACTTATAAGCGACATGCTCCTCTGGACCCGTTCACACGGACGAACAAGGACGACCAGCTAGAACTTATCATCAGGGGCTCCATGCGGATACAGGCGGTAGCTTAGAAGTCCTACCGAAAACAATGGACGATAGAGAGGAATAGCGAGGAAGAGTCAGGGAAATACGTGCTAGAGGCACAACATGATGATGATGATGATGATGATGATCTAGTTTTTATTCACGAATTTTTTTCTCGTTTGTTGATTAATTTATTAATTCATTTATTTCTGTTAGAGTTTCTCGTTACATAAGAGTGAGTGAATACACAGGAATATAGTATAAAATACGGTTGATTACAAAAGGCCTGTCAAGTAGAAATTTTTCTGATAAAGAGCAAACAAAAAGTGCAGCGATCGTTTCGTGAAACAGGTGAATCAATAACACGAACAACCGTGTGATTAAAACCCCGATATTTGTTGATTATTTCCTTAAAGTCTTTTTAGAATTTGTAGGTAATTCAGAACTTAAGTCTCTTCCAATGATAACATAACAGTGAAGCTTTCTCATTTTGATGGTCTTTTTTTTTAAATTTCTTCGGTTGACTACGATCTTCGACTATTCACCTGCCTTCCTCTCACTTCGGACCAGAGATTGTTTGTTTCCGAGTGCTCGACGACTACTTTTTCAGTTTATGACTATTGCCAGTCTTCAAATTCATATATAAAGGGTGCGAAAGCAAAATTAAGAATATTCTAACATAATAATAAACGACCCTGTTATAAAAAAAGATTAATTTTAATTTTAAAGAATGAACAACAAAATATTAAGATAGACACAAAACAGTAAATTTACTCAATATGGTTACCATTTTTTTCAATTATTGTATCACCACACCTTCGAAACGATTTGCATGCCTTCAAAATAAATTCTTTAGTAATAGTAATCTTAAGCGAACTAATATTTTGATGGGAAGTTGTATTTGTTTTGTTTTCTAAAACGTCCCATATAATATAATCAAGGTGGTTAAGGTCTGAGCTTAAAACTTAAGTTCTATCCTCACAGTGTTCTCGTTTAACTTTCAAATCATTAGCGTACTTTCTTTATCGCTATAGCAGTTAAAAAGCCTTTTAGTTTTGTTTTTTTTTTTTTTGTTTAATCCTCCACCTGCCCCCACCTTTTCCTTTAAAATCTACTTTTCTGCAAAATATTTTTCTTCGCTTTTTATAGGGTAGACAAAGTAAATTTGTCTTGGTTTTGGCGTTAAGCAAATCATAGATTCCTTGTCGTTTCTTTTCTTGCTCATTCATATTAGGCTGAAATTTGATTTTAAAAGTGCTTGAATAATAAAGATCATATTGAAAATTTAGAGTCATCGCGCTTTTTTCAAAAATTGGACTAATAAGACTAAAAACGTTTTCTATTTTGAATGTAATATATTTATGGACTTGCAGATAAAGGAATAAGGTTTTCTTTCTTTCTTTGTTTAGTGGCATATCAACCTTCGTGGGTTATTTACTGCCAAAGTCATCCTTCTGGAAGAACAGCAGTGATGCTATTTAACCCATAGCTGGGAGGATAAGGGGGTTCCTATCTTTCCCAAGAGTACTTGTCCGAAAGTGAATGTATTAGTGTGACTTCAGCTCGAACTCGTTTACAATGATTCTGCAGGTCAGCGATTTAACCATTACACCACGAGGACACCCACCAAAAGAATAAGGTGTAATGGTTATTGTAGTTGGAAACGGACTCGGTGACTTGAGTTCGAACTTGGACAAAGCTGTTTGCATTTCATATAACACTAATACCCTTAGGAAAGATATGTATCTCTATTTTCCCTTCACCTATCGATGAATAGCCCGGCAGATAAGGATCTTTAAATTTGATTCGGCAACCAGTCTAGAAGGGAAACTTCATTATTCAAACCGCTTAAACTCAGCATAATAAACTTGTGTCTCGTTCTTCTGGTAGACAAACACACACACACACACACACACACACACATATATATATATATATATATAATTCAGGTAATATTTTTTTTTACTCTGACATTGTTCAACTGATATGGTTACGCACAGTGTCGAAGTATTTATTTTTGAAAATTCCCCCAAAATATAAACACGAATGTTTAGACTGTCACTTGTCAATCAGATAAAATTGACACGCTTGTCAGTTATAAAACCCATTTTCAAAATTATTATTCTTTATCATGTTTTTCATTTTCCCTCAGTCTTTTCTTCACTCTCGCTTTGTCCTGATTGTTCTAAAAGAATTATTTTATACCATTTTTTCTTCTTTTCTACGACCTTTCTTCAAAAATAATTGTTTTATTGATATATAACGTTAATAACAATTAATAACAAAAAGCATTATATATATATATATATATATATATATATATATATATATATATATATATATAATGAGTATCCCTTGTCTTTCTTTCATTTTTGAAAAATTCCCGGTGTAGAAATTTCTTTTTACTTTAGCAACTAATCTTAGAAATTTCGAGATGAAATAAAATGGAACAAATAAATGTTCTATTTATGGAATATTCTAGAACCTATAAAAAGAAGAGACATACTGTTCCTTTTTCTAAATTCAAATTCGTCTATTCTGAATATCCTCAACATCAGTTGTTGTCTGGACCTTGTGAAGAGTATGTTCCGGTTGCAGAATATCAACAGAATTAAAAGTTTGACACAGCTTCCGACAAATTTATCTCCCTTGCATCAAAGAATCGGTAAGATGTATTTAAATAAGTCTTTTGATCTATTGACTGAATTGTACTATTATTCTTTCAATGATCAAAGAACTTCGATCTCAAAATATATTAAATAATATAATCTTGTATTTTTTAAACTTCTTAAACAAATTAACTGTCACAGATTTTATGCTGATATATTTTAAAAACTAATAAAATCTTATTTTGTTATAAAAATTTAGTTGTTCTCTCAAACTTTTCTTATAATCCATTTAACTTTCTTTTTGGTTTTCTTTCTTTCATTCTTTCTTTCTTTCTTTCTTTCTTTATTTATTTTTCTATTTCTTTATTTATTTATTTATTTTCATTTCTCATCAAATTCATTAATTTTACTCTATTCCCTTTTCTTTTCCGATCTCCAAGTTTTTCGCTCATTTTTGTCTTCGATAATAATTTCCTTTTATTATTCCTCGAGAGGAGTTCCCAAGGTGTAATGGTTAACGTGCTGGTCTGTAATATCGTAGGAAGATATATCGAACTCTAATCACACTATTACGTTCACTTTTGGACAAATACAATTGGTAAAAAGTATGGACACTCTTATCCACCCAATTACAGGTTAAATAGTGCAAGTGATTGATTGAACAAGAATCGCTTTAGCATTAAATATCCCACGGTAATTGATAAACCATTCAACAACAAAAACAAAAAAAGATTCAAGCAACATTTGTTCTTTTCTTTTTCAATAATTTCTTTATTTTAATTTTTAATTATTATTCTATTTTTGTCTGTTTTAACGATTCCCTTATTCTGATTTTTAACGATTCTTCTATTCTTGTTTTTTTTTAACGATTCCTTTTTTCTGATTTTTAATCATTCTTTTATTCGTGTCTTCTTTAACGATTCCTTTATACTGTTTTTTTAATCATTCTTTTATTATCGTATCCTTTCTTCGAAAGTCTACGTTTAGTTCTTTATCTCAACCAATCTTTCTTTGATTCCTTCTTTTTCTCTCATCTTTCCTTTTTTCATTTTCTTTTCGCTACCCTTTTTGGCGTCTTTCTTATTTTCATTCTCCCCTCTTCTCTTCTTTTCCCCCTTATCCTTTCCTTTAATTTTCCATTCCTTTCTTCTTTCTTCTTTTTTAACTTTTTTCGTTTCTCTCAATCTCAACTCTTCCCTTGTTGCTTTCATTAGTTTTTCTTTCTTCTTTCTCAACATTTTCTTGGTTTTTTTCTTTCCTTATCTTCATGATTCTTTTCTTCGCCTCCTTTTTACTCACTTCTTCGCTTCTTTCCTTCTTTAATCACTTTCTTTCTAACCTTTCTTTCTTCTTCTTTTAATTCTTTCCTTTGAGAGGTTTTTTTTTTTTTAATTTTGTCATCTTTTTTTCCAATTTCTGTTTTCTTTTGCTTCTTTTATGAATTTCCTAGATAACTTTTGATTATTTTTTTTTTAAATAGTCTATATATTTTCCGTATCACATTAGTCAATGTGATCTTTTCTTACCTGAATTAAGCAAATTGAAAGTTAGTTTGCGATTACGTCGGATTTTGCAAAAATAAGAGCAAAATATGACTTATATAAATTGCTTTTCTGCATATGTATGCTAGTATTGAATAAATAGAAACGACAACATATGGTTCAACTCGGTGGACATATGCGTTTGGCTTTCTTTCAGTAGTCTCAAAGGATGACATTCGTGCTTTATATGTTTTATGATGGGCAGTTCGCCCCCCCAACTCTACACACACCCACCTACTCCCACACACACTCATAAAAACACTCATTCTAGCAACACATTACCGTATATACATATTCCTATATGTATACGTGTGGGAGGGTATTTATAATATAGAATTATTTACAAACCTTGATTAAAATCATTTTCAACCTAAAAATAACCTAAGCTTCGTAGGAACTGACATTTTCATGAAATACGTAATAATTTTATATATATATATATATATATATATATATATATATATATATATATATATATATATATATATACGTGGTGCATTCATAAGTTTCCAGACTTTTTTGTACTGGCATTTAAAATGGTCGGAGACTCTTGAAAATTAAGTACGTTATTGCTATACATCTTATGAAATGACTGACCAATTTTTAGGATTTCAGCTTCAAATGAACAGCTACAGCAGCAATTCGAATACACTCGACTAAAACCTGATTGTCACAGCTGGTGAATTTCAAAAATGTAATCTGACACTTTAGAAGGACGATATGTAATAAAATTCTGTTTTAAACTTGGAAAAAATGCCACAGAAACACATGGAATGCTTTAGACTGCTTTTGGAGCATCTTGCATGAATTGGGCATAAGTTTTTGAGTGGCATAAGAGATTTAAGGAAGGCAGGGAGTCTGTGAGGGACGATGAGAGGTGTTGGAGGAGTAAGGAAGTCAATACACCAGAGTTGATCGGCCAAAGGGTTAGGCTTAGGGTTAAGGTTACTATGTTGAAGTTTTAAGGGAGTTCAGCAAGAGATTCTTAGGGAGGAGGCCAGCACTCTTCAAATCGGATTATTGGCATTTCCACCAGGACAATACACCAATCCACAACTCCAATCTTGTCACAGACTATTTGACCAAGATGAGTATCAAAACAGTTCCTCACCTTCACTATTGTCTAGACCTTGCTCCCTGTGACTTTTGGTTATTCCCTAAGCTCAGAGGCTGTCGTTATGAGACAATTGATGAGATGAAAGAAGCTGTGACGAAGGTCGTTGACACTCTCACACAAGAGGACTTCAATGGGGCCTTCCAGAATTTGTTGGAACGGTACAACAATTGCATTGCTGCTGGAGTCGATTACTTTAAAGGGGACTAGGGTTTCATGTGTGTACTATAAATTAAAGTGGCCATATGAAAAAAGTCTGGAAAGTTATTTAATGATCCTCGTATATATGTAATTGTTTTGCCATGATCCTACATAAAGAGTACTAAATATTGGTGACAGATGATATATTTATCTAAGTTAGGACAGCGTAAACGCAGACAACGTTTGGTGATTTGTAGTTTTTTACCTAACCGATAATGAGACCATTTTTTTGTCTGATGACAGCGTTGTCACACGAGAGAAATGTGAAAAACTGGCAGTCAAGAAGCACTGTTGCCTCTGTATCTATATTATCCAAGTTAATATGTATATATCTATATATACAGAGACAGATAGAGACAGAAACAGTGTATCACACATAAATAAATACATCCAAAACGTTTTAAAATATCAATTTTCTTTTAAGCCAAGAATACAAGAAGTTTTATCAGTCTTAATGGAACATTTTACATCAAAATGGATATTTCAAGGTGTTTCTTTTGTAATCAACGTATAGACTTTGTTAAAAAGAAATGCTTTTTCTATCAATAAGCTACGAAATATTCAAGCATCTACGTTATATATATCATTATGTTAAGCTTAATCTATCTATCTATCTATCTATCTATCTATCTATCTAGATAGATAGATAGATAGATAGATAGATAGATAGGTCTGGTGTATACTTGGAAACATGATTATCTCCAGATGAGCATTTGTTAAAAAACAAGAGAACGGAAAAGTAGACACACATTGGCAAAGTGAAAAAGTAATAATTACTGAAGAAAATCATATCACAGACAAAATGTCTAGATTCTTGTTATCAGAATTCTTTATTTCTCGCAGTTAAAACTTGATATGCCAACAAAATTTCCTAAAATATGCAAATTCACCAAATCGTTACATTTTCGCTGCACTTTACGAAAAAAAAAAAGACATTTTTCACAGCATTAATTTTGAAAAAAATGTTTTTTCTACAGCAAAGCCTGCGGTAATTGTCTGTGATTTTCTTTTACTTGACTTAATAAGACAAGGTGCTTTCACTAGGAAATGTTGTCGTTTAACTAGGCAATTCTGCTAAAAAGGAAAAAAATGGTTATAATTGGTAGAATCAACTACAATTTTAAGAAAGATTTATTTTGCCTGATGACAATGATGATTGACCTGCGGTGGTAATTATGAAAAGGATTTTCACACCTTGACAGATGTTGATGCCGATGACTGTCACATCTTGAAAGATGATGATAATGAAGATGCTCACTACATCTTGATAGCTGATAATGATGAGGATTATGCCCACATCTTGACTGATGATAATGATGATTGACATATCTTGACCGATGATGATGAAGATTACTGTCACATCTTGACAGATGATGATGATAATAAGATTGCTACATTTTGACTGATCATGATAATGAAGAAGATGGAAGACATATCTTCACAGATGTCAGCCGTCTTAACCAACAAAATTACAACTCAAACATCTTTATGAGCAACTGATCTAACTGTTGAAAAATATAGGAATGCCTTAGATTATAAGGTTGTAAAACATCTACAAGTCATTGGATTATAGCGGCATAAGTTTGTACAACATATGTCACTTTCTGGATTTATATAGCTACTACCCAGTGACAAGTAGAGCAAGATAACTAGTGATTATATACGTAAATGCAAAGCTCTTCTCATGAATTGAGCACACCGGTGACCGATTAGCGTATGTGAATATATACCTTGAAATTCCTTCCTTTACGCAGTATAGAAGATATCTTAGGGGTAAGACGTCCGACTGACGAATAATCAGCAGGGTCACCATTCCAGTTTGAAGTCTCTCGTGTTTCAAACCACCCTGAAGGGTTGTGATACAACGACACAGTGTCTCTGTGGATGCCAATGGATAGATAGATAGATAGATAATTATACAGTAATAGAAAAGCATATTCTTTGTTCGTCTGAAAGTTCTCCACTGCCTTCACCGGGTATTGAACTCACACTCTTTTTGGGTATGTCACTGATCTAACCAACGCCTTTATCCACTGTGTCATGTGTCCTTGAGGGGGAATTAACAGGAAGTAACTGATAACTAACACCCATTAAACATGACACGTGGAACTAGAACAGTCTACCCCGGTGAGCGAAAAAATGGGCTAAGTTTGACATTCCAATCACCTGAAAAAGGCCGGAGAGTACAACGGCCGAAAAGTTGTGATAAACGTGGCGACAAAGATGAAGACAATAGTCCGAAAAATGTAAATAATCCTATTTACCAACCCCTCCGCTCGGGCAGGATATCACACAAGGTCAATTTTTAAGCGAAGTTTAACAGGTTTGAATTCAGAGTTTTCCTTCTCCTAGACTAGTTGCCTCACAAAGGCTGAAGAACCCAGTCTGTCTTACTATTTATCCATAGCTGGAGGGAGAATAATTGGATTCACACCTTTCCCACGAGTATTAGTGCTATGTGAAATGCAACCATTCTAGTCCAGGATTTGAACTCGTGTCGCCGTGTCCATTTCCTACGACTGTAACCATTACGAAAAATGTAAATAATGTTCAAATGTCCTGATCAATGAATAATGCAGTTGTGAAAAATATGCAAGATACCAATGATTATTTGATTGTATGACACTTAGGCCACTCTCAGTGGCTACAGTCATGTGACAAGAATAGGAAGATAACTGGTGACTATGCAAACTATAGATTTTATTTCGGAGTACCAACTCTTAGATATTACCCGTCGAAATATACCTACAAATAAGCATCTACAAGTTACAGGATAATAGCAGGACACATGGGGTAACGGTTATTGGCGTTGGTTCCCTAAGCTTCTAAGGAGACAATCATTTGGAGGTTGAAGGTTCAATCCTGATTACAGGCGAGTAACAATACAAGAATACTTAACACTTGTACCCGTTATGGCTAACGGAATCAGAACAGGCGACCCCCGGGGATTCAATAATGGACGTAGTTCGAAGTTCCATGAAGGTTCCCGAGTTCGACAAACACCTGAAGAAGGCCGGATGACATATTGGCCGAAACGTTGTGGAAATAACAATAAAGATGAAGACAATTGTCCGAAAACCCTTAATGATAAAAATAAGCATCGGTTTGAAACTGGAGACACAACCAAAGAAAGCATATTAAGGAGGACTTGATTTACCTTATTGTTGGGGTGTGTTCCCTACAGATGAACTCGCCCTCATGTGACACATACCGGCTAGGCTGTCTTCAGCGCAGTCTCGGGCGAGCCGTCACCAAGAACATGTAATGTTCATGATTGTGTTAAGCTCAGGAGAGGTTTCTCCCAGCTATTTTTTATGGATGTACTATTTTCCGTCAATATGTATATTTTATCACTCATTTCCGAGTCGTGTTATCATTTCAACCACCCTTTGACCATAACACTTATTTTATTCTGTTTTTTGCTTTTTCTTTTTCTTTTAGTTGTAATGTTTGCTTTTTACGTCCTAGGAGTAGCAGAGTTAATGCTTTTCTTAAAATATTCCCACATGAGAAATAATGAAATATAACATGCACACAAATGACAAAAATTTGAAAATATTAACATTAGTATACATTTCAAATACAAGATGATATTAAAATTCACGATATTCCAGATGGTTGATTATTTCTTTGCATCAAATTACCCGTTGTCTCAACAAAAGCAAGGTCCCCAGACTTCTTTCTACTAAAACAATTATCATACTAAACTTCAATAGTTCATCTTACATTAAACAAAAAGGTGCGGGGAAGTGAAGGTCAATCCCTGATAATTTAAGAGTCACGTACGTGGAATGGCGACAGATTGACTTGTTTTAGGACAACTCACCTATCAGAGAAGAGCTCCCTATATAAGCTAGAAAGCATGTAACAAAAACAGGTGTCTAATGATTAAAAATAAAAAGGTATTTAAAAAAATGAAGCTGTTAGTAATATATATATATATATATATATATATATATATATATATATAGGTACGATTTGACCCTTATCCTACTATGGAAATTCATGATCTTAAACAATTTCATGAAGCCGAAAGGATGTAATATTTCAAGTTATATGTATGGGCAAATTGAAATTATATGGGTAGAATTTCAAGTTATTGGCATGATTAACTGTAATTACGGATGCGAATAATCAAAGACAATCGATAATTTTTGCCCAAAAATATAAGTCCAATACTGCTATTCATCAGAAGTCAAGACAAGTCGAAATTAGTGGGACAATGTGTTACATAGCCAGATATGAATACGTGAAATAGATTCATACCGGTACGCAAAACGTTCATAATGTCCATATAGATAGCATAGGAATCCCAAAACACGAAAAACACTTACGACTTCTTAATTCAGGTACGAAACTTTTTATTACCTTTGAGTAAAAAGGTTTTTCGACATAAGGAGAGAGATACCATTTTTCTATGCTGACTTTTCCATCTGCCCCAAACCACGTGTGGCACCCGCCACAAAGCCTCGGCGAGCAAGCGAAAGTCACCCTTCTTCTTCGGACGGCAAGACTCAACTAACTGACTTTTCTCAAATCTCCCCAAATCCTCCGCGCACGCTTCCGGTGAATGACGTCATTCACATCCCCCGGTCACAATTACTATCTGGGATTTTTATTTTGACATATCTGAATGACACATCCTACCCGCGCGCGCGTGAACACCTGCGCTCATGTGGCACCTAACTAACCCACGTGCAAAACGAAAGGTTCTCAGCCTAACTAAACCGAAAGGCAAGATATATAAAACGAAATCACTCGGCCATTATATTACAAATGGTTTTGCCGTCTTTTACCGCGTGGTCAAAAATCATAATACTCACTTCTTGTGTCACTAATTTCTTACATCAGCAAACATTCGAGAGTCACGTGACTGACATGCCCATCGGATAAAAACTTTGACTTAATCTAATCCACTAAATCGACAAACAGACAAGACACATTTATTTATTCAAAGACCAATGGCCATTTACACACGGCCTCCTCTACTTTTCTCGTATTTCAATGCCGATACTATCGCAATATGACAAGAATTTAATTCAAATGCAAATTCTAAAATATTCCTTCCAAGATATTTCCAGAGAAGCAACTTTCTTAAATACTTCTCTATGCTAATTTCAACTTGAATTTATTGCTTTGGTTCACAGAAATAGCGCAATGACACAAACCAACAATAAATCACTCAATAAGCCTGGAATATATTTACAATGCACATAGATATGATTAGATTGCTTTCATCACAATCAGATCATAAAAAATGAAAATATTCAAAAATATTTCGATCAGATAAGGAGTTTTTTAAAAATAGGAGTAAAATCTAAGTCTAAGAAGAAACTAATCTTTGATAATAATTGATAATAGAGACATTTTGTTGTGTTTGTGATTGGCAATTAATATCGTACTCATTATGATCTCTTTACGTTGGTGCGCTTGTTTATTCATACATACATATATGAATGCAAATATATATATATATATATATATATATATATATATATATATGTGTGTGTGTGTGTGTGTGTGTGTGTGTGAGGATGTGCGTTGATGGATAAACAGATATCAAAATATCATAGATAGAAGTGTGTGTGTGTGTGTGTCTGTGTCTGTGTGTGTGTGATAAACATAGACGATATATATATATACTTAAAACAGTTTTTGTACCTACATTTATATGTGTATACACATACCCCCATTTTGTACACAGACTTTATACAAGAAATCTACGTTAAATTCCAAGGTCAGTGTTACCATCTAATGAAGCTTTTTGGCGGTTTGCTTATGGCCATTCTTGCATGAATATATAATACGAGGGTCATTAAAAAATAGGATGAATTTTGAATATAGGAAGTTTTATGTCTTATCATATTTCAGAAATCTGTCTGCCTGACATTATTTTTCTGACCGCTGCACCGGAACGTTTTCTTTGCCAGAGAGTCGATGTTTCCATTCCATTGATTGTCTTTTTGAATGAGACTCGTTGTGGCAAACCCATGTTAAACAAATTTATAAACACTTTATGACTAAAACATCCTTCACCGTTCATATTACACATTCTTACAAAAATGTCAAATGTTTTGCTCTTCTTAGCCACAAACAATTTGATGACAGACCTCTGTTCAAGTCTCCAGTACTCTTTCATTTGCTGTTATTTTGGATAGCTTTAGAACAGTTATTTTTGCGATTTTAAGATATATATGTATATTCCTTTTTTGCGTAGACAAGGCAGAATTTACATTTACGAAAAAAATTCAGAATAAATATATTGTCTTCTTTTTTTAGAACAATTCCACTTATTTATTGAATGGCTCTCGTTTATTTTAATCATGTATTTGCACATGTGTATGAATGAGGGGGTTTAAAGAAACCGAAAATGTCTATATACCTGGATAAGCTTATGTGTACGTATATATAGGTATATATGTATATATGTGTATACATTCAAATTTGAAAACGCCCATGTATACACCCTGGTATGCATACTCCGTAAACACTCTACCCATCTGGCGAATTTTCTGTCGCCGCTCGCATAATGCAAAGTTCTTCGAAAGAATGAAGCACTCTTGTAGCCGATAGGGTATAAAAATGTAAACAAACGGACGCAGTTGCTGCTGCTACATAATACCTTAAAAATTCCCTTAGCCAAAGTGGTACTTTTGTTGGCCGAGCGGTCTGTGACTTAGTCTAACGTAAAGTTGGATGGGTTTCGATCCCGGCTTCGAGCGTCCTACGTGTCTAGCTACACTGAAGAGTTCTGATCGAACCAAAATGTCTGTCTGTGCATGACAATATATATATTTTTAGTCAGCGACGAAATTCATCGTACAATCATGAATAGTGACTATTTTGACTCATTTCTTTGAATTTAATACTCGTATGATGTCAGGGTTTTTATCTTTTTAAGTGAAAGTAAATAATGGTGACAAATCCGTCAGTATAGAGATAAGTGAAAAATATGCAGAGTATATATTTTTATTTTACCCTGTTATTGTATTTTATTAGACATCTGTCGTTGTTCTCTCAACACTTGTTTCACGATCTTAACATGATGAAGTTCATTAAAAACCGAAATATTTTAACGTCGACTTTTTTCCCTTAAAAATTCATCACTTTTGGATTTCTTTGTTTTTTCTATTTTCTCCATGTTAATAAGAACAAAAAAAGGAATACAAAACTCTTTTTTGCAAAGGATACGTTAAGTTTACTAAATATGACAAGAAAAATAAACAAAAGAGGAAAAGACACAATTCTTTGTACAGTTAAATAATTGAAAAAAATAGAACTATTTTCACAATATTAATAAGTCAATAGCATCCCTCCTTCCACGTCCTCTTTATAACTTGCTGCAATTATGCCAAATTTTTTGATGAGATTTGAACCAGACTTTTCTGGGATTTTCTTCCATTCTTAATTGTGACACGTTCTAATGGTTATCGTAGAAAAGAATGGACACGGCGACCAAAGTTCAAATCCTGGCTTTGGCTCTTTGCATTTCATTTAAGGCTAATACTCTTTAGAAAGGTATGAATCAATCTATTTTATCTTCAGTTTGGGTAAATAATAAGGTACCGTCAATTTTGGTATTGGATGCAGTTTTGTTGAAAGAAAAACTTCAAACTTGTTACAGGAGGCGCACGTGGTAAAATGGTTATGATCGTTCAAAATGGAAACAGTGACTCAAGGTAAATTCCACATAGCACTAATACTCTTAAGAAACGTATGGACCCAACTGTTTTCTCTCCAGCTCTGGGTAAATAGTTAGGTAGTCTTGGCCCCTTTACCTTAGTATGGCAGCTGGTCTAGGCGAAGAAAGATCTGATTCTGAATCTAAATTTAAACTCCTCATAAACAGTTACCATGTGCTGTATCTTGTGTAAGCAGACACACATACACACTCATATGTATATATGCACCGCTAGAAAAATCTGAAATGATTGATAAAACTGAAAAAGTTCTCAAACCTAACAATTGCTACGGTTTATACGTGAAAGTGCTGAGCAATATCAATTTTTGAATGAGAAAGACTTAAGTCATTGGACAAACTTTAATATTATTACCAGAAGAACGATTACGTGAAACTCCAAATCGTGGGTAATTTTAATATATATATATATATATATATATATATATATATTGCTGGAGATAAGTTCAAAGATCACATCTGGAAATACAAAAAAGAAATATCTTCAGCTTGACACTTAATAACGAGGAAGTGCCTACATCTAAATGGTAATTTTGTCTTTTTTTATGATACTCTCACCGATTCGCTAAAACGGCAACACTCATTTAAAATAGACAATCCACCGCATCTAAAATGTCTCACTTGTTTCGCTCAAACAATTGACACAACATCTCTTTTTTACAAACTTTCTCTCTCTCTCTCTATGTATTTGTCCATCTATCTATCAATCTATCTCTCTTTTATTGGTCGCATTTGTAACGTCATTTATCATTGTCAGGCAGAGAAAAATAGCTTCCTGATCTTAAACCTTTGCTTAGTCAGAGATAGAAATAAAGCAATTTGCTCACATTTCTTCCAGAAACCCTGTGATTATTTGAATTGAATGAACGAAAACAACAAAAATAGATTGGTATTTGGTTGAAATCTTTCATCCTTGCAATGTTGGCGTTTGTCGTTAAAATGTAAGTAAAGAAAAAAAGTTTGTACCAAAAAGATGATTATGTTCTATTCTTCTTTGCATATATCTACAAAAATGAAACATTCGAAAAGAATATCTTTCCCTCTCTCACTCTCCCCGCCTCGCTCTCTCTCTCTCTCTCTCTCTCTATATATATATATATATATTCTTATCTTAGCTCACGCCGTATTTCATTAGAGGATTGTATTATTTTAAATACATGAAACTTCTAGAACTAAAAACAACTGAAGATGGTGAGATGATTTATGGTAGGTTTTTCTGCTCAACTGAACGGTATTAGAGCGATTTCTTGATGTAAGAAAATCTGTGTGTTCACCTATACATTGGCGCTTGAGGTATAATGTTTATTATCATCGTGGACAAGGCTGTTTGCATTTCACATAGCACTAATATACCCGGAAAAGATCTGCATCCAACTAGCCTCCCTTCAGCTATTGGTAAAGAGTAGGACAGATTTATATAACCATAGTATGAAAATCAGTCTTCCAGAAGGAAAACTATGAAGAAAAAGATATCAATCTTTACGCCTAAAATGACTATGCGTCAGATCCTGTACGTATATATATATATATATATATATATATAAGTTAAATAAATTAGCTGACCGTGATTGAGGGGGAACTGATGGCTCGTTTTCAAAAGCTACAACACGGAGGTATAGGAGAGAGCGCTGCTACTTACTCTGGATTGCTTCTCTTATTCTCGATCCGTAGCATATATATATATGTATGTATATGCATGTGTGTGGGTGGGGGTGTGTATTGGCAACATTTCATCATTGATACATATTTGATTGAACATTATAGACGGTTTTTGCCTACATATATTTTAAAATCCTTTTGAGTTGCCATATCGATCATATGATGTTCGGCGGGAATTGGTTGATAAGCCTTCCATAATTAATAATTTCCCAAGAATTTCCCAGTGCTAATGTCTTTAGCAACTGATGCTATTTACTTAAACAAATTTGTAAAGTAAACACTACACTATACGCCCGTATAAACGCTCATTCTTACTTAGTCGTAATGTACATACAAAAGTTATATCATTTTTGTAATACATCCTCCCCTGATGATGGCCCAAGGTAGGGCAGAAAGTTCTTGGGAAATAACTAAATATCGAAAGTTTATCATCCAATTCCCCACGAATATGATAAGATCGATACGGCGATTGGAATGGATTAACAAAAATGTCTAAAAATGTCTAAATTGTTCAATCAAATATATATATATATATATATATATATGTGTGTGTGTGTGTGTGTGTGTGTGTGTGTGTGTGTGTGTGTGTGTTTTAATGACACCATGTACCGTCAAGTAAACGGTATTACGATGATATCTCCATTAGGCACTATTCTTGCAAATATTTTTGTTGGTTTTTTTGACAAACAACTCTCTGAATGGTTTCCAAATTCTTATATTTATTTACGTTACGTTGACGATACTTTCGCTTGTTTTTGTTCATGTAATGACGCTTTATCTTTCTTCCAACGTTTGAATGATTTACATCATTCTTTAACCTTCACTATGGACGAAGAGAAGGATAATAAATTACCATTTTTGGATGTATTGGTTGAACGATGTTCGTTTTCTTTTGTAACTTGGATACGAGGTGCATATGATAAGGTTCCAGACTTTTTTCCGTAAGGGCATTTAAAATTGTCGGAGACTCTTGAAAATTCAGTATATTAGTGCCATATATCTTATGAGATGACAGGCCAATTTTTATGATTTCAGATTCAAATGAACAGCTACATCAGGAACTGGAATACACCCTACTAAAGCCTGATTGTCACAGCTGGTGAATTTCAAAAATGCAATTTGACACTTTAGAAGAACGATAGGCAATAAAATTCTGTTCTAAATTTGGAAAAAAAAGGCCACAGAAACGTATGGAATGCTTCAGACTGCTTTTGGAGCATCTTTCACGAATCGAGCATCAGTTCTTGAATGGAATAAAATATTCAAGGAAGGCAGGGAGTCTGTGAGAGATGATGAGAGGTGTGGGAAGAGTAAGGACGTCAATACACCACAGTTGATTGGCTTAGGGTTACTATGTTGAGGTTTTAAGGGAGTCCAGGAAGGGATTCCGTCGGAAGAGGCCAGCACTACTCAAATTGGGTCAGTGGCATTTCCTCCTGTACAATGCACCAGTCCACAACTCTATCCTTGTCACAGACTATTTGACTAAGATTGACACCAAGACAGTTCCTCAGCCTCCCTATAGTGCAGACCTTGCCCCCTGTGACTTTTGGTTATTCCCTAAGCTCAGAGGCTGTCGTTATGTGACATTAGAGGAGATGAAAGAGGCTGTGATGAAAGTCATTGACACGCTCACACAAGAGGACTTCCATGGGGCCTTCCAAACGTTTGTGGAACGGCACAACGAGTGCATTGCAGCCGGAGGAGATTACTTCAAAGAGGAGTAGAGTTTCATGTGTGTACTATCAATAAAAGTGCCCATACGAAAAACGTTTGGACACTTATCGTATGCACCTTGTATATATAAAGCTTACGTTCCCTGGCTTGTATTTAAGTTGGGATGCTTTCCCTCCTAAGTCTAGGAACGTTAACCTAATCAAGCGTCTCACGTTCAGGACTCTTAAGATTTTTTCAGATAACATGATTAAAAGTGAATTTGAACAGATTAAACATTTATTTTTGGGTAACAGGTATCCTTAGGAAGTCATTGTTGATACCATATATATATATATATATATATATATTAGATTTGTATATTTAATTCCATGGAATTGAGATTGCAGTCTAAATTCCATGGCATTAAATATATAAATCTAATATATATATTTATTTATCATCATTATTATTATATATTAGCTCTATCCTAAATATTAGAAACTCTAAAACACGCAATTAGAATATACAGTCAGGCCATAGGAATGAAATTTGGCATAGAAAAATGTGCCATGCTTTTAATGAAAAGTGGCAAACGACAAATGACTGACGGAATGGGACTACCAAATCAAGACAATATTAGAAACCTAAAAACGCATGGCCATCTTGGAGGCTGACACCCTCAAACAAGTGGAAATGAAAGACAAAATTCAAAAAGAATATCTCAGGAGAACTTAAAAACTACTCGAGACAAAACTCTCAAGCAGAAACCTTATCAAAGGAATAAATATCTTGGCTGTGCCCCACGTTAGATATTTGGGACCCTTTCTGAAGTGGACCAGAGATGAACTTTAAAAAATGGACCAAATAACTAAAAAACTAATGATCATGCACAAGGAATTACATCACAGAGACGACGTTGACAGACAATATGTATCTAGAAAAGCATTGAAAACAGTGTTGACGCATCGATACAACGACTCGAAGACTACATAGGAAAACACAAAGGAGGACTGATTACAGTCATCAGAAACGATACTGACAACACGATGTACAACAGAATGACAACTAGGGAAAAAACTACCACAGAATAAAACTGAAAGAATGTGAAAAGAAGGATAAGTACCTCGACCTTGCCAGGGAATTTAAAAAAATATGGAACATGCAGGTGACAATTATACTGATTGTGGTTGGTGTTTTTCGTAACGAAAGGATTATTAAAAGGACTGGAGGACTTGGAAGTTGGCGGACGAGTGGAGACCATCCAAACTACAATATTATCGAGAACGGCCAGAATACTGAAAAAAGACCTGGAGACTTGAGGTGACTTGCTGTCGCTCAAACTCCAGTGAAGGACTATCAGCTAACGCTGATGGGAAAGACTCTGAGTAAATAATAATAAAATAAAAACGTATCCCCCAATCGTGGACGGAAGAACTGGATAAGTGTTTTTAAACATTTTTTTTCGGATGATTTTGCCGTGTCAGTGGACCATAGAGTGAAAATAAATGAAAACGAAAAGATACTCAAATACCTAGATCTTGCTCATGAGCTGGAAAAGGTGTGGATCATGAAGGTGACAGTGAGTGTATTTCTAGTTTATACGCTTAGAAAAAAGACTGAAGGATTGAGCCTCACCATCAGATGTATTTTAGTGTCCTACTCAAGACAATAGGTCCATTTGATGAATACATACGGTCACAGTGGGTGTGAGAGAAAAGGTAATGCAGGGGTACTCTACATTCCCCCAAATTCTAAAGCTTCACCATTATAATCAGAGTATTTGTTGTGTAAGGAGGTCTTATCCCTCTGCTGTAGGCATATTCTATTGACATAGCCGACTGAGCTGATCAAACTTTTGTCTCTTGCTTAATGCTCAGTAGGCTTCTTTGCCCACCCTCATCATCACCTCATTGCTCCATCAGCACGGATATCCCTGACACACTCTCGTTACCCCTTCCTATCGTCAAGAGAAAACCATGAAAATCTAGAGAGTGTAATTGACGGCAGGAGGGAAATGTTTAGGTGAAACAAAGGTGCAAAAAAGTATATTCTAAGGAGATGCCCTATCACCATCACTATTTATGATTGCGATGATGCCACTCAACCACATACTCAGAAAATGTACAGCCGGATACAAACTTAGTAGATCGAAGGAAACGATTATCATCCTAATCATGTTGCGTAGCCAGCACGGATATCCCTGACCCTCCCTCACCACCCATCGCTCTCGTCCATTGCTACTGGTAGGTCTTTAGGATTACATCCAGTATCGGCACAGAGCTGTTGTATGTAGGTTCTAACTGGTCATCCTGTCTTTGCTCGTCCATGTGAAAGGGTCCACAGGAGTACATCACTTAGGAGCTCGTATCTACTTCTCTAGGAGTGTCCCGCATGTCTGGTTTGTCTAACTCTGATAGTTTTCGTGATGGTTGGTAGGTGGCCGTATAGCTCCTGCTTTGTGGGGTGTTTCCTCCAGGACTTGTTCAATTTTTCTCGCAGCATTTTTGTGTAGTTGCCGTCAAGCTTTTTCTTCATTCGTTCAGTTAGCTTCCATGTAGTACATCCATATAGTAGTATCGACACGACCGCTGCTTGGAAGAAACTGCGTTTTATTTCATCGGTCAGATCTGACTTTCATGCGACCGATAACTTATCGATAGCTGTCCATGCCTTTGCTAGTCACGTGTTGAAGTCTGTTTCGGTTGATGAGACACTGATTCCAAGGTAGGTGAACTTGTCTACTAGTTTTAGAGAACTAACGATTAGTGTTGAGATGTCGCCTGTTTGATTAAAGCACAGATATTCCGTTTTGTCTGCATTGATGTGGAGGCCTATGCTAGCAGCTACTCGTTCTAGACTATGTAGCAGGGTTTCGGCTTGAGCAGGTGCATTTGCCAGAAGCGCTATGTCATCGGCGTAGTCGGCGTCGATGATTGTTTGTGCGGGGTATCTTCAATAATGTCTATTCTATTATTCATTTCGTGCAAGTTCCCAGCATGCACTTAATATATTATTATCTCTTTATTTTTATTCCCGTGTAACTTACACTTGTTATTTTTTGTCATTTTCAGATCATCTCGTCTGAAAAGTTTTGAATTTGTTGCCAGAAGCTGCTTTTCTTTGCCCATTTTTCAGATTTTTTTTCACTTTCACCCTTCATTATTTTAACATTGACATCAATGTTGATAAGGTTCCTGGCATAAGTCGCAAAGTAGAATGAAATAGAACAATATCCAACGACTTTAACCGGGACATTGGCCCAGCGGTTAGAGTGTTCGCCAATGGCCCGGGAGACCTGGGTTCAATCCCAGGTCGAGTCATACCAAAGACTTTAAAATGGAACTTGATACCACCTTGCTTAACACTCAGCATTATAAGGTACGGTTCAAGGGTAAAGTGGAGCAATCCAGGGAATGGAGTAGCGCCCTCCCCTACACCTTGGTGTAGTAGCTATCGAAAAGGGAGCCTTCGGGTCACCCTCGACTATGGTCGCTAACTTTGTCCCAAATGGTTTATGCGTTTTCATGATAGTAACTTAATCCTGTAATTAAAGCCCAGAAGTGACAAAATCAGCTGTCAATTATGATACTTTTAAAATTAAGATTAGAGGAAAAATACAAACACCTGTGAAGTATTGGAAGATCAAAATATCTCATATGTTAGTCAGTAAATCAAAGTAATCGATTGATATAAACATAATGTCCCAATTTCCCCAGAAACAATTCACTGTATTTTCCTAGATTCCAATTTTTAGGTAGTCTGCCTTCACGAAGATGCTGTATGGTTTTAGCCTTCTCTCTTCCACGATTAATCCATAAGACAACAGATAGGATTTTGAGTTGGCCTTCTTCAAAACTTGTTGCGTAATTAAAACCCAAGAGTCCAATCTACCCAACTATTTCGTTCCAAGATAGAATGGATATATTATTTCAACAAGTGAAGGAGCATTAAATACACATAAACAACTTCAGAACTGGAGTCTAAATTCTCCGAATCAATAGCCATTATACCATCCGCAACTTATAATGTAGAATATTAAATATGTACAACAATATCAACCCCAAAGAGTTTTCAGAGAAATTCTTACTTAAATACATTTGACAAAAATATTTTTACTGATTTTTTTGTTTGTCTTATATCACACATTGATTTTATTTATATTGGCTTAATTTGTCTTATTTGAATAAAAAAAAATTTCAAGGGGAAAAGTTTTATTTTTAAATAAATTAAAAACCTGTGTTTAATATAGAGTCTAACGTTTTTCTTTGTCTTCTTGTCTTCTTGTTGTTATCGGTGACAATTTTCCCAACTATCATTTCCATTAATATAGGCTTTTAAGAAATGAATTACTGCATGAACAATCGCAAAGACTTTGCATCCAAAGATAATGGTCTCTCAGAGATGAGTGGAGATTTTGTGAGAAAGCTCACAATTTTTCGTAAATCAGAAAGCTCACGCAAACAAAACTCGCCATTAAGAGTGAATCCCCAGCAAAAATAAGAATAAAATGAAATAGACAAAAGTAAAACACAACTGCAACGATTAGTATATATATATATATATATATACTTAGAGAGAGAGAGAGAGAGAGAGAGAGAGAGAGAGAGAGAAGGAAAGGATTTCTGTTTATTAATCCATAAAAAAAGTAATCTACTTACAATATCCTTTTTAGCACTTGTCAAAATTACGACTGCAAAAATCCCAAGAAGCAAAGGGAGACAAAAAATCCAGTACAAATCCAAATATAACAATTAAAATGCATATATATATATATATATATATATATATATATATGTGTGTGTGTGTGTGTATGTGTGTGTGTGTGTGTGTGTGTGTGGCTTACCATTCACCACATGTAATTCCCGGGGAGACACCAGAAGCTTGAGTTGCAGATAATGGACAAGAGAAGAAAATCCATTTTGTGCTTCCCTTTCGCCATATCTTATCCTTCAATGTCGTTATGAAACTTTCATTATTTTTTCTTTTACTCACAGGACATTTTCCCTCTCTTGCTTAGACTTCACGTCTAATCGCTTATTCTCTAATCATATTATAACTTACCTCTTCCTTCTTAATGAGCTTTTATTCCGTTCTGTGTGTGAGATTCTCGACTTAATTCTCTCTATCATTTATTTCCAATTCTTTTCTTTCGCCATTGTCAAACAATTCAGTTTTGATTATGCCAGCTAAAAATATGTATCATCCGAGTCGGTGGAACGTTCTATCATTCAACTGGTCGTCAGCCATTTTTTTATGATATTTATTTCGTTGCGTTCTCCAGATTTGTTCGGTTTCTTCCAGTTTACTTTTTATTATCCTGATTGTATTGATTGCTGATTTTTTTATCTTTCAGATTTCTATAAATTTCGCATTCCATTTTTCGGTCGATTCCGAGTTTTTAATATTCTATAGATATTGCAGTTGTTTATCATCAGAATAGTTCATTGATATATATTCTTTTCTTTTTCTTTTTTTTTTTAGAATGCATCATTCGTTATGAAAATCTGTCATAACTTCTTTTCTTTTTCTATAGATTTATCGATTTCTTTTTACTTATAATTCTATATCTATCTAGCTATTTGCCTATCTACACACACACACACACACCACACACATACACATACACACACACACACACACACACACACACATATAAATATATATAGAGAGAGAGAGAGAGATATTATGTATTCGTATATATATATATATATATATATATTTATATATATATATATATATATATATTCTCTTTATCCATAACCATATGAAAAATCATATCATAATGGGTGTTTTTGCCCATTGCTATTTTTCAATTCATCATATTTTATCTTCCATATTTTTTTTACTTTTCCTTTCTCTATTCATTTTATTCTTCATACCTCATTTCTTATACTTTCTTCTTTATCCTTCCAACTTCCACTTCTTCTTCTTCTTCTTCTTCTACTTCTTCTTCTTCTTCTTCTTCTTGGATTTTACTCCTGGCGAAGTTTTCTCACCAGCGTTACCTGGTGTTCTTTCACTAGTGTCTTTCACTTGTGTCTGAGAGACACCAAATCTCCTCAGGTGTCCAGGACTCTTCTCAGTATTCTGATCTATCTCAACAATGCTGTTGTCTGGATAGTCTCGATTTTTCCTCTGATATCCAATTCCACCAATCTTTCTTCCAAAACTTTTGGAACCGTTTCAAGCACACCAATTACAATTGATATCAACGTCACCTTCATCTTCCGCAATCTTTTCGTTCTCTGCCAGGATCTAAGTAATTATTAATCCTTTTTCTTTTTTATATTTTTAGTCTACAATCCATCAGAACGGTAAAATCCGCTTGACACCAGGTAATATCTTTTTTGTTAATTAGTACAAAGCCTGGTCTTCTAACCGGAATTAGGTTATCCGTTTGTATCAAGAACTCCAGAGAATTTTATGCGTCTCATTTTCTTGGA